>VZRF01014776.1:36170-209217 GCA_013396875.1 Vireo altiloquus
TTTTTTTTTTTTTTGGTGGTGATGATGGGTTTTTTTGGTAGTAGTCATGGTTTTTTGGGGTTGTTTTGAGAGGTTGTTTAAGGTTTTTTTTTTGGTTTTTGTTTGTTTGTTTATTTTTTAATAAGGGTGTGTCACTGACAATTGACAGAGAAGAGAGTAGGAAAAAAAAAAGAAATTATAGAAATTATATCAGGAACAGAAAACTTTTTAGACAAATGGAAAAGGCTCCAAGTTGGGAGAGAGAGAAATACCAGATTTCCAGTTTGGAACAATCAATGTAGCAAGAAATTGATATGGAGTCAAGAAGGTTTGTTTGAACCAGGGAAAACAAACTGAAATATGCACAGAAATTTTCAACTGGCATGTGCTCTTGAATGTTTATGAATCCAATTGTCCATGGAACTGATGCTTTAAGAAAGTGTCCACTTAATCTGCTGATGAGCTGTAATAAGCCTTGAGGTTTTAGATGAACCAAGATATAAGGACACCACTTTTTTATTTTTGGTGAGCATTATTGCTCTAAAGAAAGTATGGCTCAGTGGCGGGTGCACTGCCACCTACTCCTGTCACAGTAATTTTGCAATCATGTGTCCTGGTGTCACAGAATCCATGAAAAACAATCAAACAAGTGCTAAGGGTTTTCAGGTCTTCAAATACCTGGATGTCAGATGTTTTATAATTTCGTAGTGAAAGCAATGATCTTATTTAATTTTCCACTGAGAAGTTCATCTTGATTTTTTGGAATTCAATTAAAAATGTCAGTAATTTCTATTTTAAAAAAGAAAGCCTATTTATTACTGAAATAATTTTGTGTAACTTGTATTTTTTATGTTATGTCTCCATTACTTTCTTCAAAGTATTCCTAAAATTCTGTTAAGTTTTTAAGCCCATAAATTGTCTTGAATTTTTAAAATCTTTGATCACATATATACAGATAATTGTTTTTCAATATAGTAATTTTATTTCAGGTCTTTTAGCAGAGGGTTACTGTGTTTTTCTTAAAACATTATGTTGAAAAATCCTCATTTCTACTTCCAATTTTTGATACTTACTTATTATTGGAAGGTAGTTAGGTGAATGGTATCAAATTCTTTTAGCTCAATTCACTCTTTATCAGTTTTATTACTTACTCTTTATCAGCCTTACTCTTGTCAATCTGTTTTACAGGTTTGCTTTGTATATCCTGAAGGATTCATGTTTATCACATGCTGCCTATGAGACCTTCTTGGTATTTATTAATAAAAGGTTCCATTGTCAGTTGTGTGTAGTTTTTTCAATAATTTAACTCTCCAGGCTGATATTCTTTATGCTTCCTTCAAAATTAATATCTTTCAGAAAAAAAATTGATTTTTTCCAAACTAGTTCTATTTGGCATGCCAATCACATGGCAAATAATAACATTTGATGATAAATGATGTATCATAAATCACAGGAAGAAAAGCAAAATTTATTCATATATCATTTAGTGTCAAAAACATTTTAAAATGGTAAAAATATAATTAAATATATCAGTCTTGAAATATGTCTACAAAATTATTAGCCACAGCCACAAAAATCCTACAGAACAAGAAGGAGCAAAAGCAGTCTTTGTGCTGGTAAGTTTGAGATGGTATATGCAGCCTTTGTTTTAAGGTAGTATGTTTCTGTGTGCATGTCTGTGTGGGGTATGGAATGTCAGAATGTGGAAACCCAGTGCTTTGAAGCCAGCTAAGCTAGAGCACATTTCTAGAGAAGGACTGTCTGAATGCACTCACCCTCCAAGATGTATCTTCCTTCTGTGCCTGTTCTGAGCTGAGACAGTAATGGGATCTGTCTTGCAGCAGAAGGCACTGCTTGGTGTTTAAGAGTAGGGCTAAGCAAAGCTTGGAAAAGTCTGATTTCATTTTAGTGTTGCCATTCTGGGTACTGACCACAGGTTAGCCAACAGCGAAGACTGATGTGCTGTTCCTGAGGTGTTTCTGCAAATACCATGTTCACAAATATAAAGATTTGAATTTTTACTACTCTGTTAATGTTCCTGTATTTTACATTTGGTCTCTTGTTCTTTTTCTTCGGTTCTCTTGACATCTTTATTTTTTTCTTCTTGGAAACATCACCTGCTTATTTCATCCATGTGTATAACATCAGTCAAAGTCTTTTATTACAGATCATGCTGAGGTGATACAGTTCATACACACCCAAATAAGTCTCCTTCATCACTAATTCAAACAAGTATAAATGCTTTCTAGAGTACAGTTCCATTCTTTTTTTAAATTAATTTAGGCTCTGTGTAGATGATGAGCAGTGGTATTGCTCTTTGTCTAACAGAATTTTTTTCACCAGTTTGGATGCTCTATATGAGAAAAGCTTGAAACAGAAAAAACTAAAAAAAAGAACAGGGAAACAAGGTTTATAAATTAGTTCCACTACCAAACTAGATACGTCAGGAGAATAAGGAATATAGAGAATCATAAACATTAGCAGGAGTTTTAAGAAAGTGAAATATTTTCTAATTACATTTAGAATTATGAAAGGCTCTCGAGAAATAATACGAGCATCCAACTCTAATATTTTTATTGGGACAATATCTCTATTATCGTTACATGGCAAGCTTTTCCTAGTGAAAAATTGCAGAGGTAACTTCTGTGAGAAGATGCCAAAACTTGTCTCCATGTTGGACAGCCAGTTCCAGCTGGCTACAAGATGATGTATCTGGCTACCTGATGCTGGCCAGAGCTGAGCCAGTCAGAGACGTTGGTAGTGTCTACGTGATAAAATATTTAAGAAATGTTAAATACCTATGCAGCAACTGAGAAAGAAAGAGCAAATATGTGAGAGAAACAACCCTGAAGACACAGAGATCAGTACAGGAGGAGGGAGAGGGACTGCTCCAGGTACCAGAGCAGAGACTTCCCTGCAGCTCATGGCAGCACAGGTTGCCCAGCTGCTGACCATGAGGACTCCGTGCTGAACCAGGTTGTATCCTGAAGGAAGGTGTTGCCCCATGGAAAGCTCGCATGGGAACAGGATTCTGACAGGATCAATGGCCCTATGGAGAGGAGTCCATGCTATAGCAGTCTCCTGATAGGAACTCTTTTCCTGTGGGTGACCCACACTGGAGCAGTCAGTTTCTAAAGGTCTGCACATCATGGAAAGAGCATTCACTGGAGCAGTTCCCAAAGAACTGAAGCCAATGGGAAGGACTCACGTTGGAGAAAGGCATGAATGACTGTCTCACATGGGAGAGACTCCATATTGGAACAGGAGAGGAACACGAGAAGAAAGGAGTGGCAAAAACATTTGATGAACTGACTGCAATGGCCACAACCTCTTCCCTCTGATATTTGGAGGGAGGAGGTAGAAAAGTCAAGAGGAAAGCTGAGACTATGAAGAAGGCAGGGATGAGGTGCAGTTTTAAAATTTGTTCTTATTTCTCCATATCTTGTTCTGTTTGACTGTTAAGAAATTGATTTCCTCAAGTCAATTTTGTTTTGCCTATGATGGTAATTGCTAAGTGCTCTCCCTATCCTTGTCTTAACCACAAAGTTTCATCATATTTTTCTCCTCCATCCTATTGAGTGAGTGGGTTGATGGGCACCTGGAGACCAGTGAAGGTCAATCCACCAGCCTCCCTCTCTGCATCTTCTTTCCTATACTGAAGATTAAAGAAGTTCTTTTTCTCTCATCTGACACTCATCAGCTCCGTATAAAGGGACACATAAAACAGAATAAAGGTGTGAAGTGCTTAGTAGTTTTAGTTGTTTCTTTAAAAACAAGAATCAGAGATTTTACAAAATCAAATACCTTCTTCTTGGACACATTTCTCATCTTGTATTTTCAGAGGATGTGAAGATCACAGCTGGTTCCTAGAGCCTGTAATTTCCTTTCCCTTGTATTTTTCAGTTTCAAAACTTAATTGCATACAGAACACAACATGGAGGGGAGGGGAGAGAGGGCTGCAGAGAAAGAAGTGTTGAAAAAGAGGAAAAGAAGAAAAAGAAACCTGACTCCATTTAAGTATCATCTTAAGAAATCAATACCAGGAAATAAATATTTACAAGTTTGGTATTCTGAAGTGAGAAAATATCATAATTAGCATCATTATTCATCTTCATCTCAATTCCAGTGTTTTCATAAATTTTGAAAATCTCCCTAGTAATATGGATATTATTCAATAAGACCACTTTCTCACATGGCCAGATATGACAGTAATTTTTGAGTCAGAACTCAGATAATATAATATTGCACTCACAAGACAACCAGTTGTCACAGACTTGAGGACCCTTCCAAATCTTACTGGCCCTGACCATCTCCCTTGGGCTTTTATTTTTCTTTAATGAAAGTATAGGAAACCCTAACATAGCAAGCATATGATGTGGAGTAATATGGACTGTGCCCAGTCCTGCTTTCTGCTGTTCCAGCTGATCTTCCAAAATGGATCTTGGACCAGTTCTATAGGTCACATTGTTTTCAGTCTCTGGACCTGTCTGACAGATGCCCCCAAGACATGGCTCCTTTCCTTGCCTTCTCTGTGACTGTAGGTAGAACTTGTCACTGTCACCAACCTGGTACTGCTGAGATCATGCAGAGCTGTGCCCAGGTCACTGCCCTGCCTGTCACCCTTGGCTCCTTGTGCATCTCCCTCATGGACCAGTAGCTCTCTTGCTGCTCCTTTTGAATTAAGTTTGTTTCAATGCTTCTTGTTGTATTCACTCTTTCATGCATCTTATTCAATTCATGTTTGGAATATAGACGTATAAGCCCCAGATTATACTGAAATAGTATAGCATTCATGCATCTGAAAATATATGCTTCCATGACACTGATATGAAGGAAGAAGCATGTAGGAAGACTTCCTCTCAAGGATGTAGGAAGAAAAAGCCTCTAGAAGGCCTCAGGAAAATTTTTCTTTATATTAATTTGAACAATTAAAATTTTAACTTTGAACAAAACTGTTATCTCTAAATGTCCAGTATGAAATGATTGCAATTTGATTTTTTGAAGATGTCATGACTACATAGAGTCATAGAAACATTTTAGTTAGAAAAGATCTTTTAAGATCATTAAGTCTAAACAATAATCTAAGTACACTACTAAACTATGCCCCTAACATCCCACTTAAACATGAATCTTCATATCTACACAATTTCATTGTTTCAAAGTATGGTTCCATTTAATATGAAGCTATGAATTCTTATGTCTACCTATCAGACCTTTGATTCATAGACTGTGTACTCAAAAAAGACACAAAAATGTAATAAAAGTTCATTCAGCTACAAAGAAATAGTAGAGGACTTCCTCCTGAAGGTTTTGTTTCCCAATGTTTTCTTGCTAGGCTTACTTAATTCTAGCTATGCTTTCTGGGCTGAATAGATGGTATTTTGGCCTGCCAAACTTTTTATCTCAGTAAAATACAAGGAGTAAATAATTGGTAATATTACTTTAAGACCTATTGCATGTTAGTCTGTCAGTGAAAAAAGTGTAAAAAGAGAATCTTTAGAAGTTCTCTGGCTGTTTGCATCCCTCTATGTTAAATATTGCTAAACAGTTAAACAGGAGCAACTTTCAGCACTACAAAGCCCAAGAAAGATTTTATAGCAGCATCCCAAGATGTTTCTTAAAAACTGTTCAACATTTTAGTCAGCAACATGGAAGGTCCAGGCCATGAGGGCACCTTCAGGAAGTTCACTGATACCACCAGGCTGTGTGGTGCAGTTACA
Organism: Vireo altiloquus; assembly: GCA_013396875.1. Lineage (NCBI taxonomy): Eukaryota > Metazoa > Chordata > Aves > Passeriformes > Vireonidae > Vireo > Vireo altiloquus. Next base: position 41,870 of record VZRF01014776.1, read on the forward strand.
GGCTGGAGGGAAATGCCATCCAGAGGAACCTGGACTAGCTGAAGAGTTGGGCCTGTGACAGCCTCATGAACTCCAACAAGGCCAGATGCAAGGTCCTGCACCTGGATCAGGGAATTCCAAGCACAGATGCAGGCTGGGTGGAGAACAGATTGAGAGCAGACCCTGAGGAGAAGGATGTGGGGCTTTTGGAGGGAAAGGAGTTCTACATGAGCCAGCAATGTGTGCTCACAGCCCAGAAAGCCAGCCCTACCTTGGGCTGTATCAAAAGAGTTGTGGCCAGCAGGTTGATTCTGCCCCTCTGCTCTGGAGTTCTGCATCCAGGTCTGGATGAACATAGGAAGGACACAGATCTGTTGGAGTGAGTCCTGGGAAGAGCCTTGAAGATGATCAGAAGGCTGGAGCAACTCTGCTAAGGCGCCAGGATGAGAGAGGTGGGGCTGTTCAGCCTGGAGAGGAGAAGGCCTTATAGCACTTTCCAGTAACTAAAGGGAGTCTGGAAGAGAGCTGGAAAAGGACTTTTCATAAAACATCAGTAGTAGTGCAGCAAGAGGACAAGGGGTTATGGTACCAAACTGAAAGAGGGCAGGTTCTCATTAAGAAGAAATTCTTTACTGTGAGGGTAGTGAGACAGTGGATCAGCTTGCCCACAGAGGTTGTGAAGCCCCATCCCCAGAAATGTTAAAGAGTTTGATGGGGCTTTGAGCAACCTGGTCTAGTGAGAAGTGTCCTTGTCCACTGCAGGAGTTTGGAACAAGGGGAATTTTAACGATCTACCATGGTATGATCTTGCCCTGACAAGTTTTTCAGTCCTCTGCCTTGTAAGTTTCAAGACCCAGCCAGATAAAGCCCTGAGCAGCCTGGTCCAGTCTCATAAAAGACCCTGCTTTAAACAGGAGATTGAGTTGGAGACCTCCTGAGGTCTTTTCAGACCTAAATTATTATCTACTTTTATGATCATATAAAGAAATCCAAAATATTATGAGAGAGCAATCAAAAAATCAAGGTAAAATTTTCAGGACTGCAAAAACTAGCTGTCAGTGAGTTTCTGCCTACCTTCTGCTCTACAATGCAGTTACCTGAAATGATCTTGTTTGTTTTTTTTTTTACAATGCTCCAAGTACTGTCACATTTAGAATTTTCTGGACTGTGAGTGGGAGAGCCATGGAAACCAGACTTAAGTGCATTTTGAAGCAATTAACCTGTTAGAACATTTTGTACTACTGGGTTCTGTGGCCAGAACTAAACAAATATAACCCTTAAATCCACAAAATATGCAAGGTGAATGATCCACATAAACATTCTAATGATATCTTCATTTTTAATGGTATTTTTTCCCTGTCTCATGAACTAATATCACTTAGAAAGCATTGTCTTTCTTGAAATTACTCAGGTATATAGAGATCTTGCTTGTTTAATAACTGCAACAAATTAAAATGAAGGAAAAAGATCTCCAGTTTTTGTTATGAGATGTGTAATAATGATGCATTGATTAATCAATTGCTTAATTTTAGCTATTTAGAAGCAAGTACCTTCCTCTAGCTGAAGAATAAAAAAGAATATCACAGAGAAGAATAAGTTTTTATAAAATAAGGTTATTAAAGCTTTTGCAATTTTGCCCCTATTCAATTTATAAAACATTTCTTTGAATGCTACCTGAATATTGACTTTTCCTTTACTTTTACATTGGCAGAGATCAATGTCATTTTAACCAATAATAAATAGCCAGCATTATTTATTCTCATCTGCTGAGAGGTCCTTCAGCTTCATTCCCTTTGCTCATCTACTGCAATTACTGCAGAGCACAGGACGTTAAGATCAACCTTTTTTTCTCTGTGACATTTGAAAAGGATTGAAAGGAAGCACAAATCTATAGTCTTTGTTAGCAGGTACAACTGTTTTGTGCCCTCTTTTCTCCTCAGATGTGAAGTCACCTAAACACTTAAGCTAGTCAACACAAAAATTTTTAGAGGTCTGAGAAAAATGTAAAATTAAACATAAGAAAGATTTTTAAACTTATGCATGTACTTACTATTTTCTAAAGAGACAGTTTTCCCTTTTCCTCAGGAAAAAATGGAAGCAGCTGTCCTTTCCCAAAAGCAGTGTTTTCCCACTTTTGTTTTTGTTTTATGTGCCCTAATTCCCTAGGCAGTAACACACACAGTTGTACTACACCTACTTTCACAGTCTGACTTTTCATGCCTAGCTGCACCTCTGTACATCTGAGATACGTGTTCATGTTCCATATACCCTTTTTTACCAGTTATCTACACTTGCAATAGTTTTTCAGACTCATCTCTTTCCCTTAAGAATAGCTTATGGAAGATACAAGATCCTTAATGATGATTTATGGTTCCCTTCCAAAAGCTTAACAACCAATCTTTTGCGATCCCATTTCACAGATCTGTGTGCAATCCTCATGACCTTGCCAGTATCTGTTTTCTCCTCTCACAGAGATATTTTCTATAACACCAACTATCCCCATTAGGGAGTATAAATTAGGCTAAGAAATCCTGAACCTCTGTCACAGCCTTGATGGACACTTTTCCTTCCCCTTCCATTGCCACACCAGTTCATAACTATATTTTTCTGTATATTCTCACAAGCCTACAGGAAGGGAAGGCAGTTGCTTTTGCTGATCCACAGCCCATTGACCATAATGACCATAATTACCATGATGACCATAATGTCTGTTGCCTGCCAGTTTGTGGGTGGCCCTGTGATCTTCCAGTTAAAGCACAGTTTTACTCTCTTGTGATGAGTGTGTGCAGTGGGACATTCACAGGCAATGTGCTGCACTCCGAGGCAGATGACCACTGCTTCACAGAATATGCATAAACTGTGGTAGGTATGTATGCTGTGAGAAATTCTGAAGTACTTACACTATTTCTCTGCCTAGGACTGTGGTCACAATAAGGCCATTGTACTCTGTCAAAAAGAGGAGACAAAGCAAGCAAGAAAAAAACCCCAAAGAATAAAGGCAAAAATGCACCCACTGATAAAAAACATGCAGGCTATGATATATAGGCTACAATACAGCTGAAATACAGCTAATCCTGTGACACCAAACTACAAACCTGAAAGGAGGAGACAAAGCAAAGATGTGGAAAGTTCCTGGTATGGCTGCACAACTTGATATGAACTCAATGGGGTCAAGCATCAATTGTGCAACAGCAGCACTTCCTTGATGAGAAAATCTATTTACTGTTTGCATGTGCTTTCAGCTAGTAGAGATTATTGATATTTCTTTTATCTTTTAGCTATTGAGCCACATGTAAACAATACATAAGAAATGACAGGCCATAATTGCATTTGTCTTTGTAGTTATGTATTATTTGTTTAAGTGTTTTTTTTTCCTGTATTCTGAAGAATTTGCGCTATTGGAGTGTAGAAGTTAGAAAGTCTTTCTTAAACTTCTCTGGAAGAAAGGAGTGTGGAAGATTCAGGTACTGAAAAAATTACAAGTTACAGAAAAATATATCGAATACAAAATTCCGTAGATTATTTCTGGAATTGGATATGCATTCCTTAGTTCACAAACATTGTGCTGTTTTAAAATATATTTTACAATAAGAATTCATTACACAATGTCTGTTCTTTAAAATTATTACCATTTTCTCTTAGTACATAATTTGTATAGAAAATACAAATGATTTCTAATGGTGGATATTCATTATTGTAATATATAGAAGAATTTAATTCTCTTTTTAGAACTTTACTAGTACTGAAACTTACATTAACAGTATGCATATTTTTAAGGATGATGAAAACAAGTTTAGGGATTTTTTTAAGTCTTTTCTCAGACACATGATTTTAAAGAGAATTTTGAACATGTCAAGAACATAATTTTCCTGCGGCTTGATACATATAAAGAGCATAAAAATGAAATATCTGAGTACACATCCTAGTGACATTGACCCTGATTAAAACTCATGTAAATTGCCAAACTCCAGTATGAAATGTCATATATAGCTCAACTGGGCCACTCAAAATGCTGTCAAAATATGTTGTGTATTGTTTGCAGCAAGCCCTTTCTATGAACAACCAGGTCAAATTTGACCCTACTGCAACTTCATGAAGTTGTACAAGATGTTTTTTGTATAAGTAGTAAAAGAAAACTAGGTTAGAAATTATGCTAACTTCTGAGTGACCAAAAATAGTAAGCCTGTGAATTTTACAAATAATTTCATTGATATGAAACAGGGTATAGAGGAGCAAAATTGAGTAATTCTGTGTTGCTACAAATTGAAAACAACAAGGATTTAATTTCAGTGTTTTGGTAGATATAATGTTTCTCTACCCATTCTTTTCATGCACAGACAAGCATTTCACACAATTTACATAAAATTTGCATAAGAATGATTTAAAGATAAAAAATAACATTCATTAGTGAGTTCTAGAGTCTTTTTTCTCACACTCTCTGGAAGCTACTCCTACTTTTTTTCTTCCCCATCTCTGCATATCCAGCACATTAAAAAAAAAAAACAACCACCCAAAAAACCACAAAAAATCAAACCTAAATAAAACAAAAAACTCACACCATTCTTATGTTAGCACTTAATAGTTCTTTAAAATATGATATTCCCAGGAAACTCATGCAGGCTTTTATGGCTTGTTCCATTAGAAACAGAATATAAATCCCTGCCATCTCTGGAATAATACAGAAGTAGAGCATATAATTTCCATATTCATTCTCTTCTGTGTATGTTTATACATGCACAAACATTCGCAGAAATGAATTTATATTCATTAATACAGATTGAAATTACATAATTGGATCATATAAAAACCCAAACGCCAGTAACACTGCTGAAAAATTGTAGAATATGAGATACCAACCCTTTTTTCATTGCTCTTAGTGCTCTGCGAACATCAGAAGGAATTTGCAGTACCTTACATTCTTCTAATTCTTTTATAATACTTCCAAAATGGGAAGCACTGGAACAATAGGGAAAATTTGGACTGTACTATGTGATATTGATATTGTAACATTTTGATGAATGCATAATATTATTTCGTTTTGATAACTTGATTTACAAAGTTCTATTAAAAAATATTACAGTAACATTTAAGCAGTGATAACAGATTGTTTTCAAAGAGTTTACTAAACTCTACTAACTCAATACTAAAACTGTTAAAGCATCTGCATTCAAAAACTTATGAGTAATATCAGAAACTTTCTATCCAGAACACAATTTCCTATATAGTCCTTTGAAAGAACTGTGATATCAAAATAAGAAATCCAGCTAGGTGATTTGAATACAGCTCACAAATCCATGTATAGTTAAAGCCTGAATTCTGTCATTTGGTCTTTGTCATTTTATAATGAGCATTAGTTGCAAACTTGGCTTGTTATGGTCTTTTAAACATAAGTGCACAGAAGAAATATTTACAATTTACAGAATAAAAAAGATCAGATCACAGTCTGAAGAAAGTCTGGAATTCATCTTCTGGACAGGTGGCTTTGGCTTATTATCTTGTCTCTCTTACCAGGATATTTATGCACAGTTTCCCTAAGATCAAAAAAGATAAGATGTAAAACCTAAAATGTGTTTTCAAGGTGAAATACTAATATCAGACTCTACTTTGATTGCTTTCCAATATGTTATGTCAGCTGTCCGGTATAAAAAAAAAACAAAAAACCTTATTCCACTGAATTAATTATAATTCTAGAAAAGGTTTCTTACTAAACAAACCACAAAATTCGTTACTGTTATTCCAATTAGTTTAATGGGCAGAAATTGAAAAGTTCAACAGCATATTGAATATAAAATTTTTGATAATGTACAAAAATACGTCCCAATAGAAGTATAAAGTTATTTGACTGTAAAAAGTTTTAAATCAGCACAAAATATGTATAAATAGATCATAGGCAAAGTTATTTAAGATGATTTTTTGCACTAGTATTCTCATGATAGATGTCTTCAGAGAGCTTCCTTCACCAGAGTTACTATCTGTTGTACAGCATCTCTAGGAAAAGTCTGAAGAAATTTCAGTATCAGTAGAAAATGTTCTTAAAAAAATAAAAATGAAAGAATAATAAAATATCAAGACAAGATTGCAATCTTCCACAAATACTACTCAAGATCTATACTGAAGACAAAGATTTTACATCTAACATATGTGCTAATATTTAAGTTCAACGTTTAGATATTTTTTGAGTTGTCATTTTCAAATTCATTTATTCTTTTTTTTTTTTTTCTTTTTGTGGGTTAGGCTGGGATAGAATTAATTTGTTTCCTAGTAGCTATGTTTTGGTCTTGTACTATAAACAGTGTCGATAGCACAGTGCTTACACACAGCCAAGGCATTTTCTGCTTATCCCAGTGCCCCACCAAGTGATGATGCTGGATGTGCACAGACGATGGGGAGGTGACACAGTCAGGACAGCTGACCCCAACCAACCAAATGGATATTCCACACCATATGGCATCATGCTCAGCACAAAAACTAGATAGGAGCTTGGCAGAGGGGCCACTGCTTGGGGACTGGCTGAGCAACAGTAGCTTGACGGTGAGAAATTATTGTCATTTGCAGTCCTTGTCTTTCTTGGGGTTCATTTCTCTCCTTCTGCTATTTTCTTTTTCTTTACAATTTATTCTTATTTTATTTAATTTTCTCCCCCAGTTATTACACTCATTTTATTTCAGCCATTTTTCACTTTTGCAATTCTGATTCTCTCCCCAATCCCACAGGGGAGGGGAGCAAGTGACTAATCAGCTGTGTGGTGCTTAGATGCAGACTGGGATTAAACCATGATGAGTAGTTATATCTTTTGTTATTTTTCATCTGATACATGAAAGTACAGTGTAGCATTGATATTCTCCATTTTAGTTGAGAAGTAAATGAGAGAGGAGATAGAAAACATATGTAATAAAACATAAAAAAAGTCAAAATAGGAAATTCAATTAAGGTGGTATAACAAAAAGTTCAAAACTCGTTCAAAATTAGGGCATATGTGCCCAGATTTCTAAAAATGTAACAGAAAATTCTAGTATATTTCTGGAACCAAGATGACTTTTATCAATACAGCAGCAGGCAGTTTTCTCTATATCCTCACCTATTCCATAACAATTAAGGAAAATAAGATGCACATAGGCATGTCATAAGAGTATCGTTGATGATGACCAAAATACAAAAATTTCGGTAGAGGAGAGATGGGACTGAAAATATAAGAGAGAGAAAGCAAAAAGTCTAGTGAGATTTTAATTCTAAAGTCCTCATAAGTATCTCAGGTATACATTTTAGAGCAGAGGAGCTGCTGACCATACCTCAGGGATGTCCAAATGTTACAAAATTATCTGTAGAAAGTACTTGTGGAAAAGTAACACTTTGAATCCTTTTTAACTTGCATCCAAATACTGTTGGAGTGACTAGAGCTGTGTAACTCGCCACTGATTCATGCTGCCTAACCACTCTGGTGTGCACTTCTGCCATCACATTTATTTATGTGCATCCGTGAATAGGTCCTGTGTTATATCTGGAACTAGTTTTAAGTGATTCATCAATATCAATGTGAAATAGAGGCTCAATTGTCCTCTGAGATGTGAGCTAACAGTTTAAACTAGAAGGCCGAATAAAATTAAAGATTTAAAAAAGGAGGAAATGCAAATATGCAATTTATTGTAAGTGAAGACCACTGTATACGAATAGAGAACCTCTTGGACTTCTCATTATCATTTTACAGTCATGCAAAAGCAAATAAACTCATCTCTTGTTTATTTCCATAGATGTTTAAACCATATATTATAACAACGTTCATCTTGCTTTTTTGCCTTTTTCTTTTTTTTNTAGTATTTTTGCAGATACAACTTATGCCTATAAGTGACTGAACATAGATTGCCATCGACTTCAGAAAAAACAGCCTGCAGCACAGAGGTCCTGGTTAGAGACAAGTAAATCCCCTGCTTAAATCCATAGCCTAAGGTTAAGACAAGTGATTTGGCTTCATAGCAGGATTCTTCTGTGATCTATTCCTATTTGTTCAGCTCCTGTTTATAACTCTTTCTAATCAGCAAAATGTGGACAGCAGTTTTTTCACAGGGGTGATTGTATCTACTCAATTTGTACAGAACCAGAAACTGCCTTCTGTGAAACTGCACTGGGTTTCTATATTAGACATGCCAGAGATCAATGTTTCTGGGTAAATACTGCTATTTAAAAATTTACAATAATTCTAAAACATGGACCATAAATTACTACAAAATGTTTAAGTGAAATAGTGCCTTTCATATACATGGTAAAGTGTTAAGGAGGTAATTGCTGTCAAATTAGGGAGATGCTTAGACACCATGATCCAGGGAGTTATGTAAACACAGACAGGTCAGAGTCAAGGTTTGTTTTGGAATCCAGGGATTGTTGAGGAAAACAGACAACACTGTCTTTAATACTGCAATCCAAATGAAAACCTTGAGAAAAAACTACATTTCAAAAGTTCTAAGAATTAGGGACGTGGGGAAACTAATGAGCCTGTTCAGAAAGATATTTGGACTTTAATTTAAACAAAGAAGCATAAATTAAATTTTCAAATTGAGAATAAAACTACTTTTATTTTTTAAGATAATCTAATAATAAACCAGAGAACATATCTGGAAAAAAATTTTCAAGACTCAGTAATTTTTTGGAATAAACAATTTTCTTAGAAAAATAGACCATATGATTTTTTATTTTTGTTTTCTGTTAGAACTATCAGTTCAAAGTTATACTTGTCACTTACTTTTCCTTCCCAAAAGGATCCATCTCCATTCCCCAAGGGTAAGGAAAAACAAATATCAGAACCCAAAAAATTCTTCTTTTCTTGCAAATCCATATACATCCATGCATAGTCCTAACATGTCAGTTTTGGAAAAGGGAAATTCTTCAGTGACAAAAAAAAGTGGCTGATTTTTTTTTGACAGAATTCAGAGCTATGTAGAATTTCTTGAACTCTTCACAGAAGCAGTAAAATAGAGTTGATATAGAGTAATTCTCAGTGCTTCTCTCTGCACTTGCTGGTCCCTATCCTACCCTAAGAGACTCTGAATCTTCAATTGCCCTTGCACACTCTCACAATATGTGTCACAGCTTTGATACCCTCAACTTCATTCCATAAAAAGTGACTTAAATGATCATCTGTTTCTCTGCACTTTATTTCAGACTGGGGGCCTTCCCTTGAACATGGAGCATCTTTCCTGCTCCGGCTGTTGGCCTGAGGGTCAGATGTGTCCTCCTGATGCACATACTGGGAAAAGCAAGAAGGGAGGAAAAGAAGCTCAATTCAGCATCATTGTTTTCAGTACCAAAACTGACTTACTTATGGGCAGCTCTCACTGCACAGCAATGGACTCCTAAAATATAGCAGTGGGATGACAGAAATATTAGATGAAGCCATAATGATGCAAAACATTTTAGCATTACATTTCCTAAGCGAAGGAGTAGTGATTAGAATGCTACAGCACACTAGCATATCTCGCAAAAAGCTCAAGTTTCTTTAATCAGTCAAGCTATTATTAATTCAGATACTAAGGATACTGCTTGAAAAAACTGAAATATGGTTGTGCAAAGATAGTAGTCTTGTTGGGCTTTTTCTAATAAGAAACATGAGGAGTCCAGGCTTTTCTAATTTTCCTCATTGATGCCAATTTTAAAACCAATTTTGTTGTTTTTCAGAGAGCCCTCTAGATCTATTAAACGTATTCATGAGCTAGTTCTGCTCACACTATGTCTTCCATTATGCTAAAGGATGTTATTTTCATTTCATCATATCTGTTTGTGTATCTTTAAGTGATAGTCATAAGCTTATAGTTTGGCTGTCTGCAATTGATTTAAAAACAAACAACCAAACAAACCCATAAGTAGAAGGAAAAAAAAACCAACAACTGTGGAGTCTGAACAATTCAACTCCTACACAGTTGCTTTGAATGTATTTCAGGCAGAAATAATTAGTGTTACTCAGACAAAGGAAAATCACCTTCCTTTCTAGAATGATTAACAACTAATTTTTTTTTTTATATTGCAAATACCAAGACTTGTTCTATTATTATTTTTTGTATATAGAGCATAAAACATTCAATGCAGCACGTTATGGAGGTATATGAAAAACAAAGGCTTGAATTCTTTATTTAATCTACAAATCCAATCAGTAATAATAGGCAGCAATGCTAAGGAAAAAGTAATTTCAGGCTTACTAGAAACAAGAATAAAAAAAAACAAGTAAAAAATCCAAAACCCAGCAAAAGAAGAACAATTTCTGGAAGGGAAAAAGTAGTCTCAGTGCAATACTGAATGTTACTAAAGTGAGAGGCACCAACACAGATAATTAACAGTGTTCAGAATCACCTTCCCTTTTGTTTTAGTCTTATAAAAGTAGACAGAACTTTAGATAATATTTCTTTCTCAGAAGATTCCATCAGATAATATTAATAGATGTTCCGCTACACTTCAAAATTTATACACAATCTGTCATTTTTTGGAATAGAAGCAATGAGTTGCACAAAGAAATCATAGAAGCACAGTCTTGAAAGTGACTTCAGGAGATGATTTGGTCTATATCCCTGGTCAGGGACATAACCAAATGGGTCTAGACATGGTCCAGCAGAATGCTTTTGTCTGGTATTGTCTGAGGATGTCTGTTTTAAATAAGGTCCAATACAAATTGCACAATCTCCATAAGTAATGTATTTAACGATGATTTTCTAATATTTATCAAGTATTTTGATATAATTTAGGCTCTTTTTTATTATTATTATTATGCATGTCTACCTTTGGTGGATATAAAGCATATTTGCACTACATGTTTTGTTAGAATATCTTTCATAGAGCTGAATATTATAGTTATAGTCTAAAATCTCTTTCCCACTCACCACATTGGTGATCTTTTCTAAATTCATTTTAGCAGAACATCAATGTTTACCAGTTTTAACAGTTTACCAATGTTTACCAATGTTTACCAATGTTTACCAATGTTTATCAGTTTTAACAGCCTTAGGCAATTTGCTTTTTCATAGCTCATTTAGTGAAAAAAGCATCCTTCCCCAAAGTGTTGATAACCTAGATAAGAGATCAAATTATGTCCTGCTTATGGCAGTCATATCTTGAGATAGGCAAAACTGACACTTTGCAAGAGTCGCTTAAAGAAGCCAAATTTTCAAACAGTGTTGTTGCTGCAGCCTTAAGAAGAGGGATCACAAGTTTGCTATTTCAGCAGGCTGATAAAACAGCACAAAATCAGGAAATATCTTTGGTACCAAAATGATCCATTATTACTCCTTTATGTTAAGCAACAGACCTTAAATAGAAAAATCACATTTTGATCTTGGTACTCCCTTTGTAGCTCTACTTTAGCTATAAATCCTTTAGCTACTTTATTGAAATGACTTACCCATTTTTTGGCTAGTTGGACAAATTGTCAAATATGAACTACTGCTATAATTTCTATGAACTACTGATATAACACCAGCTTTTTGTTCACATTACAGGTGATTATAAAATAGTTATTTCTTTGAGTAAATGCCTTCCCAGTGTACAGTTTCTGCGCTTTTTTATCTGCACAGTGTCAGATATTTCTAAAGAATTTCATAATGAATTCTTCACAAAGAACATGCAGAAATATCTGTAAACATACTATGGCTGCAGGTACAATAATGGACAAGGGTCTGTCCTCCCAGGTAAACTACATTTCTTTGTCCCTAAAAAAGTCCACATTCTTTAAGCTACAACAGTAAAAGATCTTTATTATTTATTTTTCATTGCAAGAATTCATTCTAATCTCACATATTTTGGAATCCAAACCCCCAAACTATTAAATAGACTTTTCCTGGATTAATTTTGATATTAGCCCTAGTAGCTGTGTTCTGTAATTTTAATGTACATAATGGTTGTTATGGCTATTACATTCTCAACCAAAAAATATCAATTTACTGTCTTTCAAGGTGCCTGTAGGTTTTCTTTTCCAAATAAGTACACATGAATTGATTTATATCTACATTGAAAATACTGCTGTTTTAAAAAATTAAAAGCTGTGATAAAATAACAGATGCCTGGAGGAAACCAGTAAGTATTCCAGAAGTTTGGATACAGGAGTAGTAATCAAATTTACAGCTATGTTAATTTCTCACGTGATAAACCATGACAGACTATCTCTAGAAGAAAGATTTTCCATTTGGTAAAGTGCCACAGTCTGTAATTAGACAAAAGGTTATGATTGGAAATACGGAGGCTAGCATGTTAAATACTTTCTAATAGTATCGATCTTACTAAATATTTTAAAAATATATATATATTTCTTTATGGTATATATATATCTCGGTGTAGACACACAAAAAATACATTTACCATTTTATCACAGTTCAATAATTTTAAAACATCTCATTAAAGGCTTTTGCAAAGAACTGAATTAAACCTTTGCTGTGCAAGTTACATTCAAGTTCATGTGAATTCATTTCCTTTTTACTTCTCCACAGGTTTGTTTAACCTGCTGAATTCAGTGGGATATACCATCTGTTAAATGGGAGTCCAAGACTTCCCTCAACAGCAAAACTCTCCTAACATCCACATTGTAAACATCAAATTTCACATTAAAACACTTCTTCAGACTGTGTTCCAGAGGATGTTCAGGGCCTTGGGCTTCATCTACACTAGTAATGAAAAAGGCAAGATACAGGGATAAGGAGTGGTATTTGGTTTTCCTTATCACTGAAGTGCTAATCAAAAAATGGCTGGGTTTTGGCTTGGAAAAACAAGCACCCTCTCACCCTGTGCTTGATCACAGAATCATAGAATCGCAGTATCACAGAATAACAGAATTGCTTTGGTTGGAAACAACCTTTAAAGTCATCAAGTCCAGCTGTTAAGCCTGCACAGCTACACCCACCACTGAATCATGTTCATAAGCACAACCATTGCATGTCTTTTAAATACCTCCCCACTTACTGTTAGCCAGCAGCCTTTCCCAGCAGCCAGCTTGAACAGGGCACCATGATTTCACAGAAGTGTGGGGAGATTGGCTGCACTAGGACTAATCATGCTGTACTTGCACTCTCTGTTATTTTCTGATGTGGCTTTAACAAAGAAATACTTAGATATCATTGATTTTGTGTTTCTGGGCTCCAGTGTTCACATCATGCCCAAAGCCTGAGTTTTATCTGGACTGCAATCAACACTCCTCACTTGGTGATGGAGGAATTTCCAAGGGTTCCTCTGTTGTCTTCCATGGATTTTTTATTTGAACCCAAAATTTTCAAATCTTACAGGATCATTGTTAAGAGGGGGTGAAAATACTTCCAAAATAGGACAGAGAGCACTGAAACAAGCTCCTGGAGGCCACTGCATTTATTTTGCTTTCAGTGCTAAAACCTATCTGTTTGTCTTGGAGTTAAAGACTGAAAACGCATGAATTTAATCTACCTCAAGCTGTTCAGCTACCTTTCTTTAAATATAGGCACTTTTTCATATTGGAGACAGCATTAGTGACATTAAAACCATTGAGAACTTAATCACAATTATTCAAATTTTTTTTAAAAAATATAGTATACTTGCAGCCAAGTGTTATTTGTTCACTTTTGTTCATGGAAGACTCCTTTTTAAAATTGTTGTAAGGTCTAGTCCATTTTAACCTTAGCTATTCCTATTAGTGATCAGCTGTGTTGGCACCCTTTGGTGAGAAGCAGTTAGCAAGCCCCAAATATGCCCCCCTGAAAATTGTATTTCAGTCTGGGCATGTGGTGTTTCTTTATGTCTACCTACACAGCTGAAGTTAAATGATCCTCCCTAGCAGAACAATAATTAGGTCTACTTTTTTAACACATTTTTTGATAGTAACCTTTTCTTCAGAATTATACATTTTTACAACATTTCTTGTCTTCATATTTGCTGTAAGAATGTAATTAAACTGTAACTTAATTTCAACTCTGACAGACAATCAATTACGAGTTCTTCCATCTGTGGCCTCTAATTTAGAAGAGTGTCTTGACATTATATGGATTTTTGACTATGATTTAAAATCATAATGGATTTTCTGTGCCTTGGTGACTTTTGTATCCCTCCCCTCACAAGGAAGTAGTAACTTATAAGAGCACCAGCAGGAGAATTAGCCAGGCTAACTTTTGTGCCGATCACAATTCTAGCTCAGAGACACAATCTGAGCTAAATGTCCCATCATGATAGATGAGAGACACCTTTTAGTATTTGATACAATGATGGTGTGAAAGACTGAAAGGTTAAGAGTTAATGACTCAAATAATCAGCCACTTGCAAAACCAGAGGGTGCTTTGCTGATGATGTGCAAGGTAAAAGCCCAGGTGAAGAGGGGTTGTGCAGCCACCACTGGAGGCTACCAGCTGGGGTTTGAGGCAGATCAGTGAAGAGGCAGATCCTATGAAGGTGGAATAATGCCTTTTATCATGCTAAAGCTGTCTCTTACACAACTGACTCAGGTGTGAAAATCTCCTCCAGGGTATTCATCTAGACATTCACACGTAGGTTTGAAGATGTTCATCCCTTCTGATGGGTCATACCCAGCTCAGCTACGCTGAGTGAGAAGTAGCTGTCATGTCTAGAAGGTGTCATAAATCATCACAGATCCCTCCCACACCTGGGCATTCCACCCACTGAACTTTGTGTTTCATGGGCTTTCCCCACCCTTGAGGAATCAAGAGGCCACCAGCACTTCAACCAGCAGACAGTGCAATTGCAACAATCAAGTCTTGTCACTGGACCCATGGGTGGTGATATCTTTCTACTTTTATGTTGTTGTATTGTTATAGATAATGATAACAAAAAGGGTACATGCCTCCTTCCACTGCACGGAAATTATCTATCTATCTATCTATGTAAACTGAAGGCACTCAGTGTTGTTTGACTCTAATCTACCCTAAGGTATCTATTAACACCTTAATTACCCTCGCCTTCTGGGGCTGGTTCAAAACTGTTTTGGTCTGGATAGAGGGCTTTTTATTTTGCTAAAAATCCACCCATTTTTCTATAGATTCATTTGGCATATGTTTGATTTGCAAGGATTCATATTTAGAATCCAGAATTTTCTTGAAAGCAGTTCAGAAATTGATGTAAGGAATGGGTTTGAAATTATTATTCAGAACTAGGTGTAAGGCAGCTTTATCTGATCCTGAATAAAGAGAAATGACCTTCCTATTGCATTTTGAAAAGTTTATCATCCTCATTCCACTGCAGAAGAAAATAGTTCATGCAATAAAACCAGTTCAGAATGATTAAAATCCAGCCAGAATCTCTCTACATGCATACAGGATCTCTAGATTTAGGGAAAAATCTAACTCTGACAAGGAACAAAGATCTCTCTAGCTTGGTTAATGTCTACTAAATATCTGTTTAACATTCCTATATTGCAGATAATTTTTTTTGTGCTGAGTGACCATATTGCCAACCCAATAAGGTTATCAAATGTCCTTTGTTTTCTACCCAAAGGTTTTATTTTATTTTTCATGTGACACTATGTAGCTGCCATGATCTTACGGGATAGTGTTTCATTAATCATTCTGTTCTAATGTTACTTGTCTTTCTTTATCTTGCTATTTCATCATTGCTGTATCTTATAAACTTTTGCCTTGCAGATGGTTTTGCATGTGCATTATCACATCTATTAGTTTCCTTCTAAGGCATCTCACTCGACCAGCATTCCTAATGCATTTACTTCTTATCTCACAATGTAAGATTAATGACAGATTGTGTTGTACATGAATTAAAAAGAGTAGAAGTATATGCAGCACAGAAAAAGCCAACCTGAATCACACGAAACTATTTTTCCCTGCAAAGCTGAAAGTAAATATGCTAGATGCAAGGGTAGTAAAAGGACTGGAAGCAGTAACATTTATCTGTGAATTGTTTATATAACAACCAGCTTTTTTTTTTAATGTGTGCATGATTTATGGAGTTAGTGCAAAACAAAATGGACAACATATTTCTAAGATACATAATTTTAGCAACCATTTTGCATAATAAGTGAACAATTTGCACCAAATATGAGTAGTGAAAATTGTGATAAAAAGACTGTTTCTCTAAGCATCCATCTCTTAAAAATCTGCAGACAGTATTCACTTGAAATATATTACTATAGCAGTATCCATCTGAAATACATTACTAAATATAATCACATCTTTTATGGCCTAGAAATTCCACATATGAAGCTGTACTGAGCTCTCTCTTAATTGGAATTATTATAGGAGTGAGTTTGGCTCATGGAGTTAGATGTTTGAGCTGTTTTCACCTTGAAATCATAACCTTGTGCATTTGCTCTTTCATTCAAGGGGGACTATATTTGATTGCTTTATTAAATGGAAATGAAAACTCTTTTATTTCTTAGTCTACCACCATTTGAATAGCAATTGATTGAGGAAAACTTGGGCATTTTGGGTGCATGGCGGGAGCAGTCTGATGTTCAAAACCACTCCAGAAGAAGACATGATTTTTTCCCACCTTCATGGAGGAGCTGGACTTCTGTGCCCAAGTGCTCATCACAGGAAGGGAAGAAGGGAAAGCACTGTGGTGAGGCTGGTCATGCAGTCCCAACAGAATGGATGGAAGAACAGATGTTAGGCCATGCAGAAATTAGATGTGGTTTTTTTCTTTAATCCCATTAATATGTGTCTAGGGTCATCCCTGTTACTGAGATAGGAAGGAATTCCATTGAGAATACATGACTCATGAAATGATAGCCTTTAGCATACAGGAAAAAATATATAGAGATTTATTAAAATAAAACAGCAGCGATTGGACAATTCCATATAAATGAAATTAAAAATATGCTCTGTGCAATTAATGCTGTTGTTGCTTTTTTCACCTTAATATTTTTAAATGTGCACACAATTTTTTATGCTGATGGGGGGAGGGCAATTGGGAACTGACAGGTACTGCATTCAGATTTTTAGAAGATTTTTAATAACTAATCTCTAAACCAGAAACTTGACAATGTAGGCACATCATTTTCTGTATTCTTGTAGTCTATTTCTGAAGACTGACAAACAAGAAAATATCCCACTTCCTTGTATCAGATAGGTATTCAGAGTTCAAGCTCATTAATATTTTCCTTTTATAGAAGAAAACAGACTCATTCTAACACCCTTGTCAGCCGTCAAACTCTTTACATGTTTCTATTCATTGGTCCAGATAAAAGCCTCAGATAGGTCCATTAATTTCAGTAAAACTATACAATTTATGCTTATCCAGCTCGCTGCTGGAACAGTTCTATTCACTTTTGCTCCAAATTAATCATTATTTCTGAGGAAAAAGGGGGGAGGGATAGCATCAGACACAGCATGATCCTTCTGCCTCTAACCCAGACCAACATTTGCCTATATTATAGTTACATTGCTTTGTTTCTTCCACTCACTTTCAGTATTTTCTTCCCCTTTGATATATCTTCATAGCTGCCCTTTGTTCTTCAGTTTTCTCAGCATGAATCTTCTCTTCTGCATCTGACATTTCTGCCGGACACATTACATGCATGTGGAAAATTTCTTATATGTGGTATCACAATCTAATCTCAAAAGGTAAATTTATATTCTATGTTGTGCTTATGAAATTAATTGTAGGGTATAATTCTATACAGATATGACTTCAGAAGTATCAGAACGACTTTGTTGACTGATTTTTTTCTTTTCGGGATTATACGAATATACATACATTTAATATCATTTTTGTCCTTTCTGCTAAACTGTCCACTAAATGCACAAAATCATAGTGAGTATGGGGAGAGTTAAAAGAGAGCATAACTCTGCAACTCTGTAGTTATAGAGAGTTATAACTATTATAACTCTGCAACTCTTATACAAAAGTTATACAAGTTATATTGAATGGAAGTTGATGACAGGACCTTAATCCTCTCTGCTTGAAATTACTTTTCTATCCTTTTATTTTTACTTGTTGTCTATCTTCTCTTCTGTGCATTTTATATTTACGTATTTCTTTCCCTACTGTTCACAGTGTGTACTTTATATACAGTAGATATTAGAGCTGTACTGTCAATGTCTTTAGGCAAAAATCCATGAAGATCACCTTATCCACTATATATACAGGTGGATTGTTACATGGAAAAGAAAGTGGTTGAAAGGTCAGATCAAGAGTGTAGTGGTGACAGTTCAGAGTCCCAGTAAACATCAGTGACAAGTTCTGTCCCTCACAGGTCTGTTTTGAGATCAGTGTTGAATATCTTCATTCATGATGTAGGTGAAGGGATTGAGTGTTCCCTCAGCAAACTCGCAGATGACAGCAAACTGAGTGTTGCTGTTGACACACCTGAAGGATGGGATGCCGTCCAGAGGGACCTGAACAAGCTTGAGAATTGGGCCCATGAGAATCTCATGAGATTCAAAAATACCAAGTGCAAGGTGCACCTGGGGCACAGCAACCTCCAATATCAATCCAGGCTGGGGGATGAACAGATCTGGAGCAGCCCTGTGGAGAAGGACTTAAGGGTGCTGTGGGTGAGAGGCAGAACATGCCCCAGCCATGTGCCCTTGCAGCCCAGAATGCCAAATGTGTCCTGGGCTGCATCCAAACCCCGTGGGCAGCAGGTGAGGGAGGGGATTCTGTCCCTCTGCTCTGCCCTGGTGAGATCTCACCTGCAGTGCTGCATCCAGCTCTGGGGTCCCAGCACAGGAAGGACATGGATCTGTTGGAGAAACTTCAGAGGAGATCATCAAGGTGATTTGAGGGATGGAGAACCTGTCCTCTGAGGAAAGGCTGAAAGAATTGGGATTTCAGCCTAGAAAAGAGAAGACCTCAGGGTGATGTAATTGTAGCCTTGCAGTACCTGAAGGGAGCCTACAAGAAAGGTGGCAAGGAATGTTTAACCATGTAGGGACAGGGCAAGGGGTAATGGTTTCAAACTGAAAGAGAGAAGGTTTGAATTACATATAAGGGAGAAATTCTTTACTGGGAGCGTGGTGATGCTCTGGAACAAGATGCCCAGAGGAGCTGTGGATGCCCCAGCCCTGGAAGTGTTCAAGGCTAGCTTGGATGGAGCCCTGAGGAACCTGGTCCAATGAGAGGTGTCCCTGCCCATGACAGGCGAGTTGGACTAATATGATCTTTAAGATCCCTTCTCTCAAACTATTCTATCGTTTTTCATTACATATAAACTGTAAGTAAATAGATGAGCTTCTAAGCATGCCCAGCCCAGTTCCTATTTACCTGATTCTAGTTTGGCTATATTTGGTTTCTGCAAAGTACTTTGTCTGTTACTTGTCAATGGTTTTAACACTGTCAAGGAATTCGTTAATAAAAAAAACTTAAGGTAATGCTTCCTGACATTTCAGCTAATTTTATAACTGGCTGCTCTTTAGTATTTCCAGATATAATTTTCAGACCACTGGGGTAACATTTTAAAACACAGTGCCAAAGTATGTGATTAAATGATAATGCAAAAATACCTGATAAAATAAAGATTTCCTTAAGTTTACCCAAAGAGGCTGAAAGACAGCAACCACTATATTAACCTTTTCTCCTATGAGTCACTTTGGGCATTTTGAACAGGGTGCTAATTAGGCCATCAAAAGTACAGGGGTTCACTTGTCAGACTTCGAGGTTAAAGGCTCCAGATGACAGACATAATTTTGGCTACCTCAGGAAATAAAAATGTTAACCAGCTTCACTGATTTCAAATTGCTGTTGACAGGATCTGAAAAAAAACTCTGACCCTTGTCATATTGAATTCATCTGTTAGTCAGGCAAATGCTTATGGATGGGAAGACTGACACCTTTCACTGTCTTTGATGTGTTTAAGGTTGCAGCATGTGAATATGTGCAGAGCTTTTACAAGAAGACACTGAGAATACAAAACATTGAAGAAGGGTGTGAAACCCTGTAAGCTGGCATTTTTCTTCAGCTGTCATTTGGCCTAAAAACTCTATAGTTGGCTTTCCCTTCAAACAATGCTGCTGTTCAGGAACATAGTGGCTTATAGGTACCAAAAAAGGTGGACATTAGTTCAATTCTTGCTTTAACAGACTTTGAATTTTCTGAGGTATGACAGATAAAGCTTTACCCTGTTCCAATGTTGCTAACAATACATATATTTTTTTAATTCTTGAAAAGTTTAAGGAAACACTATCTACAAAGAAAAGAAACCTCTGATTTTTTTGTGTGGGTTAAATAGAAAATTGATTATGCGATTTTTTCTTCCTCCTTTTTCCCCAGATATCACTTTGTCATTGCTACCAAAGCCCCACAAGGAACAGCCCTATTTGAAATTCCTCCATTTCTCTTTTTACCCCTGATTATTTACCTCTGCATTTTTAATTTTATCAAAAATCTCCATATTATAAACAATGCTTATACATAAGATTACTATCATTTTTAAGCCATCATTTTGGATCCTCAGACTCTACATTTACCTACTGTCAAATATTAGAAACATTTAAAAGAGCAACATCTTGAAAAAATACTAAAATCCACATACAATGAATGCTAACAACCAGGCGTAGAGGCTGTTCTGTGACCCAGCCTGTTCTGTGACCCAGCCCAGAAATGCCACTTGTTAAGCTACATAAAGTAACAGGACTTCAGGTGAATGAAGGAGACTCCTCCACAGCCCAGGAGGAACAGTTTGCTACCAGTAGATTTGAGTTAATATCTCAAAAAGGAGGAAAAGAAACAAAATTTTGGCATCAACCTTTTAAAAGTGATACTTTACAGAAAAGAAAGATCCCTTTCAGGACATGCTTTGTCAGAATGGCTGACACATTTTGATTCTTGGTATAAATGGAAGAGAGAAAATCTCAGGACTGTGACACCTGAATAGAAAGGAGCAAGTCTCTGCATCTCAAAATTGGGCATTTAGATCTGAGGGTGAGACAGGATTTCAGACACAGTTACACCCTCATGAATGTGATTCCTGTAACATAATATAGATAATTAATTAAATGCTTCAGTGAAAATAATAAAGGTCATGACATACTGCAGTCTTAAGAGACCTGCTCCTGGGAGCAGCTGGCTCAACAGCTCGCTGTTTCGGCACCTCAACTCCTTTCATAATCTTGAATGTGAAATCCTTTCCCTTAAGGCTTCAGTTCCATTGTAACCAAAAAGAAAGCTTTTTACATTTTTCCTGGTTTATTTTTTTTGGGTCATGTAAGTGTAATTGGCTCCCTAGCATAAAGAATGTGTGCAACTAAGTGTAAATGGAATATGAGGGTATGACCTCCTCATTCTGATAGCAATAAGGTGTGGGATTTGTTTGCCCCAAATAGGGTTTAAATCTGCAAATCCAACATTTCTATTTCCCCTGCAGATTTTCAGAGGTAGAACTTAAAACCTTTACAGCATTTTGGGGGCTAAATGTTACTGTTTGAGAGGGAATAATTGCAAGGAAAAGTGTCTACTTCATCTCTTGTTCTCCACTCTTACTTTAAAAAAATACACTGAAAATATATACCTAAAAAAAGTAATAGAGATCGCAGTGTTATTCTCTTTATTGTAGCTGTTCACAACTTTTGATCATGCTTCAAACACCAGTTAGCATGAAGTGAAATACCAATGATACAGAAGTTCAATGACCCAGCGATGCATTAGCAAAGTCTCGTTTCAAGTGTGCCAGCTTGAGCGTGGTGCATTTCCAAGGTGCCAGGCATGCACAAGTCTATTACTGGAGCTGGAAGGGCTACTCTGTTGTACATGTGTGAGACATAAAGATATAAACCTGACTCACATCATGGGCTTACAGGCTGCTGCCGTCAGGAGCACAGCGTGAAGGTGTACACAGGGTCAGTTCCAGTCACTGCTGGCACAGGCATGTGCTATTTTAGTCTGGTTAATAAGGCAGAAAATATCTAAAATAAAGATACACAGTAGGAGATTAGTAGAAGTATGTGTGTTAGCTAGCTCCTGAGATGGAATCTTTATTTTTGTATGATGACTCTCACACTTTTAAACATTGCAGTTTCTCTAAGGATTCTGTGGGGTTTCCAGTCCTAAAACACCTTATTTATAACTGTTCTGCAGACACAGGCTTGGTTGAAAATGAGCTGCACTTTTTGAAATTGTCTTTGTTTCTCTATAAAACTGGGGAATACAGGATTCATCATAAAAATTATGTAAACTGTTCATTATAAACAAAAAAAAGAAAATTCAGTGACCTCTAAATAAAAGAATCCTTCATTTCAAAGGATCTACTGAACTTAATTTCTGAACAAGTATAAAAAAAAATATGAAATTGTTTTTCTCATTATACAGTTGCATAATAGTAAAGTGAAATAATGTGTACTGTCTGAATTAGCTGGCTCACTGAAGGATGATATGCATGTACGGTGTAAATGTTCAAACATATACCCACATGCATATTTTTTTAGTTTTTCGAAACATTGCATATCATAAAGTATTTAGAAAAATGCAAGTAGAACAGGATCCTCCTATTGTAAGTAAAAGAAGAGTCAAAATATTTTCTTTTTCTTAAGCAGATAATTTATCATATTTATTCCTTTGTCTAGAAATATAATTATGTCTTTATAGACTAAATTTATATCTGAAAATCCAATGAATTTTAGACCATAGATAACATTTTAAACTGACTTTTGAATCTCCCCAAGGCCTGAGATCCCACCACTTCTCTGGATAACCTGTGATCAGTCACCCTTGTAGTGGAAAGGTGTTTCCTGATGTCCAGATGGAAACACCTCCTGTGTTTCAGTCTGTGCTCTGTATCTCTGGTCCTGTGACTGGACACTGCTTCAATGAGCCTGGTTCTGTCTTTGTACTTTATAAGCACAAATAAAATCCCCATGAGGCTTTTCTTTGTCACCCTCTCTTGACTCTTTCCAGTACATCCATATCCCTCTTATGCTGGTTTTACCTCACCAGTGCTGAGCAAATATAAGGAAAATGATGTAGGGATACTCATGTCAGCTAGCTGGGAAAGCTAAGAAACTGCAAGGAATGTCTCAAATCTACATCATTTTTTAGAAGGGATTAGGAAGGGCTTGAGTTACTCTAGTGGACAGAAAATTAATGGGGGCATTGAACATGTTGACCTTTTACTACCAGAATTTTGGCACCAGGGAGCTCTTGAAAGAAGTGAGAGAAGTGTTCAAAACAAGTAAAAAAACTTTCTTATACCATGTGCTCTGACCTTACATTACAAAGACGACAAGTGCCAGCATCCCTACTCTGAGTAGCAGGATAATCTCACAAGCTAAAATATCTCGATGATCAGGTTATAACAAAAAAAAAAAAAAAAAGAACAAATGCTACATAATATTTTGGAACACATATACCTAAAATATTTTAGAAAAATGTTCCAGGAAACTCTCTTTGAAAAATGCCACTTATCAACTTTATGTAGAATATATAAAAGACAGTCTGAATTTTGAAAAGTTCTTCTTACCCAAAGTGTGTATGTCTGAAAGAAACATAATGTGCTTAAGTAATATATGATATTTGTAATCTTGGAAACTCACAGCTCTGAAAGGGTTCAATTATTTTAACTGAGTCACAACATAATCTAGTTGTCTTCAGTGGATCCACTTGAACGAGACACATGTACAGGACCCAGAGGTAACTGCTGAAAATGTTTTAAAATTAATGTCAATTTCCTGACTTTAGCTGCTCTACTGAGAGCAGTGATTACAGAGAAATACAGACATGCTGGAAAAAATTGCTCCCTATTTTTGTTCTGTTACCTGACAGGAGAGAGGGATGAAATATTACCTCTCTGTCCCATGACAGGAGGTGTAGTCAGTTGACTGCGGCATTCCCTGTTGTAATTACGTACAGGGATATTATTTTCATTATATTCTTTAAAGAGCTTCCAGGGGTGCAGTAGACACGAGAGTGGAAATCATTAAATCTGTGATAATACAGATTTCAGTCACAATCATTCTCTTTCCTTTGCCTCAAATACACATTATTGAAAGTTAAAGGGTTTTGACTGATTTTTCATTAATTTATTTTTTTTCCAGACAGCCCAAAACATTCATTTTGTCAGTGTATTTGAAACAAACTGTGAAATAAATGATAACTGTATTTTATTTAAATACCTTTTATCTGCCATAAATGAGATCATTATTTTAAATCATTAGTTCCAGAGGGTTGTAATTTTGTGAATGTCAAATACCTAGACTATCTTACTTATGTACATTTGTCAAGGTATATTGGCAAAAAACATGCTTAGGCCTGGTCTTCCACAACATTCTCTAAGAGATTACCTTTCAATGAGGCATTAAATAAATAATAAGGCCATGAGAAGCATTCAGCAACCCTGATGGGATGGCATCCTTGTGATTGTCTCTCTTCCAGTAACTAGACCTGTTAGAATTTTTGGTTTCTGTGCTGGCAATAGCATTTCCATTCAAAAGTAAATATTCCAGTTGGAATAAGGAGCAAGACTGAGGACTAGTTTAGAAATTTAGAAAACCAGTCTGTTTTGAATGTTAGGACCTACTATTTAGAAGCTATTCAAATTTTTCAAACTTAATTTTCAGTTTAAAAGTTTTTCACATCCCACAACTGGTACACAAGGAGGCCATGACCCTTCTGCTCCACAGTGCACAGTGGTGCAGTTCTCTTCATTAACCTTGTCTGGAATCTCTGCAAATCATCTATCTGACCATTCCAGTCACAGTTCCTGTCTTTTCATACAATTATAGAACAGCTCAGGTTTGAAATGAGGTCAAAAGATTATCTTACCCAGCCTTCTGTGGAAAAGACAGTGCCAATAAGATTATCTAGTACCTTCAACAGTCACAGACTGAGGAACTCCAGTGATTGGAACTCTATCACATCTTTGATAGAAAGGTGTTTGATTTTTGTTTTGTTATGTGGGGTTTTTTTAAGAATCGTGTTAATTATTAAATGACACAAATTAATTAGCTTAAAGTCTCCATATATTTAGAAGTTTGTGATTGATTTAATTTATCTATTTATTTCTGTTAATTTATAGACATATTAAGGAAATGTAATTCAGAATTACCAAAAAAACTTTATAGGATCCAATAATTTTATACTGAATAATGCATATTGTGACTTAGATGTTTTATAATACATTATTTAATACATCTTTTAATGTGTATATGTGACAGTATCTATACAATGGCATATTGCATAATATACCAATTTTATATATATATATAAATAATGGTATATCATTATAAACCACTGTCCATAGTTTATTACTAGTGAATGCAAGGCAAAGTTAGAAGTTATTTGCCACTTTCAATATTTTTCTTCTAATATAATATCAGATTATTTCTTAACTGAGGTAAAATAACAAATGTGGCTTATTTTAATGGCTTTTAAAATGATCACTTTGTTGCATGGTAATGGTTTTAAGGTTTATATTGTACATATATTTTTCACCACACAAGTTTTTCTGATCCAGGTTATTCTGTTAACACTAACAGAAGAGTGAAACAAAGCAGAACTGAAAACCACAAATTTGGGGTTGAGGCTATGTCAAAGTAGTCAAGGCAACCTATAAAATTCTTTGCATGCTTCCTGGTCTGATAAACCCTAATAAGAGTGAGGGCGTAACTCATAGGAGAGAAATAGAGCTCATCAACAAAATAAATTCAAAAAGCCCAGGTATGCACATCTGTAAACTTACCACAACCACACAAAAATGTTTCTTATTTTTGAGGAGATTTTGTTGGAAATATATTGTTGATCCAAACCATGCAATGCAATTTCTATAAGGAAAGAAGGATGTTGTGCATCCCCTGGCTCCAGCCAAACCTTTCATTTATTCTCAACTTTTCCACTAGAAAAAATTTTGACATATGGAGATAGCATCTTTTGACATAACCTTCTTGTTCCACTTCTGAGAACAACTTTCCTTCCTGTGTAACTTGAAAGCTTTATGATGAAAGTGAATGTGAACTACTCTATAAAACATGATAGGTTGTACATACTATGGAGAAGACAGTAACTTTCTGTGAGCAACCTCCCCTAGAACCAAAAATAAATGCTGTGCTAGAATAAAGATAAAACTTGTGTAGTGGCTGAATGTATGAAAATGAACACCTGTGAGTCCCGGGTTTAGCAACTACCTCTGTAAGAATTTAGCAAAGAAAAGCTTGATGACCTGCTCTGCATGCTTGTCAACATCACACTGTGCCTTCCAGCAGATTTTTGATCTGTGGACTGTGCTATTGCACTACAACTATTTCCAGTAAGGAAGAGCCACTCTGGGGAATATCTGAAGCCACAGTTCTTTACTATTACTGCTGTTATCACTACTGTTACTACTGCTACGACTGCTGCTGCTACTACTACGACTGATACTACTATTACTGCTACTACTTCTATTTCTACTTTTATAGCTACTGCATTTTCTTTTCTCTAAAGGTGAAATGTAGCTTCTTTTATAGCACTGCCCCATCTGGAAATGTGTCCTTTTAGACCTCTTTAAGGAAAGTTATCTCTGTTTATGTGTATCCTCATTCCAAGAGGAATTGTGTTATATTTGTCTCCTATTGTGAGAGTAGCAATGGCTGTCGTCTGAAACTCCATCCTTTTTCTTTCTGGGCCTCTTTGCTTCATCTGTTTAAAGGAGTTGATCATATATTCCTGGTTGACAAGAAACATGTCAGAAAAAACCCCAAACTTATTGGTCTAAAACAGGGCTTCATATTCAATAAGGAAAAAAAATAAAACTGAGAATTATAATAAAGTGTAGGGTTTTTTTAGTAATTCATCTGGAGCTTAATAGGGGATATATTTTGCTTAGAATATAGATTTGAAAAAATAGCAAATCTTTTTTTCAGAGAAATATCATCATCACAGATGTAAATGCCTACAGTGTATAATAAAGACAAAAGCAGCCAAATAAATAAACAATTGCTAATGTTTTAAATCCAAGTGGAACATGACACTAAAATGGAAGTGTTAGTGCCATTCCCACAGCATGGGAAAACTGTGTTTGTTTATTTCCATTTTGTATTTCCCCAGGGACACTTTGCTCCACCAATATAATTAGGATGACATTTGGAGCTGCTGTATTTCAATACAAGAGCAAGAGACACTGTGCAGCTTGACAAGAGATTATGATGTCAAGTCAATTGCTGCAGCAATATCAATATTTATTCCCTCGTTCCTTGTGTCTTGTTTTATTTTCGTTCCTTTTTTTCTATTAAGCATATAATAATATCTAAAACCTATCCTATTGTGCAGCATATTTGTTTTTGTTCTAGGCATTCTTGCTTTTCCATAGTTAATTTTGATCTTCAATCCTCTCCTTTCTCAGGTAAATAGTAGTTAACTCTTTCAGTAGTGCAATTACCTTCATAGAGTGAATTCTCAATTCATCTACTACAACATTCCTAATGAGATCTGTATCTTATTTCATCAAAGAGTGATCTCAGAACTATATTATGCATTTTGAGTTTTAATTGCTTCACTACTGGTGAATACATGTCAATTAGATATATCCATCGTATTCATCACTAGTGAAGCAATTAAAACTAAAAGAAAGTCATTATTATACAGGTACTGAACTCATTAGAAATGTAGTACTTGATCCATCAGGTTACAGGCTTTAAATAAGAAATACCTGCCAACACCACGTAGCATTACCTGAGATTCCTGATAGTTTATTTTTATGAAAATTTAAAGAGAGCTCTGGTTAGCAGCTCATCCATGCTTTCTTTTTACATAATAGCAGAGAAGATTTACCCTGGAGTGGATTCAGATTAACAGGTATAACCTGAAGAACATTTCAGCATTGTTTGTGTGGAATAATGTCATAACAGCAAAGCACAGCAGCACAGATGCTAGAGTTCAGAGCCAACAGTGAAGCAATTATGTATAATTGTTATTAGTTTAGCCTGATTAATTTTCTTTTATATTTGCCTGATTTGGTTGTAGAAAACATAAGTATATTTATGTTCAGCAACACTATTTTTTTCTAAGAGAATAATGCAGTTGCTTAGAGATATATGTCTGTCTCTTTATAAGAAGATTATCTCCTACTGAAGCACAATATCATTGATAGGATTATTTCTTAAATGGATCAGAAAATCAGCCTCCCAATTTAAGTGTCTGTTAAGGTTTAATGCCCTAGGTCGTGTTTGAGAATTGTGTTTATTTCCCTGTAACACCACCAGGAATTTCTTTGATGCACGATCTGGTTAACTTTGCATGGCATCGCTAGATGGCAGTGTCCCTTCCAGCCTTGATTGGTGTTCCTGCAGGTTTCTAAGACATTTAATTGAAATTCTTAATCGTTCAACTTCTATTAAGGATTCATAATATTAATATAAAATTAATTTATCTTCAGCAATAAACATGAGGTAAATATCAAAGGGAATAATGTTATTTCTTCTAGTTACTCTAGGTTTTTTTGCAGGTATTTATTGTTGCCCTATTTTAAAGTAACCTCAATGTCTACTGCACTTTTAATCAGTATGATTAGGTCAAGTCGTGAAATATTTGAACTTTACTGAAATGAATGCTTCTAATTTCATGTTTGTCCTTTTGTTTTTTACTTTTGTTGTCACTAATTAGCTGTTCACGTGGAGGTCCTGATAATTACTGAAAATTGTAATTTTTTAATAATACCTTTTTATGCATAAAAAAGAGAGAAAGAGAAGGAACGGGGAAAGAGAAGGCAGTGGGGCATTTAAAGTCTTACACTACACTGTGCTTTATTCTTGAGGAACTGGTGCTGGTAGAAAGAGTCTCAAACAGGTGTTTATAAACTTAGTCCACTGAGGCTGGACTTCCATTATGCTCATTAGGAAGAGACACCTTAAAAACACATCTGGAGTGGTTACAAGTGGTCTTGAAAGCAGGCAAATTTGTGTAGTCAGAATATGCTGGCTGTCTCCAAGGCCTCTGGAAAGTCAGGCACTTCCACAGGCTTATTGTGTGCTGGGACAACAATTCACTCACTCATGACAGCCTTGAGACAAGCCAGCTCACCCATTTTAGATAACTTGCTTATGATCTGTCCTGTAAAGGCACTTGTCTTTCTCTATTAACTGTTACATTAAAAGCACCATGAAATCTTTTACAAATTTAAGAGTTAGTCAGAAAGAAAATTACTTTAAATTAGACTCCTCACCATTGATTAAAATTGATTGCAGAGGAAGTTTAGGCTAGGTTTGAGTTAAGCTTTATGAGTACTTCCCCTAAATGATTCCAGGAGTTTCAAATTAGCCTTTCAGTATGTGTTAGCAATTGTATGTATGTTTCTTTACTAAAAGAGTACCTCTGGTGTTCATGATTTGTTCAAGTTCCAAGAGAGAATAGACACAACAAAAGCAATTCTTTTGCTGACCTTTTTACTTTGAACATGGATGTTTTTCTTTTTTGGGTCAATTAGAATGTCACTACTCTTCTCTGTAAAGATTTGTGTGCTACTATAACTATGGTGTCATCACAGCTGCTTGGAGGATCTCTAATACTATAAGCAATTTGGCAGTAAT
This sequence comes from Vireo altiloquus, assembly GCA_013396875.1. Classification (NCBI taxonomy): domain Eukaryota; kingdom Metazoa; phylum Chordata; class Aves; order Passeriformes; family Vireonidae; genus Vireo; species Vireo altiloquus. The sequence continues at coordinate 71,230 of VZRF01014776.1, forward strand.
CTAAATCATTACATTATTTCAATCTAAGCAATGAGAACTTCTTCAGAGAAATATTAAATTTTAGTATGATGCCTTTGATTCAGTGTAAGTTGAAAACAAAAGTGAAGCTTTCAGTTTGGGAAAGAGAATAGTGTTTCCTCCAGAAATTATGATGAGAACTGCAGTTGTTCATTTGCAGAAACATCTGTCTCAGCCATTCACAAAACAGAACTGCTCAGTGTCTGTTTGAAAGATATCAATTCTTCCAAGAGTGAGCATTCACAACTGTATTAACATAGTCAATATGCCTAAAGAAATTGAAATACACTCTTCTTTGGTAAGGAATGTAAATTTATGTCTTGTGCATATTTTGTGAATATATGCAGTTAGTTCTCAGTGTTTGAAAGTTTGGTTTTAATATTTACATAAGTCTTTGTAAAAAATAATGATTTATATGCAAAGCCTTGCATGTGCCCAAACCTTCAAACTGGATTTCCTAGTGGCAAAAATCCATAAGTTTTATTGAAGTTCCTGAATAAATAAATGGACTCACTTTCAAAGTTTATATGCATCAGTGGTCCTTATGGTATAGTAGTTGCTCAATAATTTTGGTAAATGAAATATTGTTAAGGTGCACCTGTACAGAAGAAGCCATCTTAAAAAGTCAAAGATTGTCTTAACTTCAGGCCAAGTTAAAAGGATTTTCTATTTTATTAGAACTCTGATTTTTGTTTTTAATACAAACATGCTTTCATTCTTTTTGTTCTCTTCAAGTTGTTATCTCCCTGTTTATATCCAATTTTTAATTCTTTATGCATTTCATTCTGAGTTACTTTTTCTTCAATGATATTTTTTCCTATATGATTTTCTAGATACATTTCATTTATATTTTGTTATTTATTTTATGGAATTAAATGCAAACATAAGTTATCAAACTAAAGCTTGTCTTTTTTACCTCCTTTTTATAATTAATCATAGTTGAAGATAACTAGTAGTGAAATAAATGTATTTCTATTTCTTTTCCTGTATCACAAGTAAAGGATTCCTAGAGACTGATTTAGAACAAAACCAAAAAAATAGCAAGATTAAAATGGAGAGTGATTATTTCAGTGTTTATGTTACTAATCACTTAATAGAGAAACATTTTTGGACTACTAATGATGGAGAATTTAAATATTTGTCACACCCAGTGATAGAATTATTTTACTTTTTATGTTCTTTAAACTATATCCATAACTAAGTTATCCATCCTAAGTTTTAGGACCATAAAACTGTGTTCTGGGAGTGGTAAATAACCCACCTAAACAACCCACATTTCTGCTCTTACCTTTTACCTGGAGAGTACTCCTACCTCTTGCACACTGATGCTGATAATTATTTTACAGGGACGAACTCACATTTTCTCTGCTAATGGAAGCAGCAGCCTTGGTCCTACCAGCAGAGTGGGAGGGTACAGGGGAACGAATGGATTTTTGTAAAGCTTTTGTAACAAGTGAGGTAAAATTATATACAAGTAGTATTTTAAATCTTCCTTTAACACCAAAAGATCAGTGATTTCATAAAAATCTTATTCTCACCGGTTTTAATGCTCTTTTTTCCCTTTCTTGATTGTACAGCATTTTAGAATCTCTGTAAACATGTGCTACAGGGTCTTTTATTCCTTTAGGTTTCTTCCTTATAAACCATTTTCATGAGCATCAACTTCTTCCTTTTGCAGAGGCCTGTAAACTATCAAGAACTTCATTTTTAATGGCTTTCTCCATGGCAATGCCATAATTCCATCCAAGAGATTTTTTTAAGTGATTCATTTATTTTTTTCTCATCTGCATAACGTTGTGTTGACTTGAGAGCTGATGAACAAACACATTGCAGAAGCAATTTGAAAAAGGTTTGAGTGGGAAGTGTGGAGCATTTTGCATTACTGAAAACCTGTCAAAGTGGTTTGATTTTTACCACCTTGGAAGTAATAATGAAGGCTTTGGGGAAAAGAAAGACTATTTTGAAATTTTGGGGTTTTTTTAACATTTCTTGTATTTTATTTTTTTTAGTTTATAATGGGGAATTATCATTATCTAAAATCTCATCCTAATCAACTTCTGGACACAGCGCAGAGAGATATATACTGTTATTGTAAACTATTAAGCCAAGTAGTAGTAATAGAAAGGTCATCTCTGTCAGAAAAATGGAAAGCAAAAGCAAATTACAAAATGAAATACTAAGGACGGACAATAAGTTTATCCCAGTTTAACAGAATCATTGGATGCTTTAAGACAGAAAAGTCTGCTCTGCAGATTGAAGTTCCCAAATGCAATACATCATCAATTACATTCCAAATCATGTGAGTACCTGTGACCATTTTAATGAGTAAGACACTGTCAGAATATTTTCATAACTGGAAGTGGATGTACTTTAAATCATGAGCTATTTACCTATATGTAGCTTTCTGTACTCTGTGCTTCTCTTCTAGTCAAGATAAAGCTGTATTTAGCACATATGATACCTAAGACACAGGTGTTTCCTCCACACAGACTTTTACGAATTTTCTAAAAGAACAAAAGACTCTTCTGATTCTTTCTACTGAAACTTTTCTTTTAATTACTTCATTAGAATCAAGCAGCACAATATGCCAACATGGAACCACAAAGATGGAAATAAAATCCTATTGTATTTGATCAATGTTCGCAAAACAGACCATATTTTCACATAAAAATATGCAGTCCTTATGTTACATTTATCCCTTCACTTTCAGAAGAGATTATTATACCTCTGCATGTTAATTCAGAATATTTAAGTGCCAGACTCATATACCACTAATGTGATCCATTTTTATAAGCAGAGAATGATAAATCTGTTGATAAAGTCAGTTTTGCAAGTAATTGGAAAGAATATAATTCATAAACACATGCTCATAAGCACGTTCTTGTTGATCTAAATTCACAACACTTTATTCTGTATAACAAAACTAAGCACTATGTTATCAGAAAAGTTAGAGGAAACTTGAAGAAAGAGGAAAGTTATTTTCTTACACTGTTGTTGAATTAGCATTGCAGTTTAAAGAAAAAAAACAGCAAAACCAACTGACAAAAGGCCATATCCTTTTCACTCTTTGGCATAAACCAAGACTTATTTTAAAAAAAATTACTCCAGAAAAAACCTTAGCTTTCTGATCTTAGCTCTATACAAGCAACAACTTCAGCTTTGGGGAAGAATGACAAAGTTTGTACTGATTTTTTTCAGAGCACCTTATTGCGTCACTGCTTAGTGTGTTTAGGTAAAGTCAGAGGACATTAGCTACATGTTCTGGTTTGTCTTCATCCTCCATAACATACATTCTTTCCCTATAGAAAAGAATCTATAATCACATGGTAGAATCATAGATTATTTGATCAGTTATGGAAGCCTTAAATTGCTTTCCTCTTGCAAATGTATGCAATGTAATATTTCTTTTCTGAAACCACAGTTTATCTAATCCAGGTCCACAGCATTCTCCATTTTACCTCAAAAAGAATAATACCAGGTGTATCTTCAGGTTTGCTGTTAGACAATTAAAAACAGGAATTTTCATTATGGCATAAAAAAAACCACACTAGATTTTGTAAAGAGATTGATAATGAATTAGGCAGCACCACTATACTACCAAGTAAAGTGGAAACAGGAAAATGTTTTATTTGATGAGAATCTAAGCCATCATTTCTTCTTTTTTAGTTCTTGCAAATAAATAGAGAATATATTTCCTTCTTTTGTAGTTTTTTTCACCTAAAGTTCAATGTGGAAAGGAATAAAATGTTCAGGCACTTTGTATGGTCTTTTCTAAGCTTTAATAAATTACCAGTTCTAAACTTGGGAGGTAGCTTGTGAGGACTGTCTTTACTTATCTAAGTTTTCTTATTGTAGCGTTGAAGTATTACTGTAATAATGTGTTGATGTATTGACTGCTACCTTTCTATAATTTCTACAGCCACAATTCAATGAGTAGATTATAGTTGTGCTTCAGTTTCTCAGCCTTGAATTTGGTGATTTACTCAGGATCATGAACTCCGTCTGTTATGAAATGGAAGATTCACCCCAGAACTGAATTTAAGGTCTTAGAACAGAGCTCCTAGGGAAGTGATCAGGCCACTAACTGCTAGAGCTCAGGAAGTGTTTGGAAAATGCTCTCAGGCGTGTGTTGAGATTCTTGGGTCTGTCTGGTGCGGGGCCAGGAGTTAGATGCTGATGATTCTTGTGAGTTCCTTCCAAAATTTCAGATATTTCTGCATACCCAAAGTCTTTTAGAATCTCTTCACATTCACCTCAAAGCTCAAAAATATTTAGCTTCGTATATGTGCTGTTTAAAAAAGTTGTTCTGGGAAGCAATAAGTAGCAGAGTATGCTTAGAATTTGTTTATATAATCCAAAGCATTTGAACAGAATTTTAACCAATAAATTTTACAGGAATAAAGTACCTCTGAGTTCATTAAGTCCCTGGATAAATAAAGGAGACTCCTCTCGGACATTCCATGTAGAGAATATTGACGTCTCCTAGTCTATAGGCAAGTAAGAAATCATGACTGAGTTTTCTCACACCAATTTATACTGCTTGTATTAGAGTAATCCCTTATCATTCCTATTGCTTTTATTTTTCTTCCCTAGTACTTGTTAGTTTTTGTCCTTTCATCCATAATCTCTTGCAGGCAAGAACTGAACAACATTTATTCCAGTACAATCGAGTTTCTGCTGGGCACATCCCTATGTGCGACAACACACACAAAAAAAGACAATAGTATTAAGAGGAAATTATCTATGTGGAATAACTAATACACATATATAATGGACATATTGCAATTGCAGGCTATTATGACAGCACTGAGTTTAGAAGCTTAGCATTGCCAGTGGACAGAGAACTAGAAATGAGAATATTTACTGAAAGTTATGATTTTTTGTTTCCTCTTTTAAACTGTCTCTATAGACCACAGGACTAGAGGGGCCATCCAGAGGGACAGTGACAGGATTGGGTGATGGGCCCACACAACCCTCATGAAGTTCAACAAGGCCAAATGCAAGTTCCTGCACCTGAGTCAGGGCAATCCCAAGCACATACATAGGCTAGGCAGAGAATGGATTGGGAGCAGCCCTGAGAAGAAAGACATGAGGCTGTTGGTTGATAAGAAGCTCAGCATGAGCTGGCAGTGTGTGCTTCCATTCCAGAAAGCCAACTTCATCCTGCAACAAGAGAATTCAGATCAAGGGAGGGGATTCTGCCCCTCTGCTCTATTCCTGTGAGACCCCACCTGCAGTGCTGCATCCAGCTCTGGGGTCCTGAGCATAAGAAGGACATGGACCAGCTGGAGCAAGTCCAGAGGAGGCCAAAAAATAAGCAGAGGGCTGGAGAACCTGTGAAAATAGGCTAAGAGAGCTGGGGCTGTTCAACCTGGAGAAGACTTCAGAGTCACCTTATAGCACCTTCCAGTACCTAAAGGGGGCTACAAGAGAACTGGAGAGGGTCATGTTACAAGGACAGAGAGTGATAGAACGAGGGGTAATGGCTTAAAACTGAAGGAGGATAGATTTAGTTTAGATATTATGAAGAAATTCTTCACTATGATGGCAGTGAGACACTGGAACAGACTGCCCAGAGAAGCTGTGAATGACTCATCCCTGGAATTGTCCAAGGCCAGCCTGGATGGGGTTTTGAGCAGCGTGGTCTAATGGAAAGTGACCTTTCCCATGGTAGAGGGGTTAGAACTAGGCAAACTTTAAGTTCCCTTCCAAGTAGATTAAGCCCATTTGTTGTTAAATGCACTTTTATGAGTCTTCACGCAAAGACTGCCAATTTTAGCATAGGAATGGCTCTCATCCAAACCATGAGGCAGACAAGGAAGACAGTGTTTTCTGTGCATACATGCATTTAACAAATACATGTATACTACATTTTACTTCTGAGTATATATTACTTTACTGCCTTTACTTTTTTACCCCTCGGTTTGTAATAGATAATGGAAAGCTCTTAGAATGTTTGATAATTGCACAATGTAGAGTCCTGGTTTCTATTCATTTCCAAAATATGATGAAACTAGCATTCAACATAAAGTCTGCTCTTGCTTGAGAAAGTGTAAAACTCACATAAAGAAAGCACAAGAATCATGTATTTCATTGAGTATCTCTGTGTGAAGCTCTGTACCTTCTCGATATATGAGCAGAAGGAGGGCACTTTCTTCTGCTTCTTCAGTTTCCTGAGGAGATCAGCTCATTCCCTGAGCTTGTGCTTTTAAGGAGCTTTTTTTTTATGCTTTTAAGGAGCACGGGAGCACCACATATCAGAAGACAAAACTGTGGAAGTTCAGAAATGCAGTATGACTATATGAGTGTGTCTGAAATGCTGAAGCTTTTGAAATTTATCTGGATAAAAGCCATAAATTTTCACCTTAATTTCCAAGTCCACTCGAGTGCACCAATAAATTGTTAAAACAACAGAAAATCAGCAAAGCAGAAATAGATCTTGAGAGAGAATAATACTAGTGAGAATGTTAAAATTTTTTTTTCTATGTATTATGCTATTTGTTTTGTACAATGCAATTATATGAGAGACTGAATTAGCCTTTAATTCTCTGTGCTCAAGATTTGTATGCAGCGCTCGAAACCACTGCTTCACTTACCAGGTTTCTTCATTAAATCCTGATTATTTTCAAAGAGTAGGAAGAGAAAACTGCAGAGTTTGTCTGCTAAATGACAAATGTGGGTAAAGTCTGTTCAAGATCATTAACCTTTCTTTTGCCCCAAAGTTTTAAAATCCCTGGAAAAAACTGAAGAAATCTTCAATATCTCTAAATATGTTTTCACAGGGCATTCAAAAGCAGTTAGCTTCAAAAGAGTGACACTAAGAAAGCAGTTGTAAATTTAAGTTCCTATATATTCAGGTGTGTTTCCTCATAGAAGAGTACTAACCTACAGAAGAAGTTTTGATGGACCATCAGCAATAAAGGTGAATCCAGAAATTCCAGTCATGTGGAATTCCAGGCACATGACCCTGTGATTAGCTCAGTTGGTTACAACAGACTGCTAATAATGTGAGATCACAGGTTTGATGCCTGTATGGGCCATCCACTGAGGAGTTGTGGACTTGTGGGTCCCTTCCAACTCAGAATATTCTGTGATTTCTGTGATTGATTTATTTCCACAATAAATTGAAAAGTAATAAGTGGCATTTCCTGCTCACAACGCTGCTGAACTGGTCTCCTTTTGCAAAAGAATGGGGATATCTGTATCCAGAATGATGGTATGTGAATTATTCCTTATGCAATGCCAAGGAGCACAAGAAAGGTGAAACTCTTTCAAAAAAAGATTGATTTCAAATTATGGAATTACATCCAAGTGACTAAAAAAACATTGTGGAAGAAAAGAGATAAAATTGGGCTTTATTTACTTTTTTAACTTACTTGTTGTGGCATCACAGCACATTGTCCTTATCCATATCTTTGTTTTATGATGTTTTGTACAATCCCCCATTGGTAGTATCATACTTAAATAAAGACCTAAATTAATTTTCACCTTCTTCTGTTGAAAAGGGGAGAATGCAAAAGAAAAATGTATATACATCACAGAACTTACACACAAAAAAGATGGCATTATTTAGTTATTTCTTTATAGTTTTAACCAACAGCATACATATGTTTTTAACCCTGTGGATAGCAAAGAGATCTTTACTTTGTTTTGCCCAGCATCATCAGGAGAAGTGGAGGAGGCAGCATGGGGGCAGACCAAGGTCTACCCCATGAGTGGAGAATCATTTTGTGCAATGGGCACCATGGACAAAAGTTCTGTGAGGAGGAAGACACCAAACCTCTCCCTCCAGCTTCCCAAGCTTTCAATCCTGCCACCAGGACTTTGTAAGGGATCGAATTGGGGCATCAGCTCTGCCTCAGATAAAAGCAGCTGTCAGCACACAAAAGCTTCTGCCAGGGCTATACATTGAATCTTAGCTCACATAAAATTTTAGTTAATCTTTGGAATATAACAGTGAGTGAGAGCTATGTTACTGGAATTTTCAATAACTTAGAAGTTTTTGAGGCTGTCATCACAGACACCGAATAAATACTAGAGCTGCATTTTCTGGAGGAATCCTTTGTCTTTAGACATCAGCATTCTGTCTCATTTCCATTTTAGGTGCAAATCTGTGGGCAAAATGCTCCATGGGGGACCTCTGAGCTACTGCTGAAAGAGCCAGTATGCTGAAGAAACTCAAAATTACAATTTTCAAGCAATAAGATAATATTGTCACAGGACTGCATGCACTAGAACATTTCTGAAGGTGCATTTGGGAGCAATATGCCAAGACCTCTTAAAAAAAAAATGATCAAGAGTTTTGAAGCCAACAAAAAGCCCTGAAAATTGAGAGCATTTTGATACTGTTTTGCTCTGTATCTTTGTAGTTCACAGCTTTGGCATACTCTAAACTACAGAAGTAGTGCAACAGGGTGCTCTGACACTTAGAGAACAATTAAAACCATCCATCTGGCATACTTGCAGTTTATTAATGTGCTTTTTGATTAAAATAAATATATTCAGTGTCTCTAGGGAACAGTCAAGGCATAAAGTAACTGTGTAAAACATTTATTCCAGATAAATTCAGTCTCAGTATACAACAATAAATATACAAACTGCCCTACAACTCCAGTGTGTGGTGGTAAAAGAGTTGATTCTGGTTTACCATATGCATTTCAGGATTATATTGTTGAATGCTCTTCTCATACATATTTCGCCTCCATATTAATTTCCTGGATTTGTTTCCATTTTATCTGTGCTTCTTTTGCTTCTCCATGCTACTGCTATGCAAGATACATAATATTCTATCTACTTTATTAACCTACAGCTAAACTGCGGCTCAATTTACACCGGTCTGTGAAGTAATGCTTGTATTGCCTTTAATAGATACCTTATTCCTTAGTAAAAAAAAAAAAAAACCTGAAATTTTAAATATTCAGGGAAGTAACTAACCTTATTAAAAAGACATAATCCTTAATTTATCATTGAAACTGTTTATATTAATGTCATTCAAGAGTTCATCCATGACACACTTATTTTTACTTAGTCCTCAAGGAACATCTGAGAAAATAAGAGCAATCTTTGCTCTGCAGTATTAGGCAAATACTCATATTCTTCATTTTAATAAATTTACTTAACTGCACTATACATCAGTGCATGGGAAGATTCAGCAGCAGCTGCTTTTACTCATATTGAATCCCTCCTATAAATATCTTAGATATTGCCAGAAATCCTTCAGGATTGTGCCCTTATAAATACTTGGGAGAATGATTCAGATTCTTGGGAAATCAGCAGTATGTTTTCCATAAAAAACCAAGGTTATTGATTATTGGTTTAAAACCATACTTTATTTTAATAGGGAAATGTGAGCTGTAGCTCACCAAGGACAACCTGCCTGTACTAGTAACCAAAGAGGGCAGGGGTGCAGCTGTGTTGCCCCAGTTCTGCTAAGCTCTCCTGGGAAGAGCCCATGGGCATGGACCAGCTGCTCCTCTGCTTTCCTGTTCCCAGCTCTGGTTTGGAGCCAACCATGAGCTAAGGGACCTCAGGCAACAACCAGAGTGGGTGCCAGCACGCTCTCGTGGGCACTGGGGTGCATGGCTGTAGACATGACCTACCATCTATTCCAAAGGCAAGAGAAAGCTTTCCGGGCTGTTTTAGCTGTCTGTAAAAATGTGTCCTGAGAAAGTGGGAAGGTAATAACTGATCAGCCATACTGTAGTGGAATATGGCCATCCTAAAATCCCTTTAAAATACAATTTTCTTGTCTATATTTTAACTAACATAAGTTCATCAGTTAGCTGGTTAATGCAGGAGGGTTTTGGTCATATGTTATGAACAGATTCCAAAAAAAGAAAATATTCTTTTAACATTTATGTAAAAGGAAAGTTAAAATGTAACAGCTTGTCTCTCCAAAATTGATTTAATTTCTTTTTAATGGTCTTGAAGAGTTGCCAAGGCTTAAATTGAACTTCTGAATTCCATTTTGGTTTTCAGACTATGGTATTAACCAACACAATCCTATGAGAAGAAAAAATAAAAAGTTCAGTTTCATTAATTAAAAAAAAAGTTCCAAGCTGTTTGCTCTTTTTAAATTTGAGATACAGTTGATGAAAATACTTCATAGTGTTTTTTTCAACTCATATACTGTATTGTAATTGTGCTAAATTTAAGAGATTTGGTTTTAAAACACAGAAAAACAAATACTTTTAATTCATTACATAACATAACATGTTAACAGAAAGACTGTTTTTAATAATCCACACTATTTTGTGCTTACAGGCATTGTGCTCAGTGGTCATCATACAACAGGGCATCTTTTGCTTTCAGGTTCCCAGGATTTGCCCCACCTAGGACTAATGATGCTGAGGGATAACAGCTTTCTCTGCTGTGTCCCATCACCAGAACATAAAGGGAGGAGCATCATGCCATGGCAAAGCTGTAGTACATCTTACTGCTGGGGTAATTAAAAACGAAGGCTAATTGAATGGCCACTATGGTCATTATGGATGGGAATGAGGTCTTTGCATATTTTGCTCTCCAACAGTAAAACCTGTCCCTTTATGGCTTGCAAACTTTGGTAATTTCCCCCCTTAGGTTTTCGGTGGACTCTGGAGTAACAATGAGGAGGAAGATAAATGTGAGATTTCTCCCACAGAAAATCTTGAACAATCAACATTTGCAATGCATTTGGGAACATTGCATTTTCAGAATTGCAAAGGAGATTGCTTATATACCCTGAGGGAATGCACCTGGAGAATTTAAACGTATTTTTAACTCTACTCTGGAATTCAATATGTCCTCACTGTGCAGCTCTACAGAAGGATATAAATACCTACAAAATCTTATTCATTGCACGGTTTCATGAGTTTTAAAAATAGCTTCTGTAGACAAATAAGTAAAACAGCTCTTTCCTTTTTATGGTTGTTTCTACATGTAGAACAATTCCTTTTCGACATCCATTCCATCATTGTCGCCATCTGGACCAGGACAGACACTTGTTAGCACAGGTCAGAGCTCCCTTCCAATCTGAGGGCCTGAGTTTATGAGAGATATGCAACAACATGGGTGCAGGGCAGGGAGGAATACTGTATTGGGATGCATCCCAGGACAAATCCACAGCATGGAAGAAGTGTGCACCAAATACTAGTGCCTGGAAAATCATTCCAGGTGGGCAGCTGCCGCCTTTCTAGTTGTCTGGACATACTGGAGCAAAAGTTCTTCACTTTTATTGCCAGAAACTAAAGACATAATTTTATTATGTACAGTCACAATCCTCATTTTTGTCGGATTTAAAACTAGTTATTATCTCTTTTGAGACAACTATTTTATTTAAACAAAGGACGTTTCCTGTCAAAGAAAACAAAATGGGAATGAACATATCCATAGCAAAGAAATTGTGAAGGATCCTAAACAAAAATACTTTCCCGAGTTTCAATTATATCATCTCTTTTGTAGCTATGTCTTCAATGGTTATGTGAGCCAAAGTCATGAGAAAATGATTTAGAAAGTTGAAACATTTTTACCCAGATTAGAAAATGCATTCCTGTGGGAAATTAATAAGATAAAGTAACAGTTAAAAAAGAAAAGAAGAATAAAAAAGGAAGAAACACTTAAAACTTTTCAGTCGTAATTAATTCTCCATTTTCTCCTCAGAAAAGTTTTGTAAAAAATTACTCAAAACTGTCATGAGATGACACTGGTTGGATGCCAGGCACTCACAAAAGCTGCTCACTCACGCTGTTCTGCAGCTGGACAGAGGGAAGATAATTTAACAGGATTCCTGAATTAAGGACCAGGAGAGAGATCATTCATTATGTACCATCATAGGCAAAACAGGTTCAGCTTAGACATATAAGGTGAATTTATTACTAACAAAATCAGAACAGGATTATAAGAAGTAAAATAAGCCCTTAAAAACACCTTTCCCCCATCCTTCTTTCCTTCCCAGCAGTGCAAGGAGACAAGGAACATGGATTGTGGTTAGTTCATCACCCAGGCTTCTCCCACTGCTGAGGGAGAGGAGTCCTTCCCCTGCTGCACCGTGGGGTCCCTCCCATGGGAAACAGTTCTCTGTGACCTTCTCTGGCACGGGTCCAATCTCACGAGCAGCAGCCACCCTGCACCTGCTGCAGCATGAGTCCATCCCGTGGGCAACAGTCATCCCAAAACTGCATGGAACACCCTTCCATGGCATGCAGGCCTCCAAGGACAGGCTGCTCCAGCCTGGAAGTATGGCCCCTCTCTTCACAGGTCTTCCACAGGATCACAGCCTCCTCCAGGCATCCACCTGCTTTGATGTGGTTTCCTCCACAGGCTGTGGGTGAATCTCTGCATCCCCCGTGGATCCCCACGGGTTGTGGGTGGATCTCTGCATCCTCCATGGATCCCTATGGGGCTGTGGGTGGATCTCTGCATCCCCCCGGATCCCCACGGGTTGTGGATGGATCTCTGCATTCCCCGTGGATCCCTATGGGCTGTGGGTGGATCTCTGCATCCCCCGTGGATTCCCACAGGCTGTGGGTGGATCTCTGCATCCCCTGTGGATCCCCAGGGGCTGTGGGTGGATCTCTGCATCCCCCGTGGATTCCCACGGGCTGTGGGTGGATCTCTTCATTCCCTGTGGATCCCCATGAGCTGCAGGGGCACAGCTGCTTCACCATGAGCTTCACCATGGCTGCAGAGGAACCTCAGCTCCGGCACCTGGAGCACCTTCCGCACTGACCTTGGTGTCTGCAGAGTTGTTCATCTCACATGTTCTCACTCTCTGCTCTTCTCTGACTGGAATTAAAACTGCTCTACAACTTTTGTTTTGATTTCTTCTTAAATATGTTATCACAGAGGCATTACTACCGTTTCTATTTAGCCCAGCTTTGGTCGGCAGCACATCCATCCTCAGCCATCAGGGGCTGGCTCTGCTGGACATGATGGAAGCTTCTAGCAGCTTCACACCCAACCCACCTCTGTGGCCCCCCCACTACCAAAAACTAGGCCATGCAAACCCAATGCAAAACCAAAAAGACAAAATAAAACAAAAATAAGTCAAAGGTTCATGATAAGATGAGATCACACATGAAAAATTAAAGCCTGGAAAAACGATAGCTTCTCAGAGGTATATATAGTTTAAAGTTAATATTGCGAAAGACCTTTATGTAGAAGTGATTATACAACCCAAGCTCAACACTACTGCTATATATACGAGGTGATCTCTGACATTAATATATATATTTAAATTATATGCTTGGAAAACATACAACAGAATTAATTCAAGACTGCATTAGGAACCATACTTTTTGTAATTCCCTGAATATAGGATTTGCAGTGATGAGATAATCAGGTCAGAACACGGTCAACTTGCTCTGTATATTTAATCCTAAAAGTATTTGAAATAAAAGTGGAAGCAAAAGAAAGAAACAAGCCAAGAAGCAACAGAGGGAACAAAACTTCTATAAATTTCTAATTCAAATTTAAACAGTGATAACTCTTGAAGGGTTAGGGTAAGATTGTTATGTCAGTGCAATGATTACTTTTTCCTCAAAGAAATTAGAAATAGAAATTAGAAATAAAAATTCATATTTCAACATTCATGTTAAACTATGCTTTGCTTATTTTCAAAATTTTGTTTTCTTCTGAAGTTCTGGACAGATTTTAGAATTCTATTGTTACTTTGTGCACTTTTACAGTACATAATATTCCATTTTCTTTTCACAAAGAAGGATCCAGTGCCTCTTACAGATTTCATTTTACAATTAAATTAAATTTAATATTAAAGACTCACTCTTTAAAACGTCACTCTATTATAATTATAACATGAATATTTGGTATGCTCAAGACATTCACAACATTTATGTGTACACATACAGAACACATCTAATTAGAAGAAAGTTGTACTGAACCTATCCTAATATTCCATTCACGTGGATTTTCTGTTAACATTGACCCCTCTTCATATACTAGCATAAACATATATTTGTAGTTGTATGTGTATTATTTATAAAATTGTCTTCTGTCCAAAAAATGACATTTTATGCACTTGATAAGACACAATATGCTATATAAACCTAGAGAAATCAGAGGAAAAATTTCAGAACATGGGAGATTTCCTCACCTAAAAATGGGTTAAGCATCTTTTTTAACAATAAAAAGGTAAAATATTCAGTTGGTTTTCTTGCACTTCAGTGAAGGAGGCATGGTTCTGTTTACACTGACACCTGTGGTGATAGTCCCCCAGGTCCATAACAAAGCAGAATAATTTGAAAGTTTAGAAAGACTGATCTTGATCTTGAATGAAGTCTTTACAAAATTATCTCTTTGCCATATGGGAAGATGCAGTGCAAAGGTCATCAAAGGTGACCCCTTGGGTATGACAGAGCCAGAAACAAAATAAATTCACTTCTGCAGCTGTTAAAATCAGAGTATGGATCCATAAATTTTAAAAATCTTCCTTGTACACAACCGAAGAATGAGATCTTAGCAGTGGTGTCTTGAAATGTGATCACTGTAAAGTGAATTTGTAATAGTTCATTTCTTTAAGTGAAATCTTAGCCAACTAAATTTTCTGATACAGTAATTCTACAAGCCATAATATAATTCCATAGTTATTAGTTCCATTCCAAATTATTTTCTCATTATTTATATTATCATCTCTTGTGTGTCTTTTGGAGGAAAAAAAGTGAGAATGTGGCTCATTTTGCTTCAGATTAATTTGAAAATGAATTCATGATTCATCTCACTTACTATAATCACCTAGAAGTTTAACTTACATGGTCTGCTTAAGATTCCTCTGCAATCATAGACAGTTTCAGGCCTGACAGGTGGAAGTATACGTAGGTGGCATGACTTTTGAGAAAAGGCATTATTCTCTTTCTTGACCAGTAAGGGTTTATGACTCACTTAGCTATTTTTCAGCTGAGGCCATGTCTGATGGATGTCATCAGTAGGAAAACAGCATTTGTAACTCAAGGATCCGTAATATAAATAAAAGATTATTATTTATAACAATAAATAGAGTCTTTTCTTCATATGCAATTAACAGAGTATCCCGGACAGATTTAAGGGTGTTTAAATATTTTTAGGAAGCCATTCATGGAGCAGAGTGTTCAGTCAGGAAAAAAGAAATACTTAAGTCTACCTCTGGTGTTATGATTATTGTTTTTGATACCATTAAAATACAACTGCAACAAATATATGCAATTAGAAGAAATGTCCATTAAAATAACCTGACAGGGATAATACACAAGAAAACAAGATGATTTGTAAAAATATCAGAATTATGAGTAAATCTGAAGCTAAAAATCTTACACCCAGTGGGTAAATATCACAATTGTAGGGGTAAATTTGCCACCACATTCCATGCACCTGACTGGTGTTCAGATAACCCATTAATGCCATTTCTTGCTTGTTGCATAGGAATGAAATATGGAAAATCAAGGAATTTGATCCCATTTTTCTTTTTTGGTATTTTCTTTGTAACCTTGAATTTGAGTATTTTTTTATAAAATTTCTGTGTCTGTGAACATTTTTCAATTAGGCATCTGTATTAACAATGAATTTTGAAGCTCCATTGCATAATGCACATAAAACAGAGATCCTTCGCTGAAAGAATGTAGAAACATGCAATTTTTTATTATTAATACTCTCTGGTTGGCAAATTCTCTATTAGAGCTGAAGTCTAGAGCATAAACATTTAGCAGCTGTTTAAGAATCAGTTATCTGCTTGGCACCAGGGGCTGCTTTCCATTTCAGAAGCATTTTGCAAGCTTTATGACTCCCTTCTGTCAATTTCTGAAACAATATGCTTGCTGACACAGACCACTTTTCATGTACTTAAGTACATTGCAGATTTTCAGGGTATTTACGTGAAGTCTCAAATCTTCAGCTTTACGACCCATTCCCTAAGAGCTCTGCTCTCTTTCCTGACATATGCCATTTCTTCAATAAACCAAACATTTCTGCATTGTTTGGTTTATTTCCAATAGCAAGTTTTCAGAGATTGGCTAGTCTTGTAAAATATGCCTCATGGATGTCAATTTTAACAGAATAGTAATAGCAGGTCATGGTTAAAAAATTACCTTGGATTTGAAGCGTACTGTCTAAGAGATCATTCCTGCTGAAGGATAGAAATGACATCCAGGAGAATGCTTGGGCACCTTTCTTCATCACAGTATCTCAGGGGACCTCTAAATTGTCTTCTTATCTACTCACTGAATGATAGCAACAAATTCAGCTGTAAAATAAATATTGAATCCAGTGCATGTAGATCCAGGAATTAATTAATTTTGCCCGAAGTATTATTTGAAGACAAAGTTTTAGCTCTGTTCTTTATGTCACGTCCATTATGGTGGAGTTTGTGATTGGGTCAGTAATCAGGCAAAATTGCAACAGGTGTCACAAGACTTTCTGTTAAATTCAGAGGAATTTTCACAGACTTAGAAATGACAGGGAGGGATCTCAGGTAAGGTTTTGATGGTCTTCCCTGACACCTATGGCCCTGTGGAACAAAAAGAGAACAATGACTTGAGAGTCTGAGTTCAGGGTAAAGAACAGGGACCTGATCAGAAACTAAAGGGGTTCCAGCTTTCCAGTGGAGGAGCACTGTCTACAGTGGCTTCAAGGCAAAGTTTGGTGTTAAAGCTTAATAAAAATGGAAGATAGAGGAAATCCTGTAGCACTGACTTGGTAATATGATGTAGCAATGAGATAAAAGTCTAAAGAAATGATGTTATCTGCCTCCACTGTTTGGATCCTGGTTATGTAGGAATTTAAACAAGGAGACATCTGAATTTAAACATCTGCCCAGAGAGTTGGTATTATTTGCAAAGCCAGCTGCTGTGGTGGGGAAAAAAAGACATATTTTCAACTGGAACCACTCATAGTAGGATATGCCTAGGTGTGGCGGTGAGGGCTGAAGACAAAACACAGCCATGAAGCCAAGGGGGTGGCCCCAGCTGCAAAATCTGAGGGTGCTGGGACTAGGGCTTCAGCCTGGCTGGACCTGACATGTTTACACATGCAATCCCAGTCAAAGGATCAGTCATTTTTTCAGTAGAAAAGTAGGTATTGAAAAATAAATGCTTAGCCCTGGATCTCACTTGAGAGAGCTATGAAAGCTCTCTCACCTTGAGAAGGTGAGCCTGGGAACTCAAATCCATCACTCCTGGGGATGCCAAGTCATGGCCTTGATAAGCTTAGGGGTTTGTGACATACCATAATCTTTTTCTCACACTTTCTCATCCTGCCTTGTGTTCTGTATCCTGCTCTTTATGCTATAAAATGTCCTGCTCCCTTTGTCATAGAATACAACCATCTCATTTCTCCCCTTATTTAAATCCTCCCCACTTCAAGTGTGCAATCTACATTTTTCTCTCTATAATCTAACTGATAGACTTCATAAAGTATCAAAACCTGGCTTTTAGGTCTTAGATTTGTTACCTTTCTTTCAAATTTGAAGGAATGCTTGCCTTGCCAGGAAACACATTTATTTTTGTCACTCAACAATTTATTTCCTTTACCTGCAAATGGTTATGTTGTTTATGGTTACAGAAAGACTCAGTTAAGTTTACATTAACATTTGAACTGTTTTCTCTTAATAACTTCATATCAGCAGTAGTGTAGAACCTTGGTTAAGACCCTCCAGGAAGGGAGGCTAGCTGCCAGGTTGCATGAACTCTGTTTTAGAAAAAGTTCTTGGTTTTGTGTCTTGTCTTAAAATAAATCTCTGTGCTAAGGCATTCCTGTATACTGTTCTTAACTGTACATGAATCAGGTAGCTTGTCTTTGATGGAGCCTTCAACCGAAAGATTATCTGCATAGATTACAAGTACTCTCTTCTCCTGGAGTCCAGAGTATACTCATGATCTCGTTAATTGCTTCTGAGAGACAAGTAAGTTTAAAAGTTATCTAAGTTAAACTTAGTGAAATTTTTCAGAGATAAAAAGGCCATGAAGTTGAACTCATGGTTGTGGGCAAATTTGCGGTTCTTCCATGAGAAAACAACTACTGTACAAAAAACATCACTGCCATCAGCAGCAAATCCCATCTTACTGGGAACATCAACACAGTTTGTGCATCTCTGACTGTTCATGCTAGTCACACAGTAAAACACTTACTATTTGACTTTCACATGCATTTTACATGCATCTACTTCTTTAAAATAACCTCTGACAGCTATGTGACTATTAAAGGGTCATCTAAACAGAATTCAGTAAATAGAAAAAATATCTAAGAAATAATTTGATACTTAGCAAGTTTGAGTTTATTCAGAGACCAAGAAAGACTGTATTTTTGTTTTCTGCTTTTGTTCTAGTTAACTTCTCTCACAGTGTTAGAGGGAGTAATCATGTAAGTAAATCCTTAGGTAAAAGAGAAAATAAGTAAAAAAGATGGACAGCAAATGGTAATTTATTTTTGAATCCAAGTTGAGTCAGACTGTAAATTCTATTTTGAAGCTCAGTGAATGTGTATTTTCAAGTAGAGAAATTATAACACTGAAAGATTGTGTGATTAAAAGTGAAAGTGTTGTGATTAAAAAAAAACATCAGGAGTGCACAGGCCCTTAATGCATCATTGTAAACAGAGCTGAACTACAGTAAAAAGTATTTAAAACAATAGGAAGACTTATATCTGATGAACTCCTAGATGGTTTGGTCAAGGCATGGCTCAAAAGCAAAATGAAATTAAAGGAAGTGTGAATGGACCAGTCATAGACCACAGAAAGAAAGTAAGTGAAAGCAGATAAAATGCCCTCTGGTTTTCTGAACACTGTAGTGACTGAGTGGAGGAATCTGTCTGAGAAAACTCATAGTCTGTTCTGCAGTGAGAATGTCTACTTCAATAAAATCAGGGCTCAGGCAAGCCTCTCTATGGAGATGTGATGCCTTAGGCAAGCCTCAAGCAATGATCATATCCTCATATGATTATTCAGGTAAAAAAGAAAGTTCTAAGCAAGGCAAAAACAGTCAGAAATATGATTAGTGAAGGAAATAAATTTTTATGCAGCAATTTAAAGGAGGTGAAAGAGTGCAAAAAGACAATTTATAATAAGCGGTGGGGATGAGAGAAATAAAATATTCTTTTCCAAGTCAATAATTAAGCAATACTGCAAAAAAGCAATTAATTAAAATAAAAAATTAAGATTCCCCATTTGTCCTAATGCAGATAACCAGTAACCTTTGCAGTAGTAAAAAGTAGAATGAACACTGACTCTATGATAGTAGAATGGATATCCAAGAGCTATAACTTATTCAGATAATATCCTCTTGTCCTTAGCCAAATTTGAAAACAAATTTTAAACTCATACTTCACCTTGCATCCATGTTTGCTTTTAATGAAGAGCTTGTATTGTTTATATTGTTTATGCACTGGTGTATTTTTAATAAACTTCTTATTAGTCTCAGGTTTGACAGTACATTATAGAGAGAGCCTGCAGTTTCTGCCCTGTAGAATAAGAAACTGGAATTCACACCATATTTCATAGATAGCTACAGTTAGGACATTTTCTCAACATGTCTCACACTGGACAGTCTTGCAATGAGACGTTTGCAAGTGAATTCTGATTATTACAATGAGCATGATCTGTGACCTGGTTTTATGTTCTTTGATTCTGAATAATCTCTATGAAGATTAGAAGGTCAAGCTGTGTGTTTCTGGAGAAGCAACTTCTTGAGATTAAGCTTTGGTCATTTTCTTGAGCAGTAATTTACCTGCAGTCTATACACACAGAATTCAAAAAAGACTGTATGAATCTATCCAGTTATGACAGAGCTTTTTATCTTCAAATACTCAGGTTTAGAAAGCTCAAATTCCCATGTTGCCATTGTTATTAAGTTTCATTTTGAAATTTGTTGGTTTATAAACTGAGGTTCAGGAAGAAAACACTGACACAGGATTGGAATTTGTGGAGGGAACTAGAAAAATTCACTTTATATATAGCTCTACACCTATTTTAACTGCGAGTAGTACAACTGATAAAGAAAGAGAATTGTCCAGCTATTGATTTTACATTAACCTTTTTTTTAAAATTACAATATAGTATTATTTTCTACATTAAGGTATTTTATTAAGGTAAATCAGAAATTATTTTTCAATGTGTTTCTTAGCACTAATGATGAAAGTCTGCATTTCAAGAAAGTGAATAAAACTTATAGCAATAGTTGACAAATTCATTTAAGTGAACAATCTTAGACAAAACATATGACAACACAAAATCCTATTCTATGAAGTCAAAGAGACTATTTCAAAACAGACAAATTAATGAGAACCATCTTATATACAACTTCAATTGTGCTTTTCCTCTCTATGAATCAGGATTATCATATTTTGCCCCTTCAAGAACGGAGTTAACATTTATTTTATTGCTTGAAGGAAGAAGTTATTTATTTTTTCAATCTATTGTGTCTTTTTAATATGGAAGTGCAAGATAATACAGAATGACTCACATATTTCTCTGTGTTCTGTTAGAACACAGAAATGACTGAGCTGTGTCTGACCAAGAGCCAGCTTTTGAGAGAAGTGATGTAACCTCTAGCAACACAGGCTGCAGGATCTGTTCCATTCATGATGAAGAAGCAATGCAGATTCATTCAGTTCATTGCTTTGCTATTTTATAATTTTCCTTCATGAAATGGAAGCATGTCAGATAATAAAAATATTCCAGTCGTGGTCATTAGTTATGTTTTATTTCTATCTTATTTGCTTGCCAAAGAAACAACCCATATCTTCCTAAGACTTGCTGACTTCAGAATGTTATTCTTTCACCAATGCATTGTTTTGGCTAACTAGTTTTTGTATTAATATCTCAACCTTTTAATACTAATTTTATTCATTGATATGCAGTAAATTAGTAATTGATCTTTTCTAGTGAACAAAAATTATTACTTGATACCAAAATGCTGAGGGGTTTGGTTTTTTTCTCTATTATACACAACATTTTTGAGATCATTTTCCTAGCCAAAATTGAAGCATTAAAACTTAGTTATAAGTAGGTAGCTTCTGAAAATATTAATTTCTACTAAATAGACTACTTTATTGTTTTTAATGTTCTTTTAAATATAATCTTTAAAAAGATATTTAAAATTTGAAAAACTGGGACAATCTCTTATTTTCTATCTTTAAAACTACTTTGGTTTTAAATTCAAAATTCAAATTCAGTTCAAAATTACTGAATTTGATGACGTCATTCCTTAAGAAATACAAATGAAGAAAATCTCGTGTGTGTTGTTTTATTTGTGATACTGTAATTTTGATACATTAGTTCTCAGGCTTGATTTTGAATTATTCTGACATTATAACTGTTATAATATTCTGTCATAAATAACTCATAACAGTTATATAAATTTATATAAGGGTTATTTTGAAACAATGTTTGTAAATGATTTCCAGAAAATAACTGATCTGAGTATGTGAGAACTAAGCAGTGAGAAAAACTGAACAAAAATTAATAACATCCTCCTGAAACTTTCTGAGTACTTAGTACATTTCTTTCAATTTTAGGACTTTCAAAGATTTATAAAAGAGAGGTGGTCTCAAAAAAAAGAAGAAAATAGGACAAGACAACACAACCTTTCAGGCATTTTTAAGCTTTAGAAAAGTGGTTTTCTTTCTCATTGCAAAAGGAAGCAAGCGAACACAAACTGGTTTTAGAGTGTATTTTTATGATGGTGAAAAAGCACTTCTGGATTCCTTCTTATTGCTGAGCCTAATATCTTCACAGTTTTTAAGACAAAACTCCTTCTTAAAGTGGATACTTTGGAACATGTTGCTTGAGCTGTAGTGTAGTCTTTAACAAAAGACATTTTACAAAAGTGCAAAGCATTCTCAGTTTTGATAAAAGAATTGTTTTGTGTATTCTTTTTGTCAGTGCTCTTCAGATTTACTGTTTGACATTTATAGGGCTTACTACTTGCTTTGAAAATCATCCATTCAATATTTTTTTCGAAGTCATACTACAATTGTTAACATTTGGGCACAATTTTCAAAATAAAATGTAAAGAGTAATGATATACAGTTTAAATGCAAATATTTGCTGAGTTGCAGGTTCTCTGTAAATCTGCTCTCTTTGTAGTCAGCAAAAGGTACATCTCTTAGAATTCTCACTGTGAATACTTAGTGCATATAAAACTTTAAAAAAAATAAAATTATATTACTATCACTTTTAGCACAATAAAAATAATCCTAAATATCACCTGAATTCATAAACAAGTGTTGCAGAAACAGAAAGAGTGCAAAGAGGTTTTTATGACCATATTGATTCAGATTTGTACTTTGCTTTTTTTCTGGTGGCAAATAAGTCTTCCATCTGACTTTGTTTAAAATGAATAACTCACCCTCTCACCTTGGGGGAAAAAGCCATGAGTACATGAAGCTCTGAAGACTCATGCTCCTTAGTGTCTCTGCTGTTGGAACTGACATTTGTCTACTGCCATAGTCTAAAAGGGCAGCATAAAATCAGAAGGGCCTTTCACCTTTTGGCCACTGTGGAAAGCCTAGTTGCAGTACCATAACATTGTAAGAATATGTATTCTGATAAATGATTGAACCACTGGTGTCTGTGCCTATCTCACAGGGACTGTGACCTGTAAAGAATGTCATATGTTTCATTTTCTGTAAGAAGTCAAAATTATTTTTTTCCAAGCAAAGATGAATGAGTTCCTCAAGCAAAATAAGGGATTCACAGACCATAAGGACAAGACAGATCCTAATTATAGTCTCTAACTTCATAGAGTGAAGTTCAAGGATTTCATCAGTGATGACTACAAGCCCTTCAGACACAGTAGAGGATTGGATACCAAGGTACAAGAGAGACAAAAGAGCAGAGTAGGCTGGAGAGGAAAGGAGGCTTTGGTAGGAATTAGATTCGATGACTTCAAGAACTGTCAGGTATCATAAAATCACTCCTGTGATAAAATCAGCATTCTGTCAGCTTTCAGATTGTAGCTCCTTTGCTGTATGTTTGAGCATGCTTGAGTGTCTTCTTCATTTAGACCCTTTATGAGGTAGACTTGATTGTCCTGCAAGCTTTTTCATTTTAATTAGTACTCTTGTTACACTAGTACACTTGTGCCAATCATTTTTCTCTGTTTTCTCTAGATTGGTTTCCTGACTGCTCAATTTCTCTTGCTTACCTATTTATTGCACTCTTTGTTTACATTAAGGTCATATCTAAATCCACTCATCAGTGCTAATGCCCTACCAGCACTACTGTCAGAAATTAAGTGATTTTTCTTCCACCATCTCCACATCCCCTTCCCACTGTTGATACAAAGCTTTGTATGGACAGCAGTTAAAATCTGTACAAATACCTCACATTAAAATCTATGACATGTGTTTTTAAAGGCAGTGGGAACCTGAACATGAAGTTAGACATGTAGGCATCTTTTGAAAATATTGCTGCATCCTGATTTTCTTCTCTCTAAGATTAATCATGTTTCACAATCCAGCCTTTAGTCTATTAATATTCAAAGTTTAATCTATAACTTTTGCATGTTCTTTTTGTTCTCCCTACAGCCTAGGAGACAAAATGTATGTGTGTCCCCCAATATACATTGTTGTACTGTGGTAAAAATTAATGCTCTGAGCTAGGAGACAAAATGTGTGTGTGTCCCCCAATATACATTGTTGTACTGTGGTAAAAATTAATGCTCTGGGAGATTTATTTTATTTTTAAATATTTTTAATTAAAAAAAAATTAATTTAATTTAATTATATTTTATTTTACTTTATTTTTATTTTTCCAAGATTTTCAACACCCTTTACACTATACCCAGAGTAGTTTTGTTAAACATTGTTTAAATCAACAGTTCACAGCACATTACACTGCACTGAAGCCTGTCAAATGTTGGAGTCCATCACAATAAATCTCATGTCACATTACATTAAACTGTGTCATTGAGGGACTAAAGTGTAAAGTGAATGTCAACTTGTCATCTATGGTACTACTTCCTAAGGGGAGCCATTGTTAGAATAATTTAAAATGAGGCTGGGCAAAACACTAGAAAATTACACTGTGGGGAACTGTCTCGCTTTGGCAGAAAGGAAGAAATAATAGGGTTTTTTTTCTATCTTCAACTTTTGTTAACCTCCAAGACATGACATGGTAGGTTTTGGTTTGTTTGTATGTCATGCAATTCTTTATAAACCTGTATTGTCCAGTAGTTTTTACTTCTTATGTGGTGTCATGTAGAGACATCACTCCCCATTACACAATTTGTGCTTCTAAACAGATCACCTTTTGCTGTTCTAAAAGGGATTATTATCAAATGCTAAAACTGATTCACAGATGTTTGTCTTATTTCTCTTATTGCCGTCTTGTTTGCTTAACTGTTGGAGCTTAACTATAAATAGCAAGTAAATAAAAAGAGGAAAAGAGGGAGAGAAAAGTATCAGATATTTTCAAACTTACGAGGAAATATTTTCTTCTGCAATAATCTCTCCTTGACATTCAAATTAAATAGAGGCATTTTAATGCAAATACTAGGACACGAAGTACTTGAGATGGAGGACAAAACTGTGGCGAAATGCAACACATAAAGTCCCTTTCAGCTTGATTTTCTTGGGCACTACTTAGGAATGGAGCAGGAAGAATTATTGTGCTACTGCTGGAAATTCTTAAGTATACTATCAGAAAGACTTTTTTCCCTATGTTCCTGAGATATAAAAATTTAACTGGGCTTAAGTAAGATGGAAGTTCTGCTCCAGGGTTCTTGGATAGCTCTGGTAGAAAATCCAACACTGGAATGACAGGAAATTGAGTAAAATGAAAGAACCAATGTATCTATTCCAGTCAAAATCTCAAGCCAGGCAGTAAAATATATATAATGTGTGGCACACATTCATACAGCTGAGATGTTCTATCCCACAAAAAGTGTAGCTTCTTCCAAAATGTTGAAGAGACTGATTGGACATAGCCCTTGCTCACTCTCAACATGTGTGTTGTGCTGGGGATGTAAACTTTGGCATACTTCCAAACTAATATATTTAAACAATAAGAACAATGTCAATCTGCATGGTGATAGTGAACCTGAGAAGGAAAGAGAATAAAAACCAAATACAGATACAAGTCTTTGTGGAAAAATGTTTTGGAAACCAGAAAAAACAAAAAGAAGCAAATATCTTCCTTTCTCCAGTCCTTGTACTGTCACACATCCAACAGAAATACTGTGAGGTACAACAGGTTTTGTACTACAAAAAGACAGGTAAGACTTTTGGTGCATTTCAATTTTAAATGAGAGGCCAGAAGATTTCCTCTCACTGTTTCTCAGTAACAGGAAATGAGTTGTGTTGTTCTTGCCAGTCGTTAGTCATGGCCAGCAATTTTTTTGTTAATGCAGTGTAATTTGGCTCTTTTGATAGGGTGCTATCAGAACTTAAGAGTAGTCCATAGAGGAATGACTAAATTTTATTTGAAATTAATTGTAGGGTTGACTGAAAAATATTAAGGAGTGATGTTTGGGATAGATAGGAATAAAGACTGGTGCTGGGGAATTGTAGAAATAGTTTGAAACCTGTATATGGATAGATTACATGCTGAAGGTAGAAATAAGTGCTTCTTTTGCAGACATGATTAATTAAAGCTTCCAGATGGTCCCTTTCTCTTTGTTTCTGTTTCAGTGAGCGCATAAAAAATGCATGAAGAAAATTTTCTCTTCTCTTTCTGCATCAGGAAGGTGCTAAGTGAACAGAGATAGATTTAACTTTTTTAAAAACTGTGAGATAGGAAACTGTGTTGCAGACACAGGAATGAGTGCAGGATGAAAAAAATTGGTGAAAGTTTATTGACCTTTGCAATTGCCAGGAACAATATTTTGGGAACAGCTGCAATGAGTAACTCCATACCTCATAGTGATTCAACTAAGGCTCAGAGACAGAATTCACACTCTAATCCCAGGGGTGCAAAACCTACAATCTCCTAATAGAAATGCAGGTACATTACATGAAGAAAATAATAGTTCTATGACTAGAGGACACTATCCTGATGCGGTTCACTTTATCAAAAAGAATTATTTCTCCTCCTGTCAATAACTATTTCAGAACCTAATGAAAGGGTTAATATGTATAATCATATTTTCCTGTTGCACAGTATTTTCTCATCTGTGACTGAGTCCTCAGAATCCTGATGTGATTCGATTAACACAAGCTTCATTTGGAAGTGTGAAAAAGTGTAGAATGATTTGTTGTTATCCAGTTAACCTCTAAGATTATTATGATTATGTTTGCTATTTAGGTACATACATGACATTCCTTATTACTGAGCATGTCTAAATGAGAATAATTTAAGATTGTAGTCAAGACTGTCATTCAAAGAAAAATAATGAAACAAAAATATGTATGAAACACAACATTTCTTGAGAAAAGGGCATCTTGCATTTGAATTACAAGGAAAAAGCTGTTAGGGAGCAAGATCACAAAAGCATAACCTGGCAGGGGATTCTATAGCAATTGATTAAGCTCTGTAGAGAGTGAAATACATTTTTGACCTGTAAAACAGAATTTTTGCCATGTGTGAGTAAATTAGTTTCATGCTTAAAAAAAAAAAAAAAAAAAAAAGGCAGTCACAGCCAACTGGCTTTTTAACTTAGCAGCAAAAGTTAGAAAATTAAATTTATTTCAGTTATTTCCACATCTTCCTGCAGATTCAGCATGTACATATTTCTACAGGGAAAAAAATAAGAAAAAACCCTACAAACCATAAGCAGTGAATTGGTCGAAAATAAAGCAGAAGCAAGAACTGGTCACCTCCATGTTAGCTGACAATAAGATTCCAGTCTCAAAAGACCAGGTTTATTTTGTTGTCAAGTCAAAAAGCAAAAAGGCCAATTAATAAACATTTGCATAATGGTTGATTATTACTAGAAGAGCAAATCCTTATATTCACTTGCAGTGACTAATTGTTCGATACTTAAGCCAGTGCTACTGAACTTAATGGAATTTCTCTGGAACTTAATGGAGTGCTTTGATTTGCTGACATCCATATCTTTGTTATGCTTCTGCTCTCACCAAAAGCCTCCCAGCACATCAAAGCTTATCTGGTTCACTTCCTTTCTTGATGTCAAGACCCAAATTTGTCAAGCCACAGTAAACAAAGAAATGTGTCTGAAGTTATTTGTAACTCCTGTTAAATGTACTGTTCCTCTTAAGTTGTTTGTTATGAAAGACCTATCATGCCAAAATTTCAGAGTGCAGTAATAAGAAAATAAAATTTGTCAAAGATCCCAGGCAAATTCTGTTTGAAAGAACTTGTTTAATCATCTTAAATAATTTCTTTGGTTTTTGTTTTCCGTAGAAAAATGCCAAGCCTCATTTCATATGCCTATGCACACTGCATTAAACTGTCTTTATACTGCCTTTTTGTAGGAAAAAAAATGTACATTTAGATGTGAAAAGGTTTATAATGACATTCCAGATAGATAAGAATTTAAACATATTACTTACTTTCAACACAGGACTCATCCTATTAATTTCAATCTCTCTGGAAGACTCATGGAAAATGTTAATGTGGTGTCAATTGTAAAGACGTAGTTGTCTTTGTTCCTTATCTTTTGAAATTGTCTGAATTATTTCACCTCAGATATATCTGCCCGTCAACAACTTGCAGCTCTTGGTGCTGATTATTATTGGTAGTGAATAAAATTATGCTTTCCATTTTTTAAAGCAGTGAATTGTAAGAGTTAGTATTATTAGCAATTATCATTATTTCCATAATGGGGACTGACACCACTTAAATTCAATAGAATTGTCATTTGCTATCTACAGGCAGATAGAAAAGTGATTGAATAAAAACTGTGTGTGGAGTCCCCAGTTAAACAGCCTGTCCTGTCTCTGAGATTACATTTCCTGACAGGTCTTTGAAGTGATATTCCTCGGAAACCACCACACCCACTTTTTCAGCCTGAGAGAGGTCAGGTGGTTCCAAAACATTCCACTTAGCCATGGAGATTAACCATTCTTGTGAGCAAAAGCTTACTCTCCAAAGTAAAGGTTAGGAACAGCTGAGCTCACAGCTCAGCCCCACACGGCTGTGCACTCACTCGCCTGTCTCAGTGGGATGGTGCCAGAGACTGAGAACAGCTCATTCCTCAAACATTGATAATAAGTTTTGCTCATTATAAAGAAGCTAAAACCAAAGAAGCCTCCCTGAAGGCTGGGACTTTGGACTGGAAAGTCAAACTGCTGATTAGATAAAGGGAAACCCATTGTTCAGTCATCCCAGGCAGAGGGAAAGGTTTGCATCCACCAAAGGCCAAAGCCACCAGCTGCAGTGAGGAGCATCCTCTGCTGAGTTTGGGGTGGGGCAGAGCACAGCTCACAGGAGCCAGGTTTGGGGTGGGGACAGAGCACAGCTCACAGGAGCCAGGTTTGGGGTATGGGGAGAGCACAGCTCACAGAAGCCAGGTTTACACAGACTCCCCCCAGCCTAGGGGGGAGGAGGAGTTTCGGGTGCATGTAGTAACCTCTGGCCAGAGGCACTGAACACCCATCCTGTGATTACCCAAACTGGCCCAGCTGTGGAACCCCAACCCCACAGGCCACATCCACAGGACTCTCAGGTGAGAGGTAGCTGAGGGGGAGTCACAATCCATCAAAGACCCCCCCAAAGTGCTGGGCCTTGCACCCCAGGGCTGCACGTGATGGAACAGACCCAGAGTCTACTGTAAGAGACTGACTCTCCCCAGGGGGACATGCCTGGACATTGGCACCTGGATCAAGGGGACATAAACCCAGGGGATTCTGTGCCTTTTGGGGGGACCTTCACCACCAAGAAGGGCAGCTGGAGAGGATCAATGGAACATTGTTGGGATCCACAGAGTGGTGATATTTTCCTTATTCTGTCCCTGTCACTCTTTCTTTTCCCCCTCACCTATTTTCTACTCCTTTTCTTTTCTCTTTCTCTCATATCTACTAAACAATAAAATCCATATTATTGTCACTGGCATATGGTCTTGTTTGCACCTTAATTTGGGCAGAGGAATTTCTAAAGAACCTTAATAATAATTGGATCATAACAGATGGGGAAGAGAATCATTAGGGTAAAACCAAAAATTCATGGGTTTTTGTTGGTGTATTTTGCAAACAGGAGGACATTCCAGGAGCTTTTCATTATTTCCTTCAGGCATCAGTCTCAGTTACACAAGAGATGGTACATGGCTCACACCTGGACCAACAACCCAAAGTCTGTTTGTCACTGAACATTTTTAAAAGGTTTTTAGCCAATAGAGTGCTTCTAAAGTTTACAGACAACTACTTTAAGTAATCAGTGAAAAGCACATGTACACTGCTACAAACAATGCTTGCTTGTATGCCTTATAACAACAATGCACAATATTCCATTATTAAGCTTAAAACTTAACTATCTTGCTAAGCATATTTTCTGCAGCTTCAAGACTTCTCTGAGCCAAACCTAGAAACACCAACCCTTGTTTTAATGTCCTTGCTGTCTAGATAATTGTATCTTCTTCTACCTTCTAGCTTTTGCAGTTGCAGCTGAACCTAAAATCTTTGCTTTATTTCTGAAACCTGTTCTTCTCACTCAATCTGAAAGCCTTTGCAACTTTTGCATTTTCCACAGTTTCTGATAAAGACAATAGGTAAAATAAAGGACGTGCATACCATCAAAGCAAGATAAGGAATTAATTCACCACTTCCTGTGGACAGACAGGTGTTCATCCATCTCCAGGAGAGCAGGGCTCCGTCATGTGTATCAACGACTTGGGAAAACAAACTCCATCACTCCGAACTTCTTTCCCCAGCTCTTTATTTTGAGCACATACAGGAATTCTTTCCACCATACAGGATGGAATATCCCCAGGGTCAGTGTGAGTCAGATGTCCTGGCTGTGTTCCCTCCCAGAGTTTGTGCACCCCCAGCCTTCTCAGTGGCGGGGTAGGCCAAGGAGCAGAAGGGGCCTTGATGCTGTGTGAGTCCTGCTCAGCAGTAATGAAAACATAATCATAATAATACACATATAAATCCCTGTGCTATCAACATGTTTTCCAGCACAAATCCAAAACACAGAATACCAGCTACTCTGAAGAAAATTAACTCTATCCCAGCCAAAACCACTAGATTTCATCACAGACAGTAAAGACAAGATCTGCAACCAAATTAGAGATAGTAACAGTGTTATAAGTGCCTTTTTCATCCCAATTGGAATAACTGTTTACTGAAAGAGGTAAGAGATAGGAAGAACCAGAAAGAAATAGAATACAATCAACAGAAGTTTTTGTGGATGGTGAGATTTAAATGAATACCCTTTGAAATACATAAATAAGATTTAAAAAAGTAATTAGGGAAGTTGTGTTTGGTTTCTGCATTAATTAGGTTGACTAACATGATACTATTGTATTTTAGTTGTTTCTTTAAAAAAAGATTTTACAGGTACCATTGCACAGTATAGCTTGCTGAGGAAATTCCTTAATTTATGCTATATTATTCTCTATTCCAAAACATCTAATTGTACCATGCACACAAATGTGCCATTAGTACAAATGAATGTAGGCCTTTATTTTTATTTGCTGTCAAAAATTTCCAGCTATTGTGTTTGTTGTAACAGGATTTTTTTTTCTTTTAAAAATTGTAGAATCATAGATTAGAGTCATAGAATAGAACCATAACTTGGGTTGGAAGGGACCTTAAAGATTATCTGGTTCCAACCCCACTGCCATGGGCAGAGACACCTCTCACTAGACCAGGTGTGGTCTAAACCAGAATGTGTTTTTTCTTTTTAAAAGATCTTTTATCCTGCCCCACAATGACAAATCTGTAGAAATGTGTGATTTTTGAAGGGTGGAACATTTGTCAGAGTGGGACTGAGCATTATTTTCATTGTATCTATTACATATAATGTCACTGTCATTTTGCATCAAGGAAACGATTTTTCATATGTGGAAGAGAGATCAATACAGCTTTGGTATATGTCTAAAAGTACAGCCAGCCCTCATTTATTTTCTGGAATACCATCTGAGTTTTGAAGAAAAAGACAAAAAAATAAGGCACTATATAGACTTGTGTATATGTCTATAATGAACTACTATGTTCACCAGTGTTAAGTTGAATACAATGATAAAACCTTAATTCTGCAGATTTATCATGTTGACTCTTGTCCTTTTTGGAAGGAGTGGTTATCTTAAGAACTTGAGTGCATTTTAAATTCCATTATCCTTGAGAGATAGAAAAATCCTAATGCCTTTATTTTACAGGAGAGGCTAAGCCATGTTTAAATATATTTAGACAGATTAAGATGCAAAGAGGGGCATTTTGAGGGTTTTTTTAAAGCATTTTAATTCATTATGTTTAACCTTAGCAATAAAAAGGTAATGGTGAGTGGCATGCACATGCCTAATTTTAATGGTGAAATGTACATTTTTAATTCTGAACTAGTCACTTATACAGTCAAATCAGACAAATAGGCGTCTGAAGATGGTAATTCATTTGAGCTATGTCCCATCTGGATTTTGAGAAATTGTTTTTTCATGTTACTTCATTATAAATGAAAGCAGCCCTCAGGACTAGATCACATTTAGAGATAGTGGACACCACAGTATCAGTCTGGATGTTCTTCTAAATAATAACTTCTCTGCCTTTTCGGAAATCAGAGCAACATAATTCTGTAGATGACAATTAATCTCAGATCACTGTTTTAAAAGAAGCTTCTGTCACTCTTTGGTCTCTATATAGTAAGGCTAGATAATTAGCTTAAGATAAATACTAATTCTTTTAATGGCTAAAATTAGGGTATATTAAGTCTACCTAGAGCTACCTATATATAACGTTTTCAGGGTCAGGGCTTAATTATCCTGATATGGAAACAGAAAAAATCACACTTCTGCACTGTCAAAAGTTCCATAATAAGATGTGTTCCTTTGAAATTCTTTTCTACTAATAATAAATATCACATGGGTGCCACCTTTTCTACCTGACAAGGTTCCACACTATTTCTTGCTGAAAAATGGCTGAAGAAAACCAAGATCCTTCCAACCAGTATGCTTGAAATGACATTGTTAAGTTCATGATGAAGTTTTAAAATAAATTGTTCAATTAAAAAAGAACAGAAAATCAAAAAAAGGAAAGCATCTCTCAGGGATGTCACTGAGAATCTCTGGTCTTTCTTTGAAGATAAAACTACTTGGCTGGCTCATAAATAATGTATGACCTCTGCAGTGAAAACTGAAAAATTTACCAGTTCCTTCAGGAACACAGTGCAATAGTCAGGGTGATTTAGTATATTAGATCCTTTTTTCAACCTTGGAAATGGAAACATTTCTCCTTATTTGTAGGTAAAAACACTGAATATGTACATCTAATTTGGCTTTTAGAACAGTGCCTCGAAGGAGTAGTATCTCTCCTGAGGTGACAGAATTTGGAGTTTTACACTTGACTCTTGACAGTGTGGCACCAAAATGTGCAAAAGATTTAAGAATAGACATAACTAGACTTTCAGTACTACACCTTTTTCCTCTTCAGATCTTTTCAAAGGCTCATATTACAAGACGCATTCAGGAATCCTACAGAACAAGTTTCCAGAACAGTTAGTTTCAGTTTACAGAACCAGTTAGTGAATTTGTTTCCTGCTTTTCACCTGTCAAGGAAAAATTACTAGTGGACTCTTTCTCAAACTATCAAACTTCATATTCGTAAATGAGTTCTTTAAAATAAAGACAAAACTAATTTTGCTATTTATGCATCACTGTTTTTTTCTGTGAATTTGTCTAAACTTTTTTTATCTAATATCTAGTGTCTCTCATCTAACTTTCCTTTTATTGCTCTACACCCATCAGTGTTATTTTTACGTGGAATAGCATAGGTTTTATATCATGAGAAGTAAATAATCGTATCTTCTCACCTTCTGTGTGTCATTCATATTAAAGTCTGCTACAGAATCTCAGTTTTGTCTTTTCAAGGTTGTGGAGTCCCAGTCTATTGAGTCATTCATCACTCCAAAGCTATTCCATTATTTTAACCATTCTTTTTGCCCTTCTCTGTCCGATTCTATTGTACTTTTTAGGTAGAATGTCCAGATAAATTTCAAAATCAAGCAAGAAACAGGTAGACAATAGATTCATACAAAAAAAAAAAAAANCAAAATTTCCTTATCCTTCCAAGTAAATGATGACATTTAGTTTGTTTTCTTTAGCCGTTATGGAATACTAACATAATGTTTTGATACATTTTATGCAAACACACCACTATTGCCTATAAATCAAACAAAACCCACTGTGTTGTTTTCTATAAATTTCAGACTTCCAGCTGTGTGGAATGAGTTAAACTCAACCACGATGTACATATGTTTTTATATGTGTGTATATTAATATATATATGTATATATGCAAGTGCAAATATTTATTTATTTATTTATTTTTCAAAGTTCAGCACCTGACAGGTACTTTTCATTTTTGCTTTGTTTTTCTCCTTAAGTTTCTAGTTTGCTTCTTTTGGACCTCACACTTTATTGAATTTCATCAAATGTAGACAAAAATGTTGATTTCTCTTATTAAAAATCCAGCAAAATTTCATATTATATTTCTGGAAAACTAAAATGGTAGTATACACATATGTTTGCTTGTTTATCTATAATTTCTGAGAAAAACCAGAAAAGTGATAAAATACTGGTAAGTAGCTCAATAAAAAATATTTAAAATTTCCTTTGTCATTTAAACACAATACGGTCACATAAAGTAGGAAAAGCATTTAAAAAAAAAGCCAGAGACAAAAAAAAATGTTGACCAATATTTCAAATTATAAATCTTGCTTTGTTCCATGATAAGGATGGTATCTTTTGATGAAAATAAATTCTGTCCATCCCTAAATCTGATACAGCTTACAGTTTACAATGTTCATTAGCAATAAGACACAGCAAAGTATTAACCTTGGACCTAAAAGGCTATTCAAGTAGAATCATATGAAGTAGAGAAAAATGTCAAATATTTTAATTAAAATGTTTTAGGGAACCTATCTCTCTGGATCATAAACACATTTGACAACTTTGATTAAGGCTTTTCTGTGTGAAAATGCCAGCTTTCAGTTTCCTTTACACTTCGTGTGTGCTGCCTTTGGAGGTCAAACAAGAGAATTTAGCACTTGAGTGAAATCATCACTGTTGCACTGTCATCTGGAGGGATGTGACAAAGTGCAGTGACATTTACAAACCCTTTGATTGCCAAGGATGATTATATGCTCTGGCCAGGCAGAGGAACGTGTATTGTTTTTTTGTAGGAATTGTCAAATAGACAGTCATCAGATCCTATGTGCTTAGTAGAAAAGAGAATAATAAAAGTGAAATATCTAGTCTAGACATATCAGAAACAAGGTC
Organism: Vireo altiloquus; assembly: GCA_013396875.1. Classification (NCBI taxonomy): domain Eukaryota; kingdom Metazoa; phylum Chordata; class Aves; order Passeriformes; family Vireonidae; genus Vireo; species Vireo altiloquus. Next base: position 105,530 of record VZRF01014776.1, read on the forward strand.
CAAGGCACTAACTTGCTTTGCCTGCTTTTCAATACTTAGAACCATAAGCAGAGCCTAGACTATTAAGGGGATTGTGAAACTGTAAAGTATTTATTAATTTTCTATTAATTTGGTTTGTCAAATGCCATTAAAAGGAGATCAAACCTCATGGATAAATGATAAAACTTTGTTTCAAGTTTAGCTACTGTTATGAGATTTACCTGTCCACAACTTAGCCACTATAGGTGGCAGAATCCCTATTTACCTGTTCTGGTCACTAGTCAAATATGAATTATTAAAGAGATACTAGATAAACAGTAATGTGACACAAACTTTCTCTGAATCATGGTCAGGTTCCCAGTGCATGTCCTCAAAACATTTTACTTACTCTTGAGAAAGTTATTTTAAAAGTATTTGTGCCTTTGGAATAAAGGCCATACCTAGCTGTGCTGGCACCTTGGAATTTTCTGCTTATTTTTCTACAAGGAATACATTATCTCATGGTTGACCTGAGAATTTCAAAGGGTATGGTGCTCATCTCATACTGCAGAATAGAGAAGACATATTCCTCCTACCTCACCCCCTCAAATGTGAACTTAATTTATCTAACACATGACAGCAGAAATAGTATTTGCATTACAATATATGGGTATATTACTTCAAATGTAACAATAATATGCTTGTATGCGTTTCTCCCTCTGATGAAAGAATTACCAGTCTCAATCATATACTTAAATACATAAATAGAACCTAGTACCTAAGATAGACAGGTTGAATGCACTACAACTATTTTTTAGCTTTCCTTAGGATTAGGAATTTATTTTTTTCAAAGGATTACAAGCTGCTTTTACACTGAGGGACTAGGTGGTACCACCTGCCTCCTCCATGAAATTATTGTTATTTTGCACTCATGGACATCTTACAGCAGCTACTCTGCAATTACATGGCGATTAGTGAGTTGTCCAGCTCTAAAAGAACCCGGTTTGCAGAAAGCAATGCACCAATTGCACCTCTGTCCAGATGTTTTGTGAAGATGGTATACTGTTTGGTAGCAAGTATAAATAAAGGGGAGAGTGGTCATAATTAACAAAAACTTGGACCAAGATATTTAAGATATTTAAAGAAAATGTGATGCAACTCTTCATTTGGAAAGACAAAAGAAGAAAAGTTCTACAGCAACTGAATATAACTGAAACCTCTGAAAGCGATGTACAATTCAATCTTTCTACATTTTTCCACTTGGATCTTTTATTTTGTAATGTCTGCAAAGTTGATCATTGCAGAGGTCCAAAGCTATTTCACTACAATTTAAGTACAAAGGGCGAGATAATCTGTCATAACTTTACCAATTTCTTTGAAAGAGATATCTCTCAAGAGACATTATTTGCACCAATATAAAAGAAAAAAAATGACAACAGTGATAACAGAAACTTTTTTATTTTGCTTTTTTTATATCACAGAGTGACAGAATCACACAATGGACGATTTTACCTTAGATGATCCATGCAACCCAGATGCACTTTCACCCACATTATTTCCCTTGCTTTCAGATTCCAGGCCCTCATACCTCTTGTGCAAGAGCACCTGGGGAGGTGAGGTAGCTCATGAGGGGTTTCAGCAGCCACCCTGGGCAGAAACACATTTCCAGTCCCCTCCGTGTCAGGGGTGCCCTCCTCCTGCCTGGTGGTGAACAGATGGTGGTCTGCTTGTCTAAAGCACAGTAGAATGTGGCTCCAGAAGAGTATGAGTAGGAATGCAGTAAAAACAGGAAATTTCAAGTATTTTCGTTAGGATTGAGAGCTCAGTGATATATATAAAAAATAGAACTCTCTGAATAGTTAATATATAATTTACAGGCTTGGTTGAGTTTTGTTTTAATTAATTAATTTTCAAAAGTATATAGGCATCAAGACAGATGACATTCAATTGTTTTATTTCTCTGCTTGAGAAAAGACATTTTTCAGGGACCATTTGGAACCTCCTTAGGTTTTTTTAAATTTTGCATTTAATGAGACCTTCTTTCTAATGCCTTACAATAATCTCTTCATGTCAATCTTTATGGCTGACTTGGACAAACAAGGTGCTGTTAGTGTCTGAGCCATAAAGGGCCATGTCATATAAAGCCAGAATTGCTTATCTTAAGTTTGTATTCAGACAGTTTAAACACCAGCTGCTCACTGCTGTAGGCGATATATAGTTTATTTCTCTTTCAATCATGATGCCTAGTAGTTCTTGGGAAGGCAACCTGAGGAATGATGGCCATTAATATAAATAAATTCAGAGAAAAGATTAGCACAGAAAATTTCCATGCTTGTGCCAGAAAATATTGGCAAAGCCCTGTGATTTAAAATACCTCTTTGACAGTTTTGATTATAATTAAATCGTAGACATATGGGAGGCGAATAACTGAATCTCATTTAAGCAAAGAGAAATTTTAGAACCAAAGAAATGGGGAAATTCTTTTTTAATTGAATGTTACTTTTCTTCTTTCTCCTCTGTTCTTTGCATTCATAACTGATCCAGCAATGTAACCTATAATTTATTGCTATTTTTTTTTTCTGATGTGAAAAATAAAGAGATTCTAAGTGTTAAAAAAATATTTGTATTTTCCTCACAGTCTGGAATAACAGAAAATTATATTTTCTGGGAATATAGTCTGGATATCCAAGAAATTAGAAACTGCTTATCAAATTGTAATACCCTCTGGATTTATTGCTTGATCAGCAGTTTCTTGAAAACAATCTTCCTTTTACAGATGTATATAACAGCAAGGATATGGTCTGATTGCCTTTATTTTTAAAGTGTCATTATTGATTCCATTCTGAGGAGATTTAAAGTGTGTAGCAATGAGCAGGACAGCTGTGTTGATGACTATAAAGATTAAAAGGAAAAAATCAATATCTGTTTTTAAAACATTGATGTGTCTAAATAATCTGTTATTTTTATTTTCTAGATTACCTTTTATCATGCTGTACATGAACCAAATGAGAGCCTCAGGTGGATAATTTTCCCACAGTGAGACTTTTCCAGTATTTTGAAAAGGACTGGTTAACTCTGTTAAATAAAAGTTGTGTTTATCAAAAAAGCTAGACTGCAGCTTAAAATGTTCAAATCTTCATTTTTACAAGTATTTAGCACTTAAAACTCAATCCCCAGTCTTGCCAAACACAGAAAATTACTATTATATTTATGCTGTATATATACTTTCAATACATAATATTTGTATTTTCTTTCAAAAATATTTGAGATAGTGAATTTTTGAACTCTAATGTCTAATCAGCATGTTTTCTTAAATGTTGCACACCTGCAGTCCTACTTGGTAATTTATATGAAAAATTTGATGCAATAATAACAGAATAAATAAGAAGGGTCAGTTGAAACTTAAAATATGGGGCGGGAAATGTAATTTTATCTTAAAATAAGGTTAGGGATAAGATTAGTGTTCAAAGAGTGACAAAGCCTACATCTACAGGGACACTGCAACTGCAAAAGAAATGCCAACGGGAGCATGGAGTGGGATGAATTGTTTAGGGAAAGAAGAGAGAACAGTGCAACTTTATTAGTGGTAAGTAATTTGGTTGTTAGAATAAATGTTAAAACTGGGCATGCCCAAAGAAAAGAAGTTTCATTTAGTTTAGAAAGGTAGTTTTGAGGCTGCATTCTTCCTTTAATACCACTGTAGTTTAAAAGATGTCATTTTGATTTTTAGATCACTTTTATTTTAAATGTCATAAAGTATGCTTAGAAATTTTTTCTCATGTCCATTCATTGATATGAGTAAATCTAAGAGCCAAATCTTCTATACTTTGTGTGAGAGGTGAAATTGATGGATTAGGAAGTGTTTCGATGAGACAAATCTCTTACCATGATTTAGCTTTGCAATAACTACTGCAGACTTTTACCCCTCTGTTAAAAAATGAACCAATAACCTTGAAGTGAGAGTAGAGCAAGAGCCAGACATATTGGCAGTGTGAGCACCTGACAAGTTTAAAACCATTCTCTGTCTCAGTACAAAACACTTGCACATATATCCAAACTGCTATATTATTATCACCAGTCCAGTGCTTCCATTCCTTCAAGGTGTCCTTCAGTGTGTGGCAAATTCATAAGATCTGACAGAACCATAGGTAATTAATTTAATTTATAGGAAAAAATATTTAACTTCTGCTTTGTAATCTTCTTCACTCTTGTTGTCTGAAATATCTGGGGTTTTTATAAACTCATTGCAACAGATAATTCTAATCCTGTTTTCATTGTAGTAAAACTAGTATTGCCCCTTGTACTCCCCTGTGCTTGGCATTTACTTTCTGTGTACTCTCCACATAATTTCCATCATTGTGCATGTCCAGATACATCATCCAACAATCTGATATTGACCCAAAAATTACTGAGGTAACACACATTGCAGCATACATTCGTTCCTAGTTTTGTTTGTTTGTTTTCCCTATTTAATCTTGTACTGAAAGAAGTCAAAATTAGAGCATGACAAATAAAAAAATGGTGCTATATGAGACTGTAAATGTAGATAACTAAATATAAGCAAACTATTGATCTATTTTTGGTGCAGCTCTTCTATTGGTAGGAATAAACCATAAATATTTCTCTTTGCAACTTTGAAGTTTGGCATTCTGATGATTTTAAGAATGTTAAGGCTGGACTTAAACCATACAGCACAAATCAGGAAAATCACACTTTTTTGGCTGATATACTCTTAGATGTTGGTTCCCTGTTTCCCTACTGAGAAAAGCTGGTAACTGGCACTCAGACCTTTATTATCAGGCATCTGCTTCTTTTGGTGGTTTTTGGCCACTAGATTGACCTCAGAAAATTATTTCATTGACTGTTCCTTTGGGAGTCTGCCACACTGCCACTTCAATCAAATATACACTCCAAAGGGAACACATGCTGTGAAAAAACAAAAGACAAAGTAGCCCATTATATCTAAGAACAAGCTTCTGTGAAACATCATTAAATCATTAAAAGGTGATTCTTTTGGGTATGCAAATAAATAATTAATCCATAATGGAAGGTGTTAGGATGGATTATTTTTTACTTTTTCTAGACCAAATGAATATTTCCACAAAAAAGTATTTCTGAACAGCCTTCCACCTTTTTTCACTTTATTGCAAACAGGAAATATGTATATGGGTTTCCTACATTTGAATTTGGTTTGGATGTATTTTTACATTTCATACATAGGTGTAATCTCCATGTATATATAATTAAACTGCCCAAGTATTAATACTAATGGACTATTAATTTATCCAGAGATAAAGATGATTACAGGTCAGAAGTTATCATTTGACCCAATAGTTATCCAGCTTGACTTGGTGATTAATGGGATTTACACAAAGGGGTGGTTCATTGCTGCTTTTGATAAATCTTATTATGTTCACTTGTCACTAGGCAAGTATTGAAATAAATGGGAGATGATGTACAATTCAGATAAGGAATCTGTGATCAAAGAAACCTAGCTGAAGAAGGAAAAGCAAATAACTCTTAAAGGCATAAATCCTGACCCGTCTATCATGAGAAGAGTTATAAAGTCTGCATATACGTTATAACTAAATAAAATTATAACACTTATAAAGGATGAGAGAAAAAAATAGATTTAAAACATTTTTTTTAAAAATGCACTCCTTTAGTTTTCCATGTTATAAGGTAAGGATATGGGCTTAAATTATTACTTTCAGGGTATAAATTCTTCTTTGTGTTGATTGCTATGCAGAGTAGAGAAGCTACATTTAAATACCTATTCCTCTTTGCAGCCTAGTAATCTAATCTATGGGATTTAGCAACTTTTAATGAATCAGATAAATCAAATGGACTAAGACACAGAAAGAAATAACAGGAATCAAAGACAAACTTTTGTTTCTGAGGACATTCAAATTAGTTAGTAAAAAAATTTGAATGTTTGTTCCTAATACAGTTTTCAAACTAGAGGGTGGTGCTTTCTTCTTCTAAAGGCTAGGAGGTGGTAGTAGTTGTTGAAATGGGCTTAATTCTTGTCCCCTCAAAACTGTTTCCTCCCTGACCTATTCTCATTTTCTCTTCTGCCTTGTGATAGTCATGGAGCATTTTCTACAGAAAATAGTTCTCCAAAAAACTTTACAACATTATATGTGTCTCAAAGCCTGATTTAAGACATGGGTGATGAGTAGGAGCATATTGCTTTTCTTAATAGTCTGAGTTTAGTCTGTCCAAATAATCTAATTTGACTAGTAGGTAGTATCCAAAAGCATATTGAAAAGAAATATAATTACTTACATGATTCAAAAGTAAATTTGGGTCAACGGGACTTATCAAAGATCCTGATAGATTAATGTGTTATGCTTGTTTTGTAAGACTGGCATAAATCATAAAATTACTAGGATTCCTGTAAATCATTTGCTATGCAGTTACAAGGACGTTATTACTCAGACCAAAGGAAGCTATATTTTTTAAATATTTTTCTTTTCTGTTGTATGCTGATAAGCCATGGCTAGAAATTACTGCAGGAAAAAAAATCTGTGTAGAATAGTGAAATACAGGATCAATTTCACATCAGTATTAACATTTTGTGAGAAGGAAAACTAAATTTTTCTAGAAATACATTTTCATTAAAGATATCATTAATATCATGGCAGAAGGTCCTGACAGTATAGAATACTTCATGTAATTCTGAATTTGAGTTTTCCCATTATTAACTACATATTAATGCATTCCACCATGGGCAAAATCTACCTGTAGTAAGTCAGTTTGGACCTAGTTATGAAAATTTGGATGGAAAGTACTGGCACTAAAAGAGCAAACAGCCACAGGGCTGCTTCACCTGCTGCATGTTGAGGCAACATTAAGTTGTCATATAAACTTCACAGAAAAATGAAGCCTGGGAGGATTCCTGATGGAAGTAAAAGGAGTGTCCCAGCTTCCAGAAAACAGAAAGGGGTATATGTTCCTTGAGACAAGGAAAAATAAAAAAAAAAGGAAAATGCTACCAGTCTGTGGTCACAGAATCATAAAATGATAGAATGCCTTGGGTTGGAAGGCACCTGAAATGTCATCTGGCTCAAACCCCCCTGCTGTGGGCAGGGACACCTTTCCTAGACCCATCCAACCTGGCCTTGAACACTTCCAGAGACAGGGTATCCATGAGGGCCAAATGTGTCCTGAGGTGCACTGGGGCCAGCATAGCCAGCTGATCAAGGGAGGGATTGTCCTGTTCTACCCAGGTGTGATGAGTTCAGGTCATCAGTGACATTATTTCTATCTTAAAAGAGGTCCTGTGTTCTGTGAATTTCACTAATTTTTGAAAAGGTACAAACTTACCTACTTAAAAAACAAATTGTTCCTAAAAGGAATCACTCAGTCTCTTTGTCGTAGTAGAGACAAAAATCTAGTGTTTCCATTGTATACCTCTTCAGTAAAATAGCATTCCTTTCACAATTTTAGACTGCTTATATATGTCTTATATATACATTATATATATACATGTACTTTGTTCACAATTTCAGTTATTTTGCAACTAATACAATTATACACTTGCTTCGCTTCTTTACTCTTTAGCAGGTTTTCATCTCTACTTTGTATGCTGTTATTACATGAATAATGCAGAAGCAATTTTTTTGGTGTGATATCTTGACAAAAATGAGTTTGTTCAACTGTAGTAACAGTTGCTGGCAGTCAGTAATTTCATGAGAGAGTTTAATTGCTACCAGAGGAGAGAGAAGTGGATAATCAGTACCCTAAGGGAAATATATTAGTGCTATAATTCAATTCCTAAGTGACCTGGCAATTAATAACCAATAATGATGAGGGCCAAAGAGCAAAAGAATAAGATATGCTGTAAATTATTTCATGAACAGTATGTGTGAGAAAGGGCACAGTTCTCACCCAACTTATAGGCCAACAGAGAATTCTTTAATACTCCTTTTTCTGTAGGTGAACTCTGCTGTATGAAAAAAAATATAGTTTTCATCTTCTAATGATGATAAAATGATTACACAAATAATGTTGATGAATTTTTCATGGCTGAAGTATGCAAAGCTCAGCCATTTAAGCAAAGTAGGATTCACTAGCACCTACATTTGCAGAAAGTATGGTATGCCTTGGGGACAGAAGTATGAAACAAGATAGATAATCATGCAATTTAATACATGAAAAAGGAAAAAGATGATAAATAATCACTGCCAAAATAAGTACAGAATAATATAGTGTAACAGTAAATTTTTAAGAAGGGGAAAATTGAGATAATATTGGGAAAACAGATAATCCTATAAACCTGTGCTTTATTATTATTATTGGATTTTCTTTTTTTTTCCTCTTGCTTTTTAAGATTAGTCTTCAATATGTAATTATAAGGTATAAGATTGTCTCATTACTGGGTTCATGCTGACACTTAAATATTCATACAAAACCAAATATCAATATAGTCAAGCTGCTTATTCATTGGAAAACAGAGAAAACAAATATAGGAAAATATCTTAAAAAGCCATAGCCACAAACATCTGCACAGAATCATTTAGTTTGGAAAAGACCTTTAATATCGAGTCCAGTTATAAACCTAGCAGTGTCATAGGGTGAAGACTGTCTAAAAAATATAGAAATATTCACTTTTGATAGTGCAAAACCTGTTATTTTTTCCATAAAAAAGTTAGAAATAGTAGAGTATAAAATAAACCACAACTTTAAAATGAAAAAAATTACCTTAAAAATATTAATCATTTAAGTAATGCTGATGTGAAGCAAACAAGAACACTAAACATCCTGAAAAAATTTTCCACATATTTGAAATCAAGGAATTTTTGAAATTGTGATTATACAGAAGCAAGAAATTTAATTGGGAAAATTATGTCTTTATGCAGATATTTAACATAAATCCCAAGCAACATAAATATCAAGAAACAGAGCTCACCTACACCAAGAAAATGTTCCTTTATTGGACAACATTCTTAGACAGTGGAGCTCAATTTCTCTCTACAGCTAAATTGTTAAAAAAACCTATGGCATAACTTTTGTTTAAATTACTTCCTACTCTTCAGAGTACTTCCTTGGCATGGATTGAAATTCAGTATGAGGCAAAGACAGTGCCAGTATACACCCTGGAAGTAACCCTTGCAGTCTGCTTCCAAAGAGCTGAAGACTTTCACTTATTTGGGTTGCTAGTACAGATTCAGCCAATAAGTTTATTCTGAGGACTTACATAAAAATGAAGACAAAATTTTCCACCTTTTCCCAAAAGAATGATTTTATTGCAAAAACTTATTTTTGCTTGAAAATGTGTGTGAAGTGGTGTCCTCTTTGCTCCCTCCCTGCTAATTAAATAAGCAGTTTTATGAATACTAGAAAGGTTTTTACTTCAAGTGTCTTGTTATTATGATGACCAAATGTTTGTGTGGCATTTTAGAACTTTCATCTGAATAGGTCCAATGATTTTAATGCAAATTGTGTGCTTTGTTTCCTTACTCCCTGTTGTGGTTTAATCCCAGCCAGCAACCAAGTGAGCTCCTCTCTCACTCCCCCACTAGCCAGATCAGGGAGAGAATCAGAAGAGGAAAAGCTAAAAAACCCACAGGTGGAGATAGAGACAGTTTAATAGGGAAAGAGAAAGCTGTGCACACAAGCAAAGCAAAACAAGGAATTAATTTACTTCTTCTCAAGGTCTGGCAGCTGTTCAGCCATCTCCAGGAGAGCAGGGCCCCATCAGGGCAACAGTGACTTGAGAAGACAAACTCCATCACTTCAAACATCTCCCCTTCCTCCTTCTTTCCCCACTTTATATACTGAACATGATGTCACATGGTATGGAATCTCCCTTTGGTCAGTTTGGTCACCTGTCCCAGCTCTGTCTCCTCCCAGCCTCCCAATCACTCCCAGCCCCCTTGCCAAAGTGACAGTAAAGAAGCAGAAAAGGCATTGGCTCTGTGCAAGGGTGCTCAGCAATAACTAAAACATATTATCTATATTATCAACACTGTTTTCAGGATAAATCCAGAACATAGCCCTATACCAGCCACCATGAAGAAAATTAACTCTACCCCAGCCTAAGATCTCAAGACCACAATTTGGAACTTTGTCAATGTGAACAATGTTTTGAACATGAGCAAGGCTTGAATTATAACATTATTAATTTTACTGTTTCGAAAAGTGGTGGCTGTTCTCAATTAGCATTTTATTTCTACCCTTCTTCTTTAATCTTGTACCTCTAAATTTCTGCAAGGACAAGTATATGGAAGAAAGCTAATATACCTGAAATTGCTTAATCTTCTTTTACATTCACAATAATAAAATTAAATTGTTCATGCTGCTTTTCAGACATCGGATGTTATAAAGTGATTTACAAAGTAATGAATTAAAATGTTGGTAGTGCTGTGCCCTGTAGGCAAATAGAGCTTCTATTATGTTACAACAATTGTTCACACACAGATGTAGAATTGCAACATGATTTTATATAGAGAGTATGAATGGAGAGGACCCTGAGGGTATTCTCTACTCATTTTATGCAGTTCCAAAAGCTCTAAAAATTTTTGCCTAAGTAGACAAAGACAAAAAAGGCAAAAAGAACCTCTATAGGTGAAGAAACTAGCAATGGCTACATTTTGCTGATTTATACCATCAGAACTAGTTAACCTAAAGCCTTTGTTGGCACTGTGTTTTGTCAATATGCAAAAATTGTGTAGTCACAGAGAAAAAATGTTCAACAGTATTCACATTTTGTTTGCAAATTACCATATCCAAGTTTATCAAAAACATAAAGAAACCATTGTAAGCGAAATACATGAATTAAGTACTAGTGTGGATCTGAATAAATCATTTATTCAGTGCCCCCTTTGGTCAGATTTCTCATGCTAATTCCATCTGATCCTTTTCTGACTATGTCTCAATTTGATTTTTTTTTTCTTTCTACTGTGAGTTGAAATATTTCTCCTTCTATATCATTTGATTGAGAAGTGATTGACATAAGAGGTTTTGGGTTTTTTTTCATTTAAGTCCAGATTTAAAGGGAAGGCCCTGCAGAAAGGGTAAGTAGTGGTTAATTGAAGGTGTGCCTGACCAATTTGCTACAGAGAGGCTTTTGAAATTATGTTTATCTGTCTGATTATTTCTTCTTCCTAATGTAATAATTTTGAACTAGTCTGCCAGTCACAGGCTAGCTTTACAGCCTTAGTTTTACGATCTTTGCAATACCGTTTTACCTCACTCCTGCTCAAAGTAGGGTCAACTCACGCAGGTTGTTCAGGAGAATTTTGAGTTTTGAAAATCTCCATGGATGGAGATACCAAAACTTCACCAGTAGACTGTTTCAGTGTTCAATCACCCACACAGCAAAACATTTTTCTTAATTTGGGGTAATGGAGGTCACTAGAGAAGACAGGAGATAATAGAGAATCTACGGAAAGCCTATCACACAGAAAAATGAGTATAAGGGATAATTAAAAGTTGGAATAGAGATGGGGATGCCTAGAAGCCATGAGATGAAAGCAGCAATACTACAGTAAGGTGGAATTTAATATGAAAATAACAAACAAGAAGAAAATAATCTTTACTTCTTAATGCTCCTGACCAACATAGAAAAGGAATTTTCTTCCTTAATATTGATTGAAATAAAAAATTATGTTTGGGATTTTTCAAGCCATTGTTATGAAATTGAATAGTTTGGAGTTTTTTGGTCTGCTTTATTTATATCCCCAGACAGTGTCAGTAGCAAAGTTTCATTTTCTGGTGTGATAGGGTTAACCTTATGACTTCTGGAGGTGGATCTCTGCTCCCCCATGGGCCTCCATGGGCTGCAGGGGCACAGCTGCCTCACCATGGGCTGCACCAGGGGCTGCAGGAGAATCTCTGCTCCAGCACCTCCTTCTGCACTGAACTTGGGGTTTGCAGGGTTGTTGCTTTCACATATTCTCACTTCTCTCTCCACTTCTCCTTCTGCAGCACTTATTTTCTCCCTAGCTCTGTTATCTCAGAGATGCTGCCACAGGTGATGATGGGCTCGTCCTTGGCCAGGGGTGGGTCTGTCCTGAAGCTGCTGGGCATTGTCTGTGCTTGAGATGGGGAAGCTTCAGGCAGCTTCTCACAGAAACCACTCCTGTAGTCTCCAAAGCCTTGCCATGCAGACACAAAAAGTGCATTTTGAGAAAAATGCCCAGCTCTTGCCAAAATCTTATGAGATTAACTCAAGAAGTGGTGTCAATAAAAGGTAATGATGGAAAAGGACATCCAAAAGATGCAGAATCTTCTCATTAGAGAAGAATATCACATTTCTATAACTGTGACCTGTCACTGACATCAGATTATACAAATAATTTGCAATTAATAAATTTTGTGTTGCATAAATTAAGCCAATTATAATTGCAATAATTACATAATAATAACAACCTAAATGTTAGGTAGTTATTCCGAAAAATGCAGGGAAAAATAAAACAATAAAATATCAGAACAGTTATTCCTGTAAGGTCCAGCAGTGACCTGTACCTATACAGAAATGTGATATATTTGCTAATAATTATTTTGCAGCTTTTGATTGCCACACTGTATTGTTAGCTAGCCATAGGGATTGCACTTGAATTGAGAAAATTGAAACCCCATGCACTGAATGAGTATAATAGACTGCTCTGTGTGTAAATTATATTTATTTGGCTGCAGCCAGCAAGATAAAATGCTTAATCTAAAAAACTAATAATCACAAAACAGAAATCCATCGCTATAACTCATTTCTGTGGTACATGCTACAAGTTAAAAATAAACATCAGAGGAAACTATATATAAAGGATCCCAGAGGCCCTTAAACTATTCAAAATGGATAATAATTTAAAAACTGAACTATGGTAAAATTACTTTATTGATGGATTGTGCTCATAAATTGTGATGGTGCAGATAAATTATATTTTTTTAAAAATCAGAAGCAAATAACAGAAATATATTTTTAATGGTGATATTGAAATTCTGTTCTTATGTTTAATAATTCTGTGTTTGCCTTCCTCATGGAAAATTTCACAACAGAATTAAACAATCATTAGTCACCCTAATTGATGTAGGTGTATATCCTGCTTTCACTGAAATTAGAAGCAAAATTTTATATACCTAATAGTAAAAATATTGTTTCCCTTGGATGAAAACATGCTGGATTTAAAATAAGATACAGATTTTAGAATACAAAGATTGTACCTTTTAAAATCGTACAGTAGAATCATAGAATCTCTTAGGTTGGAGAAGTTATTGAGTCCAACAGCTCAATAACTCTAAAGTTATTGAGTCCAACAGCTAACACAGCACAGACAGGTGCACCACTTAACCACATCCCCACGTGGCACATCAATATGTCTTTTGAATAACTCCAGAGATGGTGGCACCAGCACTTTCCCGAGCAGCCTGCTCCAATATTTGAACTATTCTCTCTGTGAACAAACTTTTCCTACCCTCCAATCTAACTTTTCCCTGCCACAGCTTGACACTATGTCCTCTTGTCCTGTCACTTTTTGCGTGGGAGAAGAGACCAACTCCCATCTGGCTTCAACCTCCTTTTGGGGAGTTATAGAGAGTGATAAGGTCTCCCCAAACCCTCCTTTTCCTGACTTGTGCTCAAGGAATCAAGCTGATTCCTCATCAGCTCCACTGTCCTTCTCTGGACAAGCACGAGCACTTCAACCTAATTCTTGTAGTGAGGGGCCCAAAACTGAACACAGGACTTGAGGTGCAGCCCCACTGGTATCGAGTACAGGGGGAAAATCATTGTCCTTGTTCTGCTGGCCACACTATTTCTCATACAAACCCAGATTCCATTTGCCTTCTTGGCTATTTGGCCACATGCTGGCTCATGTTCGGCCAGTCTATCTTTTACTGAGTGGAAAAAAGCATTGCTATATCTATAAAGAGAGTTATGAGGAAAATGAATGCTCAGTTTAAAATTAGTTAGTCACATATGGAGACTCTCATACTGATTAATAAAATAATCTTTATTTTCTGAATTAAGTGAGAGTGGTCAAAGACAACACTAAATTTGAAGACTCCTTTCCTAGACCAAATTTATTTGTCTTGGGCATGGTCCTGCAGACAAAATGCACAACAGTCTGTGCAGAGCATATGAAATTTCATTATTGTCTGGTTGTAATCAACAGAAAATACACTATCAGTTTCCTGATGAAAGTTAGAACATACATTGATCTATTGATTTATTTGTTAAGCTAACTTACAAATTTTTCTACTCTGGCAAGCACTGGCACGTATATAACTGGTCAAAAAATCATAAATTATACCATATTACTTTTCAATTTAAGGTTGCTTTAGAAAATATTGTCCACTGAAAATGTTGTCAACTTGTTCAATGCACTTCTTGGTCCTCAAAATTAGGATATCCACCAAGTAGAATGGTATTAACACAATCTTCAAAGGTCCTTTGAACTTTCCTTTCTCCTTGGAAATAAGGGAGAAAAAAATTAATTTTACACTAAGTCAGTCTTTTCCTACCTATTTTAACTATGAAAATAAATGGTAGTTGGGGACAGAGTGAGACCACAAAAAGAAAAAAAGTAGTTGCAAATTTAATAGCTATACTTGGTAGTGTCAGGCCAAATCTTACAAACATTTCCATTCTTGATATTACATAGGAATAGTCATGTTAAATTTGATTCTATAAATCATTAATTAGGAACATTAAAGTATTAAATAATCACAGTTTGCAATTCCTTTGTTATAGAGCTTCTTAACTCAAAAAAGGATCTTGTTGATGTTTATAAGCAGAAGAGTACCACAGCAATGGCAAATTAAATATAATTTACAGGTGACTGCGAAGACTCATAATTAGTTGATGGTCAAGACGAAATTTAAAATAATTAAAAGCTGTGTTATGTCTATTACACCTGACACATTCTGATCTGGTTGAGAAAAAACTTTAACTCTTACCTTTGGCTGAATTAATAATATTTGAATATACAGTTAAAACATCCATAAGCATTTATCCGTTTTCAGATATATATATGTACTCAATGAAATATAAACCAAGATTCTTTCACATGATGGGAGACAATATAATTTTAAATGATCATGGACTCATATTTTTTAATGCCAGTAATGACCGATAAATCAGTCTTCAGAAAATCAGTTTCCAGTTGTCATGCTAGAAGTAGCTTAAAAATTATCATATCTATAAAGGGTAGGAATGAAGCTCTCAATTCTACTCATGTTTTTTTCATTAAGCAGTTTTTGGATAAAAACACCCAGATTCAATCTAGGAAAGGAATATATCTCATCCTTGACGCTTGTCCTTAAATTTCTTCCTCATTAAAATAATTTTTTAAAAAGTAATTTTCTTCTTTTCTTTAAAACAGATGAAAGTGAATCAGCTTTTTTCCATTCATGAATCTAACCAGCTATAGTTAGAACATATGTTAGCTTTTTGAGAACGACATACTAGGTCAGAAATTACTTAACTTTAACTGAATTTAAAAAAAGGTAAAAATCTGAGCCTTTCATCTTTCATGGAAATATTTTATATATCCATCTTGGAGAACACATCCATCACATGTGGTTATGATTGTCAGGAATCTGTATGTGCTTAAACATAATTTGAAGCTAACAAGAGTTCATGCCTTTTTAACGGGACTCCATAGAGATTTAAGCTAATTTGAAAATATTGCCATGAAAACTATTTCAAGAAATGGATATCTGGATGTGAATCCAATGAATGAGTATTATGTTGGTTGTAAACGTTACTATTTAAAATATACTTATAATATATTCATATATATATATATATATGTATATTCAAAATATATTCCACATAAATTTCATCTTGCTGGCAAAATATGCTGCATTTCTATAAAATGATAGCAAGAATACTGCAGGTCATTGCCAAGGACATTACAGTTTTCTATACTCAATCATATATATATATATACATGAATGCTATTTAGTGAGTTGGAAATGCCAGTAGATTATTTGTTTCGTTATTATTTACTGAAGTGGTGAATTTCTCTATTGAAAGAGCCCAATTATAACCACCTGATCATATTCACCACCTGCTTCCAAACAAGTTGACAACTAAAGAGGCTTACACTTAAAATGCTCCATCAGAATAAAAGACTCTTATACAAGGATTGTAATAATCCCAATTTAGAATAGAGATCAAAGTCTATATTTTGTCATCGGAGAAGATACTTGGACTTCCCTTGTCATGTAATGCAAGTCAGGTAAAAGCAGCAACAAGAAAATGGAGTTTCAACCATTTGTCTAAAATAAATCATAATACAGACTGTTGTGTTACTAAGTTTTGATTTGAATTTGGCCTGTATGGCAATTTGGTGTAAAAAATGGTGCTTAATCAATTTGTCCTTTTGTGTTTTATACATAATCTGAAAAGACAATATAAAATAACTTTTTTTTTCTCTTTACTAGATGTAACTAATTATGAACTACAAATGTGTTTTTTAATCAGAAAATTAATTTACAGATTTTTTTTCAGAAATGTCTTTTCAGAATTTTTCAGAATTTCTTTTCTCTTAAATAAGACAGAAAATGAAAAATATCAAAATCACTCAATATGAAAATTATCTTTATGCTTCTGTGTATACTTACATATAAATGTCTTTGTATTAAATAGAGGCATTCTTTTTTCAAGAAATATATACATTTTCATTTATAACTCACTTGATACAAGAAATTCAAATGGAAAGGGCTTTTTATATCTGTTCAGTACTGTCTATTATTTATGTCTTAATCCAGTTATTGATGTTTTGTCTATGAGAATGTAAAGTACATGAGGCAAACTGTGATATAGCTGAAGTATTTTGCTGGAAATTTTTATGCCTAGTGAAAATTCTTACTGGTCCATATATTTTCAGTCATACAAGCAAAAAATTGGGGCAAATGAAGGCTTGGAAAACTGCAGTAAGCTTTGTAGCAGGAAGTTAATTATGAAAATAATAATAAAATGAAAATATCCATTCTATTATATGAACACAAATGCACAGATTACATAGTTTCAGGAATAAACCAAACAATTTATACTATCTCTAATTACACTGACATTTAAAAAAATAGAAAAAAATGTGTTTTTTTATTTTATTATAGCTATACACTAATGAATGTCATGATTTTTTGAATGAACAAGAATGTCTCTAAGGATTTGAAATTTACTTCAGGTAGTGTTCATGGTGGAATATTGTATAAGTTGACAACAGAAAAGTGTATTTCTCATAAAGTGACTTAGTTAAAAAGCACAATAAAAAATTAAAACTGCTAAGAACAGTAATTGCTTTACTACAATGGGAGTGACTGCCAAAGAAATTAAGTAATTTTAATAAGGAAGTAATTACTGAGGATAAATGATAAACTTACTGAGATCTAGGCAATGTTCCTGAAAATCTTTTCAGGCTGAATGACTGAGTTGACTGATTCTGTAGTTTATATTTTTGCTTTATTCAGACTGTATGATGAATATTTTAATTTTCAAGGATTTTAATTCCCTTCTTATTCTCTTGATGTTACTTCTTCATACTGAAATGAGTCAAGTGAAGCCATTTGAAACACTTTTTTTCAAAATGAAGTTTACCCAAAGCATCAGATTTTTAGTCAGTCTTCACTCAAAAAACCTAAAAATTATAACCTGAAATTTCATTTATTTTCAATAGACACTCCCAAAATCTCAGTTTTGACATCACTATTAAAATTAGATTTTAAAATCTTTATTCTGTATCCATTCTTTTCATTTTTTCTTGGCAGAATAGTCCTTGATTATTTTCTAGGGTGAAAAATGAACAAAAAAGGAAATAATAGTTCAAGACAGAAAATTCTGAACAGAAAAATTAATATGTTTAAGCAATAGTTTGGTGTTTTTGTAGCAGGAATCATAAAGAAATTCAACCAATTTCTACTAAAAAAAAAATTGCATTAACTCAATATTTAAGTTTTCAGCATATAATATTTTCAACTGCAAAGCTTTGTCAGGCCTTACCTACCTGAGAATTTACCTGCTGCATCCCTGACTTTTGTTGATCCACCAACTACTTGCAAGGACTGTTGCTGTTGCTCTCTCCAAAAGAGATTCAGGCTCCTGGATACAGCAACACTTTCAAGTAGACACTGTACGAAAACCAATGTGCCCTAATATAACCTCTCTCTTCAAGATTTTTCCTACTCTTTCTTACTGCTTCCACTTACAGAACACATCCCTTTATAACATTTTACAGAACACATGCCTTAATAACATCTCCAGAAAAGCTGGATATTTTATTGTTATAAGTAAAGGGCATTTCCCTGTCTTGATGGAGAGAGAATACTGACCTCTTCTATTTCGTCATTTATTAAAAAAAAATAAATTAAGCTAGAGAGCTTTCTGGCTCAGCTGAGAACACAGAAAGGGGGATAGGTGGCTGCAGAAATAAGAAGTATCTTGGCAGTTCTTGATATGTAATCACAATGGTAAAGCAATTATTGATACACATCAGAATAACTCCTTTTTTCATAGCCAGGCATCATCTACCCTCTTTGTTGAGCTTATAAGGCTGTTGTTGACTCAAAGGGTTAATACTATTTTTTCATAAAAGACTCTACTACATAATGCTAATGTAACTGCATACTCAGTTCCATTTCTGTTTCCTAATTACGTTTGCCACCCCACCCTTTCACAGCCCACACATCACTACTTCTGTAAGAGAGGTCACTGCATGTCCAGCAGCTCCCAAATTACCTCTCCTGTTAGGACAGTGGAAGCCTGAGAGTCATGCTCCTGACCGATGTCAGTTCATCGATATGACACCTGCTGTTTGCAAATACAAACCAGTAACTGGTAACTAACCAGCATCTCCTCATCCTCTACACTTTAAACCATAAATTGCTTCAAATTAATTTGTTCTGCTTTGCTATCCATTTTGCACTGTGCATTTTGTTTTTAATAGAGCCTTACATGGTTCATTGCTCACTGTGGAAGTGTAATCATATTTTTTGGCCCTTCAGAGTAAGTTAGTATCAATGACAAAAAGACCAGAGCTGGAAACAAAACCTCCAAAGCTGCCAAATGCAGTTGTTGGATCCCAAAGGCTGCAGGGTTGGGATCAGCTGAATCTGGATTCCCAGCTTCAGGCTGGTGGCTGCCAGAGGCTGCACAGTGAGAGTTCAGTGACATCAGGGAAAAGAAGAAAATGGGAAAAAAAAATTATAGGCACTTATTTTAATGACTTGCATCTGCTGTCTCTGAAATTTCCCAGTGTGGGAAAAGAGCTGTCAAAAAGTCGCATAAAATTTTCAGCCAGAATATCCCTTATGACTTTTCACTTCTGGTTCACATAGATTACTGAACTAGACTAAGCTGGCACAGGTAGTAGTCATGGCTTTACTTGGTCTTCTGCTCCTGTTCTTTTTTGTGTGTCCCTTTTGCTTTTGCAAATACCTTGCAAGATTGAGACTCAGTAAAGAAGAGTGATTTAAGTCCATTCCTCCATGAAAAACTTATTCCCTGGCCATCTGGCAACTCCTTAGGTGGTAGCTAAAGATGTTCTGGTGATAGATGAGGTTGCATTTGTGAACTTTATGAGCCATGGTAGTAAGAATCTCTTAGTGTTCTGCCAAGTACCAATGGCACAGAGGCTCCATTAATCTTGTCTACACCAGCACCACAGTTAGACACAGCTGTTTCCCTGTCGTACTCTAGGAAGGTGGGGTGAGCTGGGCCAACCTGTATTTTACTAGGCCACCTGACAGTGGTGATAGCTATCCACAGACACAAAAATATCCTATTAAATGGTGGAATACCATCGCTTTTACCTGTTGGGGAGTCTGGATAGGTTATGCCTGCGTCATCAGTGTTGCCAAAGTAGCTGAGAGGTTCACTTGGGCAAAGCCTGATATGATTGCACACACCACTACTAAAGGGTATCATGGATCAGGAACAGGAAAGGTTACTTTCAAAATGGTTTTTCAGTCATTGAACTGGATATAGGCAGAGCAATGTTAGTTGGTGCTGCAAGCTTCCAAATGAACCAATTAAGCTGTCTTCTTGACAGCAACTCTTATTGCAATATCAGTCCTTTTCCATTTTCTTATGCACAGAACACAATTTTTCTTATCCTACGGTTTTTCTTCTGCTTACAGTTTCCCCACATTTTACATAGTGGCCCTGTGCAAAGAGGCATCATTGCTCTAACAAACCAGACACTGGAGGAAAATGGCACCTGTTCAGTTTCATTTTCACCAGTTTTTTCCCTTCTTTTTAACAAGTATAGACCTGCCAGTTTGGACCAGTGTAAATTAATCTGCATCTGTACCTTGGCTCTGAACAGCTAAGCTCAGGTATAATGCAGTTTCTTCTTAGGCTAGGGCCATTGATGGATGCTGCTTGTTGCTATTGCTGCTGAAATGGTTGCCCAAGGCAGAAGATAAAAACATCATTATGCTCCAACTTTGCCCCAATGCACAATAACTGCACTGGTAGATTTGTCCCACTTTGGGGTAAAAGGATTCATTTTTACAGTGCTTGATCTGATAGCCAGAGCAGACAAAGGACACTCTCAAACTAGTAATATAAAATGTCTGCCATAACAAACCCCAGAGGAAAAGCAGAAACACAATGCATTGAATACAGTGAATACAGGGCAATGTGAGCAGGCAGCATATCTGTGATGCCCACTCAGAATGGACTGCTCTACTTTTCTGCCAGCCCACAGGTTCCTACGTCATGTTTACAGTCCCAGTTTCAACAATTTGATGATCATTTATCCAGTACCAATTATAATCAAACCAAAGCTTTGTTCTTGCCATGTTTTGTAGCTTTGTGTGGTACTGAGCATAACTCATTCTATCCTTCTACTGTTTTCTTTTATGTATCTTCACAAGTTGCTCCTTGTTTCAATTTCAGTTCTTGAATGTCTAATCTTTTTAATAAATATTGAGTGTATTTATGGCTTACTTTGTTCTTAAGGTAGAACAGAACTTCTTTAAATGAAAATTTCTTCTTTTGTATTTCAGAGAGTCTATATTCTGTGATATGTTTTCATTTCCATACAGATTTAATAGGATTCAAAATTGTGTTTCAAAAAAGTCAAAAAAATCATAGTTTATATGTATGGGTTTTTTAAGGTCTCAAAACACTCATTTAAAATTTGAGTTGTTCTGAATTTGTTAAAGCTCATTTTTAAACTTAATTGATCATTAACAAAGTTATTCAGTTTTCTTCCTAACAGTCTTATGAGACATAGCTCTTCTGAATTTTTTAAGCCAGATATTGCAGATATAAGTCTGATAAGTCAGAGGTAACTAATTCCTCAGTGAATATGAATTCTCTCTTATATGTCTCTGTATTAGTTACCATTCCTGTAACATTAAGACACTTTATTATATTGCATAATCATTCTTAATATTCTTAGAACCATAGAGTGATTTGGGTTGAATGACCAAAGGATCATCTAGTTCCAGCCACCCTGCCATGGGCAGGCGACGGGGCCCTGGGCCCCTGGCCCGGCTGATTTTTCTTCTTTTCAAAGTCCCATATCAGGAATGAAGGAGACGAAACTTCTGTTGCAGTTTTCTCAGGTTGTTTATTATTTCTTATTTCAGTTTCCAGAAGCACAGCCTTAGCACGGCTGTTGCTGCTGTTCTCAGGTGTACAATGGCTGCTGCCCTTGGGGGCAGAGGGTTTTTAAAGCTTCATCACCCAATAATCATTTGCAACGCATTCTATTTTGTCTTTTGTACCAATAACCACTAATTCTTGTTAGCACATCTATTCTACATCAAATTCCCTCCACCAATCACCTTGTGTTCACCTGACTTCAGGAAATGGAGATGAAGAAGAAGGAAGAAGAACCCAGAGCCAACGCCCTGAATTCTCCATGTTTGGTCCCCATACACTATATATCGCAAAACCTAAAACTACAAATCTTATCCTCTGGTAAACTAAACTAAAACCCATCTCACATTCTCAGTGCTTTCAACTCATCCAAAAGTGTCGGGAGCTTTTTCCAAGGGCTCAAATCAAAGGCTGTGTTCCCCTGGGGAGCTCTGGGGGTTATGTGACCCCTGGGAGCCACTGAAAAAGTTTTCCAGCTTTCCTGTACTCGAACAAGCAGGGATGCCACCCACTAGATGAGGTTGCTCAGGGCCCCATCCGACTTGGCCTTCAATACTTACAGAAATGAGGCACCTACAACTTCTCTGAGTAACCTCTTCCAGTGTCTCACCACCCTCTCAGTAAAGAATTTCTTTCTTATGTACAATGTAAACCTGACCTCTTTCCTTTCAAAGGCATCCCTGTCCCATCACTATCTGCCTGTGCAAAACATGCTTTCTTCTTTTTTTCTTCTCTAGTCTGAATAAACACAAGTGTCTCAGCCTGGCTTCATAAGAGAGGTACTCCATTCCTCTAATTATCTTTAGGCCCTTCCTCTGGACTCTCTCCAACAGGTCCATGTCCTTCCTGTGCTGAGGATCCCAGAGCAGGTGCAGCACTGCAGGTGGGGTCTCAGCAGTGTGAAGTACAGAAGCAGAATCCCTTCCCACTCCCTGCTGCCCACTTGGGCTTTGGATGCAGCCAAGGAGGCGATTGGCATTTTGGGCCGTGAGTGCACACTGTTGGCTCGTGTCCAGCTTTACATCCATGAGAACCCCCAAGTGTGGAAACCTAGGAAGGATTTTTAGGCATTTTCTCATGCCTGAGAAAGATCCTTACAGCACCAAGGTCAGTCAGAGTTGTTCTCAAGTAGAGAAGAATGTAAATATGAGGGATGTTTTGAAAAAGTATTCTCCTTGGCCATTGAGAAATTCTATTTTGGATTTTGTTTTCATACTTTGTGTTGCACTGTTCTGTTCACTGGCACACACAGACAGACAATCTTCCAGCTAACATAGCTGGAGAGAGAAAAAGCTTGCTCTCTGTTCTTGATAATAAATCTATGCCTTCTGAAAACTCTATGAACATGGAGTCATTTTGTGGACAGGCCTTAGCATTAGGGCTTCGTCATTTTTACACCCAAGTCCTTCTCGGCTGGGCTGCTCTCAATCCCTTGATTTCCCAATCTGTACTGAACCTTATGAAGTTCATTCAGGCCCACTTCTTGAACTTTTACAGGTTCCTCTGGATGGCCCAATCCTTTTGTTCTTCATTCTCCCCACCTGGCTTCATGTCATCTGCAAACCTGCCAGGGGTGCCCTCGACCCCACTGTCTGTGTCATTGATGAAGAGATGAAACAGTCCTGGTCCCCATATGGACCCCTGAGGGACATCACTCATCACTGACCTCCGTCTGGTCAAAAGCATGGATTGCACTTGAGTTTTCCCTCTGTGTGGCTGCTTGAATGATTCTTCTGGCACTGGGAGTCCACAAATAAGCATATGGTTATGGAGGTGCAGGAAACAAAGCTCTAAATTATTCAAAAGGTTCCCAGAATAAATTTTAGAGGTACCTTCACATCTCACACAAATATGGGTAAACCTTAGCTGTATATGGGATACATCATTGCTTTAGAGATTTTCAAGAAAATACTAGTAAGTATGGATAATTTTTGTTTTCTGCTGAGGAAGTATTTAATATTTGGAAGTCTTGGTTATGTAGCAGTATGGATTATCAGAGAGAAAATTTTCAAGACTTACCTTCATTAACAGGTTTTAAATACATACAACTGTTTGTAAAACCGTTAATGATATCATTATTTTCTAGACCAGTGAAGTTATGTACAATGTTTAAAAAAACTGCCAAAAGACAAAATGAAGCAAACAAAAGGTTTTCTTCTTGTTGCAGGCCTTTGGACTGTACTTTTGAGTGGTATTTTTTCCCACCCAAAATGATGCAGATTAAAAAAGACCCAGAACTTGTCCCTAGCTTAAAATATTTGACCTCATTAAATGTTATACTAGGTCACTTAAAGATGAAATGTTTCTACCATTCTCCTTTACCCTATAGCACACAGACACACAATATTTTGGATATCTTTTAGAGAAGTAATATTGAAGTATATATTAACCAAAAGCAGGTTTGGCTTTTTTATTTTTAAATCCACAGTACACATTGCTCAGTAGACTTTTAAGGTTAGACCTGTCTGGGAATCTTTTTCAGTCTTTAAAAATCCAGTTGTAGTCGTGCTGTGCCTGACTAGGGGAGGATACTCATATGCACACTTATATCTGAGAGCATCTGTCCACAGAGCAGTGCAGGATGTGTGAAAACTCCAGTCTTCTTCTTACTAATTTGTAGCAAACCCAGCAGGATGATTGTATGTATGCTCATTGTCTTCGAGGGCAGTACTGAGCTGATAATTGTTGTATTTATATTTTCCCTAAATAGCAAATCCTGACTTTAGGGTATATTATTAAGTCTGAGGAAATTTAAATGAGGATGTTAAAAGTTTGGTATAAGTGAGCTATGAGACCCTCAGGACCTTCACAATATGCTCTCAGAAAGCTAATCCTATACAGCATTAAATTGCTCCACCATCCTTGAGGACTTGTATGCTTTTTATTTCAAGTAAACTAATTCCCCACCATTGTTTGAACATATATATTACAACAGCACTGTGATTATATCTGTCTCATTAACAAAAATGAGCAGTTTTTTCTTCATTCTCTATAAAAACATCATCGTCTGTGTTAAAATATTAAAATGAATTTTTATTACATTTTTTAATCTAAAATAAATTTGAGACATATGAATGACTGTCGATTTTTATTTTTTTTTTAGAATATGGCATCCTTCCAAGGTTTCTTTGCTGCATATAATATTTTCAAGGATTGTTTTGTTTTAGAAAGAAATGCATAGAATTGATCTGAGAACAGCACTTGAATATTTAGTCCATTTACTGTTTTATTTTCATCATTAATTGAATTTTAAAACATCAGCATTATTTAAAAAAAAATATTTTGATATTTACATATGAATGTTAATATGATGAAAATTAATTTTGAACATTAATGTGATAAACAAGTTATTCTAATGATAATTTCAGTAGTACAAAGAAGTAAACGTGAACATTCCAACCAGAATTTTTAACCCTTTCCAAGGTGTCAATAATTTTCAAAAAACTTTCCCTAATATTTGAGCTGAAGAAGTATTGTACAAGACGCCAAGGAGTCATCTTCTTTGGAAGTTATGATACTGAGGCTCAAATGGGAATACATGCAATATACATTACCTCTGTCTTTTAAGTAGAGGAGTTACTTGTTACTTTGGATCTACATTGTGAGTAAAACTTTAAAAATCTAAGCCCCCTCTGTGATTTCAGATAATTTAGAGTATTCCTACCTTAAGTATACTGATGTTAGTGCTCTATCAAGCAGCAAATTGTAGTTCATTCACAGGAAGGCCAAAATTCAGACATGTTTCTCTTTCTCCCTGTATAATATTCAAGTACATGGAATGCCCCAAATACTTATTGCTTTAGGAAGAAAAAAATACTTACCATGGTCCTTTTTCATATGTCTGGAAGTAATGTCTTATATTCCATTTGGATTCATCAAGACACATTCAGAACATGTAAATTTAGTTATTTCCTTATCTTCCAGAATAAAGGATAACTATGTTTGCTTTAGAGTAATGTTAGGAATACAATTACAACATTTTCGTTTTAACCATATATTGTGGGTTGACCCAGACAAACATACTGGGAATCCTTTCCCCTTGAACTTGGAAGGCACTCTGCCTTCTTGCTCTGAAATTTCAGATTTTTCCCTTCCACTATTCATGATGAGGATGCAAGTCAACATATTTCTTTATTTTTTGCCCAGATACATGTCTTCAGGTTAACCAAACACTGTATGAATACCTAAGGATGCAGTCACCAGACGTCTCATGGAAATATTGCTGTGGTGGGACTCTGAGAAAGCTCTCTGTGCAGTATATTTAGGACACAAAGGTCACATTTTTATCAATAAAACAGCACAATTAAATGTTCAGTTAGTATAGTTATTTAATTTGTATTTATTTTTAAAGTACAGCTATTCTAATATATTATAATAATTTGTATCACACAGCATTGAACAAGCTATTTATAAATTGAAATAGCTAAAATAAATGTAGAATCTGTGAGATCTTCAGTTAATAAGAAATTTCTGTTTATTTTAATATCTTTCTCTTAGTATTGACACCTCTTTTGAGATCTTTTTCTTCCTCTGGCCTTGTGAAAATTACCACCAATATCTTATTTTCTTTTGTTTAGCTACACGGAGTGGTGATCTAGGCATCCCTTTCCATTCAGTGCACAGAGTCTCTCTGATGTTAAGAAGCTGTTTCTGGGTAAGTCTGTTTAATAGAGGTGTTTGTACATCCAGCTTTATTGACAAGGACTGAAAAACCCTCATCCATTACTATGGGTGCGATGGAGAAGTGTCGAGTTTGAAAGAGCACTTTGACCAAGCAGTTCCTATTCTGAAGAGGGTTGTCAAAATGAGAAGTCACTCTTCTGCCCATCTGCAGTGAAGAGGTTTGGAGACTAGAAATTCCTCACCCGAGACAAAGGAAGGAAAAAGAGATTCCCATCAGAACCTCAAAAAAAGAGGAGTAAGTAGCTCTGCCAGTCTGTGACCTCCCTGCTTCACAGTGCTGCTGTTCCACTCCACATTTGGATGTTCCCTTGCTGTAAGTGTATCATCATCCCTTCCCTCGTGAGAGTCTGCTAGCTGTCTTCTTGGCTGTCTGTGATCCAAAGCCTGCTTCTGATGCAACATCACTGCCTAATTTTGGTTCAGATTTCTAAGAATATGGTTAAACAATGGAGATATTTGTAAAGTTCTCAATACCTCAGCTCGATAAATATCTTAACCTGTGTTAAGGGAATACAAGTAGGAACACACTGAAACTCCTCTTCAGATGGGTAAAAATTCTTGACTTCATTTATGTTGACCAGAAACTATCTAAGGAAAACTCTGATGAAATTAATAGAGTTCTTTTAAAAGGAAAAAAAGTTAATATAAGAAATCAGCATAAAAAATTAAAATTAAAAAACTAAAATTAAAATATAAAAAAACAGTTTTATCTCTAGAAAATCATGGAGAAGCTGGAAAATGAAAATAGGTGAATAATATTTCCAAATAAATTTTAAAATAATTCAAAGCAGATAAAGTAAACATAAAGATGAAATTTATGCAATGGGCAAGAAGGAGAACCCTAGAAACTACAGGCTTGTTAGTCTCATTTCAGTGCCTGGTAATGTTATGGAGAAGATTATTCTGGAAGGTATCAAAAAACACCTGAAAGGCAACACAGACATTGGTCACAACCAGCACAGCTTCATGAGAGGAAAGTCCTGCTTCCCAAAGCTGATTTCCTTTAATGACAAGGTAACCCACCCAGCTGATCAAGGGCTGTATTTGGGTTAGGTTTGACAGGGTGTCACACAGGACAGATGGGACCAGGAGCTGGGAGCCAGAGGGACTTCCCAAGGCATCAGGCCCTGGCAGAGCATGTCTCCCCACCCCAGCAGGGTGCAGGAAGAAGGATCACTGCCCTGCACCTGCTGGCCACACTCGCTGTTACCACAGAGGGTTTGCTCATTTGACTGCCTTTACTGGCAGGGTAAGTGGCTGTCTCATGTTTAAACTGTACCATGTTAGAACTCCCAGGTCCTGCTCTGCAGAGCTATTTTCTGTCCAGATGACTCCCAACCTTTATGTGGATTTATCCCATCCCAGCTGCAGGACTTTCCATTTGCGTTTACTGAACTCCATAAAGCTCCTGTCAGCCCATTTCCACAATCTGCCAGGACACTTCTGTTTTGTTTTCCAGAATAGCCTCTTACACCAGTGTCACCTATCAACAGTGCATTTCATTATCTAGGCCATTATTAAAGTGCTGAACCTTCTTGGTTCCAGTCTCAGCTCCTGAGGAACAACACTAGTGAATAATTGAAACCTACCAGTTAGACTTCATATAACTGAGCACAACCATGTGAATGAACCTCGGGGTCCTGTTTTCCAGCCAACTGGAATAGTCTATCTATCCATCTGATATCAGACATTCTAGTAGGCAGACTGTGTCTGTAACAGGTAACTGGTCTGTATGTGCATGACAACAACACTGCTTGAAAGATCTACACATTCTTAACTACAAAATGGACTTGCCATTGGAGATACGAAGGCAACACGGGGATGGCATGCCAAGCATACACAATTGTTCAGAAATCTGAATATTTGACATTGTGTTTTGGGAGAAATAAATTCTAGGTTGATCCTGGAAAGTTCTTGCCAAGTCATATCCATTATGGAAAGACCTGTTTTGTCAAAATTAGCTACGACAAATCACAATTATTTCAGCCTTTCCTCTGTTTTAAGTTCAAACTGAAGAATTTACAAAACTATGACTTGGGCAACAATTCAAGACTTCAAGAATTGAATCAGATAGACTTAATCCTTAGTAGTGCTAAGAACTATATCAATGTAACCAGGTGATTATGAACCAGCAATGCACCATAGTGCAATTAAAAACAACAATGTTCTCAGCTGCATCAGGAGGAGCATTTCCATCAGTTTAAGAAAAATGATCCTCTCTTTCTGTCCTCAGTACTGGTGAGGCCAAATCTGGACTGCTGGATCTAGTTCTGATCTTCCCCAGTGTAAGAAAGATAGGGAATTTACTGGAGCAAGTCTAGGGAATGGCTGCAAAAATGATTATGGGACAGAAGCACTTAGCTTAGAACATTGAGAAAACTTAATCATATTCAAAATGACATTTAGAGTTACATTAAGGACCCCCTTAAACACATCATGAAACCATAAAAGCAGGACAAGCACTTGTTGTGTATTATTAATGGGGTTCTCCAGGTTAAACTAATCATATTCATATATTGTATTACACTATCCAAAGTTCTCAAATTACCCACAAGTAATTTAATACACTTGAATCATATGTCTACAAGCACTGCCAAAATCCATTTGCATTCTTTTCATTGAACAGGAGGTTTTACAGGGCAATATGATAGAAATATACCTTAAAATAAAATCTTCCTTTGGAATGTCAAGTGGATATATACTAGAGAAAACATATTGGCTCTGTGCTTTAAATGATGGATTCAAGAATATGGTGCTGCAAGAGGGCAAAAGTACTTAGATCATTGATGAAAGACTTCATGTCAAAAGGCTTGTACAAACCTTATGGGCTCTGACCCACAGTGACAGCAGCTATCAGCAGCTTTTGCTGTATCTTGCAGAATGGAAGAGACTTCCTCTAAGAACAACTTTCTCATCACTTTACAGCATATCAAGGGAATGTATTAGTCATTGTCAGCACTTGGGCATTCAGGCGGTGTGTTTGGCAATATTTCATTAAGAACCAGACATCTAATTAGGGAAAAAGAGTTAATGTTAAAAATTTTCTTTAGATTGAAAAAAAAATTTATTAACTATGCAGTTATATATATACATATATTCTAAAGCTTTGTTGCCATTAGACTGACCAAGAAAAAAATGAAGAAAACAGAAATATAGAAACTGAGAATTGTTCAGGTTGGAAAGGATCACTTGAGATCATCTGGCTCAGTCCCACAGGTCAAGACATTTATTATTGTGACAACCACAGTAATCTTCTCATCTTTTTACTTGGTTCTGCACAAATACAATTCTCTGACACCAATTTCTTCATTTTTTATTGTGTCTTTCTAGTCCACTAATATTATCAGCTCATAATCCTCATGACTCTGTCTCAGGACATGACATATAATCCTCTGCTTAAACCATGCATTTTCATTAAAGGAAAATTTTGTTTGTACATTCATTAAAAGGTCTGATAAAAGGGGCACAGAACGGTAACATTTTTTATTATCTGCAGTGTAATTTCTCTTCAAGTGGGACTCATGCTAGATGAAAATGCATAAAATCAGGTGACTTTGAGTGGAATTCTAAAAACAAAATCTAAATGTCTACATTTTAGATAGCCATCGAAGGTCTCATTTATTTTAACATATGCCAACACTTCCCTGGATAGAAACCACACAGAACAAGTTAGGGATTGTTCCCAATAGGTATTCTGGATGTGTCAACAATTGGTATGATGAAGCAGCATATTTAGGCATGCAAGGATGAGCAGAGCTGTGTAAATTTGACACAGGGATGAGGACAAATTCTTACTCTGCTTCATTTGCTGTTGCACACGCTCAGGTCATTTAAAATTGTTCATGTAGTGCCTGTAATATAGAAACACAAACAACTTTAGAGAACATTTTCCTTGGCTTTCTTGTTCATTAAGTACATAAGCAATTGCTATTTTTATGTTTCTTATTATAAGAACAAAAAAGGTCTGAAAGCAGCTATGTTTGAAAATATTAAGGAAAAGGGGCTAGGTCTTATCTTTATTAGAAATTGTTTTTACTATATCAGCTCTCAAGAAAATTTCACAACATGAGAAAAAGACCAAGGGACTTGAATGCCCTTTCAAAATATTCAGGAGAATTTTATACAATTTGCTTGATATTTAGCAAACCCAGAGTAGCAAGCATACCAGTTTCAAATCTGCTAAACTGGGTGAAGTTCTGACATCTGTAAGACTGGTTAGGATTTTATGGATGTTTAAAAATCCCTTACATCAAAAACTAAAGTACAACTCCGTTACAGTAAGTGCTTAAAATCTCATGTTCTAGAAAATAAAAAGGTTTCAGAAGGGCTATGTTTTTTTTTGTTCTGAGTTCAATGAATAACAACCCTTTGCTCCTTACCCCTTACCCCTTTGACCAATCAGCAAAGGTTCAGGTTCATTGTTTTTAGATCACAT
The DNA here is from genome assembly GCA_013396875.1 of Vireo altiloquus. Taxonomy (NCBI): domain Eukaryota; kingdom Metazoa; phylum Chordata; class Aves; order Passeriformes; family Vireonidae; genus Vireo; species Vireo altiloquus. The sequence goes on from VZRF01014776.1 coordinate 136,165, forward strand.
TATCACAATAGGTCAAGAACTGTTTCCACACTGAAGTCTGAAAAAGGCTTTCTAATATCTTTGCTAAGGATTCACTCAGTACAGCCCCACGGTAAAGCAAAAATAGAGATTAGAGAGGGCAGCAGGGACCTTACAAAGGATCTAAAAGAGAGTAAATGCCACATGATCTACTTGGAAGTAGCAAAGGGATTTTAAAAAATTAATTTGGATGTGGCATTAATATTTAAGTACTAAAAATGTAGTTGTAAGCAATTCTGAGTAAGAGCTGAATGAACTGGAAAGACTTAGCATTGAAAAGAGCCTTGACAATACTAGTCATAACTAGAACCAGTGAATAAAAAATATACTAAACACTTTTTTTCAGAATTTACTGGTATGTCAAATGTAAATATACTGTGGATTTGAAGTATTTTTTTTTTTTAAATGTATGTGAAGCCTTCTCAGAATAAATCCTACACCAGGCAGTTATGTTAATTTAGCCAACCACGAACAGCTTGGCAGAGCCAAGAATGTCACTGGATTCTGGTCAACATGCAGATGATAAAAGCCATTAGTGGAATTCTTACGAGCCTGACAGTTAAATCTCGCAGAATGAGAGAGTGTTTAAGCATTGTATGCAATGCTTAGAGGGAATAATAATTGTTATTGGAAATTTTGGGTTGAGAAATTCAGCTCGGAGCTCCTGCTCAGATACCAATATTTCTAAAGTGTGTATAACTGATAAGTTTTCTAACACACATGGTTTTGAACCTAATGATTGCATAAAGATTTTTAATACCTAGTACTATAAATAAATAAAACCTATTTTTGTCCAGCAACCAGTAATCACAAGTTAATTGCAATTGCAATAAATAAAAATAGCGTGCATTTTAAATGTTTTATAGAAATTATAGTCTCAAATAAAGTGGTTAGAGAAAATTTTAAAAAGCAGAAAAATTCATATATTGGGGAATGTCTCATTCATATATACATATGTATGTACCTCTCACATATCTAATATATATATAAATCTATAAAAATATATTCACAGACATATTTTATGAAATCATAGTAGGAATGACAGAAATCCTGTTGAAATCTGCTTGGAGTCTATTACTGAGAAGAGTTAACATAGTATTTAATAAAGTCTCCTGGCCTTTCGGGTTGGGTTTTTGCAAAGCAGAATAACAACTCTCTCCTTTCACATGAGAATTAATGGAGTAGGCCACTAAAGAACAAGTAGTAGACAGTAAGGAAATCACTGTACCATAGACAGTTGAGATAAACATTTACAATTGTATGATCTGGACAATTTACATAAGAGAGACATGTAGGAGTTGGTTGAGACAATAACTGTTACTCTTTTTTTTTAACAGTTTTTAATCTTGAAGAAAAAAAGAATTTAAAAATTCAGGCCTTGAAAAAGTAGTGTCGTTTCTCAGCGTTAAAGAAAAATTATCAGGGACAATCAGGTAGTTCAAGACAACATAGCCTGAGTTTCTAGAAAAAAGAAAGAAAAAAGTGCTAGGAGATTTTATTAATAAAGAATTAAAGGATTAATTCACAGGTAATATCAATCTATGAAACTACATCTTATAAACAAACTTGATTCCCTTCTTTCAAATTAGAAATATATTTAATAATGATAACTGCACAGATGGAAACAGCTTCCTGTAAGGTATTTGTGACAAAGTACTGTATATTATTTGGAATAAAGATTAGCAGTACTTGAAAATAGTAATGTAAACATGAAGTGGAATATAAACCAGATGACACTTCATGATAGATGAAACACAATTTTTTACACGAATTTCTACTGACATTCCATAGGCATGGTAACTTCCAGCATTGTTCAATGTTTAATCAGTGAACCAGAAGTAAACACAAAATCACTGACAGTAAAATGTGCGGATGCAAAGCTTGAATGAATGATAAATGATGAGAAGATATGAGTGTTGGAGCACTGAGCAAGTTCTAACAAAAAGAAGTTAATAATCAAATTCTGGATCAGAACTGTGCAAAAGGGGAGAATCGGCTGTCTGAAATATAGAGTGGTACACAAGATATAATTTTTTTTTCCCTGGATATCCCTGCACTGTTCTTGTCGCATTTGTGAGAAAACATTAGAGTTTTGGAAATACTGAAAGGGATAAATTAAATGCCAGAGAAGCACACAAGGCTTGTAGGAAATGCTGCAGAGGAGTTCAGAGTACTCTGTTTCTCTTGGTAGAGGTAAGACTGGAAGATGACTGGGTTACAGTGACTCACTGGCTCCACAGAGGGAGAATACAAGTACCAATGGATTCCTGATTGCAGAAAGGCATATCAAAAATCAGTATATGGATAGTAAAGCAGACCTTATTTAAACTAGAAATCTAATACATCACTCTTAAAATCTAATACAACACTCTTTTAAAAGGACAGTCATGAGTTTCTTACTGTCTTTATGCATATCTTCATGTCAAAGGAGGTCACAGGTATTGTCAAAAGAAGTCAATATGGAGGATGAAGCAGCCTGGAATAGGAAAAATAGACAGGAAAGAAAACCATCCTGTCTCAAAAATCTGTGAATTTCTTGCAAAAGTGCACAGCAAAAGCTGCAGATTCTAACAATGAAACTGTATTTTTGTGTGTCTGTAACTTAGAGGCTTTTCTTTTTTCTGCAGGTATTTGGTGGTTGCATAGAACATTTTAATCATTGCTTCTCACATTCCTTCTCATTATTTCATTTTCTGCCTGATTCTGAGATCAGATACTCTAGAATCAGCCTCTACAAATTTAATTCCTCTAATTTGTACAGAAATGTATGAACAAAAAAACCTGTGTCATTTATCCCAAACTGAGACATCAGCCAAGCTACACTGAGCAGGAGAAGTAATTGCCTTTTCTTAGTGAGATGTCAAACCTTTTAAAACAACAAACACACACAGGAGGTCTATTCATTTTATCATACAGAGGATATTAGCACAGATAGTTTCCATTAGTACCAACAAAATAAGCATGTAAGACTTCTACATACTGTATTTATGGGATTATAAAGATCTCTGATGGTTTTGCCTTCAAAGGACTTCTTCTTTTAGAATTTTTATTGTCAGTGCATATGTGGGACTGGATGTAGCACAGCAGAGCACTTTACCTCATTTTAAATGGCTTTGGTTGGGGAATTAGCACATACCTCACACATGTGGCTAATGTAGTTGAAATATTGACACAACTCTTGCATTTAAAAGGAGGAATATATTCCCCATTCTATCCTACTTTTACAATAATGTATTAAATTTTGCTAATTTTCTTTTCATTTTGTTCTATCTAGAGATCAGTAAGATTGGTCAGTGGTGGTCTGTACCCCTTTGCCAAAACAAACTTCCCCACAGAGGTTTTGTGATTTTCATTTGTTAAACTAGTGCACTATTAGCTAAAAAACGACACCACTGCCATTAACCAATGAGGCAATTTAAGTAACTGCTCTGAATAGGACTTCCAGTGCCTCTCTGTCGATGAGGTTTTTTTAACTTATTTTGAGACATGCCGCAAGAAATTAATCAGTTTCCTTTCTGGCTTTCTTCAGACAAAAAATAACCTTTTAAAAAAAGGACAGGGTATGACCTCACAACTCTTTATTAGAAAATAATTTGTCTTGTTTAATGATATCCATGTCTTTTTTCTTTTTTTTTTCTTTTTTTTTTTCTTTTTCTTCCTGCAGTGAGATAATGCCTTTAAACAGGTAAAGTTAAGCTTATAGGCTCTTCTGCAGTCTGTGAAGAAAAATGGGTAAATTGTGGTTGATTCATAAAATGTCCCAAACTTCACTGCAAATAATCGTCTTGAGAAAATCCTGTTGGGAAGGCTGAATGAACCCAACCTCCCTCAGTGCAAACTAGCTCTGTGAAGTTCTTTCCCTTCTTCTCCCTGGATGGCAGACAGATATTCCAGCTAAGAATTTATTCATCTCATCCTCTTTATAAAAGAACTATAGTCTGACTAAGCTTTCAGCTCCTCTATTGGCTGTTTAAAGACACATAGAATCAATTTGGTCTCAAAGAACACTCAAATATTAAAGGACAGGTACTGGAGGATTACTGTTTTCCCCATGTGTTTCAACACTTCATGAATTTTAAAGCCGTTTGCTCATTAAAAATGAATTAAATATACTGTACCTATGCAAATATCTAAATATATAGAATAGCTGAAGTTCAATAAGTATGCATTTTTCTAAGAGAAGCAACATACATTTTTTAGGTTAAATGTCATCAACAGTTCTGTTTATATCTCATTTTATATTTGAACATCTTATTAAAAATAAAGACAGGTGCTGTCCTGGACAGGGCTCAGCTGACAGGCTCTTTTGTCTTAACATTTCAACATTATTACCATAACATCACATGTTTGTATATGTGTCAGCTGTCATAGTTTAAAGAAATATAAATGCCTACCAAAACAAAGTGTGTAGAGACGGATTGTGATGACAATGACAAGGCCAAGAAAATTAAAATTGGTATGTTTGAATGAATATATACAGTACTTTTTTCCAAGAGGTCTTGTAAAGTTAATTAACAGTTATATACCCTGATGATTTTTTAGCTGTTTTCCTATTTTCTTGCATCTTCTTTCATTGAATGGGCTAATTCATACATAGAAGAGCAAACAAAGAATATTGTGTTGACATAGCAAACATTATTTTCCTAAATATATAAACACATTCAGAATCTGCTTTCTCTATTTTGTTGTTAGAAGGATGCTCTCTGTGCTAGGAGAGCATCTGTGCTTAAAAACTTCACAGTGCTCCTCTCAGATGCTACAACCAAGATGAGTGCACTCTGGTGTATTTCTACTTAAACTGATCCTTGTCTTGAGACTTACTGAAATATATATCCTTGACTTACACAATTTAGTTTTAAATGTAATTAAAAGAGATACAGTTCCAGCATGTTGGTTGTTGATTAATATTTTATATCAATAATTTTGTATTTCAGAATAATGGAAATATATTAAATATTGACTAAAGTAGTCATTAATAATGATTTTTTTTTTCTGCTGAGGCAAATATTTTATAGTAAAAAATGCAATATGACACATTATGCTATGTAAGAGCTGTGCCTACTAAGAGGCAATCTACAGCTTCTCTTGAGCAAGTGTAATGTCCACAAAGTGTCTGTGTGAGAAAAGGAGGAGAGGGAAGATTAAGAAGACAATAATTTTATTTTTCACCATTCCACCTACATATTTGTTTTTAAGATAGCAAGAGCAAGTGTTTGAGGAAATAAAATGTCCTTTTGTACTCTACAGAAGACAATAAGCCTAGCATTCTCACTCACTCTTGTCCTAGTGCTGTACTGTTTCTATTTTCTGCTGCTTGAACATTTCTCTTTCCCATTTTAGATTCTTTGCCTTTTGTTCTTGTTGCTAAGTGTAGAAGACTATTTATAAAGACAGAAAAAAGGGTGGTAGAGATGCTATTTCTTTTAACTTTGACTCATTGTTTTAAAACATGGATTTGTTTTGTGGCATTAGCACCAAACTTTAGTTCTGACATTGTTTCTAGGTCAACATGGGCATCTGGAAATGGTTCACCAAGAGAAAAGACAAGACAGTAGAAAATTTTTCCCAAAGCTGATCCAAGAGAAACTGGTAGGCATAGGAAAATGTGCTTGATCAGCAGTCATACTCTACTGCAGTGAATACCAACTTCTAACACTCTTTTGATCATAGAAAACCTTGTTATTTCCTCCCAGCAGAATATTCTTCACCATTGCTGCATTTCATAATCAAAAACAGCTTTGTGATCAAAGGGAGCCATTTTCATTTCTGACATAGAAGTTTTTACCATTAATGTATGAAAAAGGAGTTATTGTTGAACAATTTTTCCCTTCTGAAAGAGTACTTTGAGCAGAGAGGAAGGGGTTATTTTTTGTCAAACATATTTTGTAGGGACAGTACCAGCATGTCTATCACTTTTTGCTGGAGACAGGCTTAAATCATGCAGTTTGCATAACCAAAAATAGCTATATTCCAAGTACCATACTTCCTGTTAAACTCACCTTGCTTGACACCTTCAGTGCCTGATGGAAACACTGCTAAATATTTTTATCTAACATGTTGCTTGTTCATTACAAATGCTGAGATTTCAACTCTTCCATCTAAATTTTCTGTCTCTGTTTCCTTGATAGTGAATAGTAGATTGCAACGACTATAAAGTTGATATCCACTCTGACTGCTTAATGAAATCTTGTAATACTCCCACAAAATTCCAACAAAGTTAAAACTTTAATGGAAATGGATCACTGAAGGTGGATAAACTGGATGGTTTGCAGTAAGGTTTGATTAAAATAAGATTATACTTTAGTGCAAAAGAAAGAGTGGACTGTATGTCAGGAAATTTATATGTAAACTAGGACATAAAACTAGAATTTATTCTCAAGTGAAATGTTTCAAGAATCATTGCATGACTAAGTTAAAGTAAATTATGCAAAGCACAGACTGTAGGGAACAATTTTGCAAATGAATTTTTATCTCTAATTTCCCAGGCTAAGAATATCCATGATACCAGCATATCCTGTGTGGTGAAAGTGACAATTTCACTATGTTCTTTTAATGGATAATTATTTTTATCATTCTCTGGAGGGCACTTAACAAACAAGGTTTCATTCTATCCTGAAACCATCAGAGGATAATTTTACTGCATAGGATATCTGTCCACAATGGACCTAAAAAAAGAGGCAGAAACACTGAAAGGAAGAACTGCCAATTCTTTCAGCCCTGATCAATCCAGATCACTGGACAGAAACCAATTTGCCATTAAATGTCAGAGAAATAAGAATTATCCTCCTGTTTGTTCATCTTCAGACAGTAAGAAAGATACAAGACAAGCTGTTTTGCTCCTGTATATTATACTACTGTAAAATTATGAGATGTTGCTCTTGCCCGGAAAATTGCTAAAAAGCAATTGTATGGCTATCTCCCATCACCACAAAACATTTGGAAATTTCAAAGCCTTAAGGAGAGAGGGACACTTTGAAGTATTTAAATTTTGCTACAGCACAGACTGTTCCAAAGAATTTAATTAGCTCCTGGCCCTTGCTTATCCCAACCATCTTCATAAGTTGAGAACTACATGAACTCTCAAAAATTGCATTCCTTGGAAGAATAAAGGACTCTGGAAAACACAAGAAACACATCACATACACAAAATCTATGGATATAAAATGATAGCAGAAATGAACTGATTTATGCTGATGTTTTTAAAAAATAACTAAAATAATAATATTTTAAAATTTATTTTCTAATATTTTTCTATATTTTGGATATTTTAAAACAGAGAACAAACAGATCTTCAGTGTTTTTTCAGTGTTTTCTTTGTCTGTATCCTGCTACAGCATCCCAGGATAAGTGTGCAGAAAAGAAACTAAAGGAAAAGGAAATCATGTTGAACAAGATCTAGAAATCAACAATGACAGAATTTACCACTTGCCTACCTACACGTTAGACAGGTCTCATGTTTTAACATTATGTTTTGTTTATAAAAAACGTTTCCCTAGGCTAAGCAAACTACATTTTCTCTTACAATAACGTTGATCTTCTGATCATCTATTATACTTCATCTAATTTCTTTAATTCGGTGCTAACAGCATCACAATTTTTTTATGGTATAGATGTAAGTAAGTCCTAGATGCACTCCCTTCTGGGTCAGACTTGATTCAGATTCATTTGACAGTCACTCACTGACCACAGATAAGAAAAGTAATTAAGCTGATATTGAAGACTTATATGCTTTGAAGCATCTAATCAAAACCTATTTTTGTTCTCTGAAGTTAATTTTAAGTTAGTCTGATACTAAGCTTGAGATCAAGTGTATAAAGAAGGATCTTGTGTCTACTCTTAATGCAGCAGAACAATCAATTATCAAGATGCAAGTGAAAGCAGAACTACTCACATTCTTAAAAGTCAAGCTTAATATATTCAAATGTGACTTTTCTGCTTGAACCGGTTGGAGATGTAGCTCTCAAGGGTATAAATCTTGCTTAGAATTATTAAAAATAAATATTTTATTTTCATAAGTCTCTCTTTACTTTTGTACAGAGGAAATGGGAAATTCTCTGTAGGATATAGGAATGGATGAATAGGAAACATGGTTCCATGGCCTCCAAGACTTACTTATATTTCAAGTAAATAGTAAGGGAGATATGTAGGAATATCATTGTTTTTGTCATAAAATTCAATGGTTTTTTTGTTGTTTCTTTTTTTTACTGGGAAAAATAGTTGCCATCCATGTGTCTTCTTCACTTAAGGCATTTTAAGGAAACAAACCACCAGACTTGGGATGATTACCAGCTCCCAAAAGAGAAAAATCTGCTACTTCTGGCTTCCCACTAGGATGCCACAAATCCCACAGTAATAGTTACTGAACAATAATATAAACTCAGATTTCTCACACATCTCCCAGACACCCCTCCCACCTGTTCAATTCAGGCTGCTCTGGAGACACGGATTTTTAATCATACCATAACTAGAGTTTGTTTGCTTTTGTTTTGATGGAATTTTTTTTTTTTGGTTGGTTGGTTTGGTTGGATGGTTTCAATATTTACTGTGGATTTCCCCCCTCTTTTTATTCAGATTTAGTGCATTATTTTTTTTTTCTCTTATTTTCTTTTTTCAGGCACACTAAACATCCTTCTGTCAAGGATAGTAGTAATGGGTTTTATTGTAGAACATCAAAATAAACACATTTTTATAGCTATAAGATCATTTTTCTGTATATAACATCAGCTATCGGTGCCATCTGAGAAGCCACACAGGGCCCAGTTGACAAATGTATTAAAGTATTTTCAAGACATCTTCATATCATTGATACCTGCAAGCATCTCAGTCGGTACTAGACACCTGTATGTGGATAACTGCATTGAATCAGTTAACTCACTGTAGGCACACACTATGGAGAGAAATCAGCTGAATCAGTTCCTAGGCTGCATTAATAGTTCTGATTAAATCCTGCTCAACTCCAGTGGAAAATGAGACTGTTTTTATGGATTTCTTAGGCCTTCCACTTGAGCTGAACCCTACCCTCACAGAGACAAAAACTCAGTTGGCTAGCCATGGACATCTGGTGCCACTGAGATATCTGAAGTTAATTTGTCTGTCCTTCAGGAGATATTGGAGATAGTTACGGTCTCATATAGTTTGCATTGCAAATTTGAAAAAATCTTTCGTTTTTACTTAATGTTATTGATATTTAGAAAAGGATTCAGATGCCTTTGCATAGATGCACAAGCCAAGTCAGATATCTTTGAGTATTTAAAGCATTGGGATTGGCCTTGTGTGATGATGTGGTGTAGGAATTCTAGGACACTGACATCATTTTGAAGCACCAGAAATTTCAAAGTTCTTGAAGTTCTGCCAAATTTGTGCTTAGGCAAATGAATGCCAAGATGATAGAATCATAGAATTATTTAAAGTGGAAAATCCCCTTAAGATGACTGAGTCTTACCTTCAACCTAGTAGTGCTAAGTCCACCACTAAGCCATGTCCCTAATTGTCACTTTTATATACCCCCAGGAATAGTGACTCAACCACTTCCCTGAGTAGCCTGTTACAGTTCTTGTTACTAAAACCCAAATGACAATAGTTTTCAGTGCTGTTTTCTATCTTAGGGTGCATACATAATCTTTTAAAAAGGGGTAATCATTCATGCTGGTGTTTTCCCCATTACTTTATCCCCCAGACTGAGAGAATTTTCATTCTGACAACGGTGACCAGTCCAGGGGAGCTTTAGAACTTTCTTTACTGTCTCTGTATTTTTTGCGTGGAATATTTCTTTGCCTTCAAGAGGACTCAGTGACATGGTTCTTCAGAGCACAAGGAAAACAACTGAAGAAAATACAGAATGGTAGGAATTAATCTCTTCTCTGATATGGGAAATATCCTGGAAAAAACCTATACAACCTCTTACCTATATTATTAGACTTTTTCATTGATTTGTCTAACTAGAGGGTAAAACCTTGCTAGGCCTCTTTGGTGATAATTTTTTAGAACTTCTTTACAGAGAAAGTGAAATAACCTGAACACAGAGGAAAAGAAATCATATATTTATTGATGGTAGGAAATTAATGTCTTAGAGCTCTACTAAAGAACTATGTTTGAAACTGCCCCACTGAAACTTTCTGCTTATTCTACTCTGATTTAAACAAATTAACTGATCGTTTTTAAATCTATTGCATTAATTCATTGCAGCAATCCTATTGCCACAGAAGCAATTTGAAATGAAAAAAAAAACTAAAAATACACATTGTGCTCTATATATTGTGAAATGATACATTAAGAGTCCAGTATTAGTGTGTTTGTGTCTGGACTGGTATTGAAGGCAAGTTAAACCAAAGAAATTATTTTGGTTTTATTTAATTTAGGATGTCAAGTTCACTATTCACTTTTTATTTCCAGGCTATTTTTTCAAAAATTTAAGCATCTGAGTGAGTCAAAAGGGAATGGCACAAAACTGTATCTATAGTTATGCTCTTTGTAACTTAGAATACATGCCTATTTCCAGATATTAATGTCATTTTAATGTCATGAGAAACTGAAGAATTACAGCATTTTTTGCAAGCCTGTGTAATCTCTAACATTAGCATTCTGTGTCACTGAGAATATGAAACAAAAGGGGCAAATGATCTTGTTACATTAAATTAAATCCAAACAAAATCTTCCTGTCATGTAAATACAAATATGCTCTAGTCCAGGGTAACTTTAAAATATTTAAATTTATATTGCTCAAAACTACTTCTCTTGGTCAGAAATACCACTTTTCTAGAAATGTATATTTAAGTCCTTTGTTTAATGAGTTTTTGGTTTAACTTCTGAATTCTCATATTCAGAGACAATTTGAATGTAATTCCAGTGTTGATCATTTATATTCAGTGAAACATTTCACCCAGAGTTTATAAGGTCACCTTCATGTTTCCCTTTATATACGTTTCTAAATTCACAGTGGAATGAAGAGACAAGTAAATATTTAGTTATGTATAAATCTACTAGTTATTCATATTTGGCAGTGAGGAAAAAAATCCTTCAAGATGGATTGAAAAGGTAATTTAAATAGAATTCAAACTTTTATCTTTTCAGCATCATACTTGTTAGAGCAGAAAACATAGTCATAATCAGTGGCACTATTCATGTACATAGAACTGTGATGATTTCACTTTTTTGACCTGATGAAAAATAATAGATTTCATATCCATCTACAAGCAACAGCTTATTTTACTGAGAAAATAATCCGCATCCAAAATGTCCAATCTATAACATAAAAAATCATGTAGCATACTGATGATAAAATGAGGACAGAAGTTTTTTGAAAGATAGCATTCAGAAATATTACCACAACTGTTTAAAGAAAAAAAAATTACTCCAGTTGGGTCAGTGGAATCCCAACCACAAATACTGCCTGGGTGCAAAGTGGATTGAGAGCAGCCCTGCTGAGAAGGACTCAGAGGTGTTGGTGAAAGTAGATGATCCCTAGGGTCCCTTCCAACCAAAACAATTCTATGATTCTGTGACTTTATGATTTTCTGAACTAATTCAAACCTGCTGCTTAAAATAGGGTTAAATAGAGAAATGAAAATTCTGGTCAGATTTTGAATTTTTTCAGAAATTAAGTCTTCACATCTCTTGGCAATCAGCTTGAGTGGTTGAACTGCCCTCACAGTAAAAAACAGGATTTTCCTCTGTTCAGTTGGAATTTCATGTTTAGATGAACTCTGTGACATTATCCAAAGGCCAAGGGATGATTATACTAATAGATATACAAATACATTGTTCTAAAACATTATCTGACTCGCATTTTATGGAAAGTACTATAGCACCTGAACCAAAGGAGGATAACTGTGAACTAAATTAACTCAACAGAAATTTTCTAGGCATTTTCTGGACATTTTAAAGTAGTGGTTTTAGACTAAGGGACTGATGTGGTGGTGAGGTCCTGGAACAGGTTGCTCAGACAGGTTGTGGAGCCTCCATCCCTGGAACTGTTCAAGGCCAGGTTGGAAGAGATTCTGAGCAAACTGGACTCGTGGAAAGTGTCCCTACACATGGCAAGGAATTTGGAACTAGATGATCTTTAACCTCCCTTCCAGCTCAAGACATTCTATAATATATATGGGTCTATCAAAGGGGAAGAGAGGGGCTAATGAGGCTGTATTGGATAATGTGGGACCTAAGCATGCTGCAAATGGGGTGGGACAAGGGGTGTAGTTTGTTCATTTTGTTAGTGATGGAGGTAATTTTCCTCACAATAACTCACAGTGCTATGTTTTGGATTTGTGAGCAAAACAGTGTTGATAGCACACCAATGTTTTAATTGCCACTGAGCAGTGCTTGCACTCTGTTGAGGTGTTCTCTGTTTCTCACTGCACCCCTGCTCCCCACAGTGAGCAGGCTGGGTGTGCCTAAGACCTTGGAAAGGGACACAGCCAGGACAGCTGACCCCAGCTGACCAAATGGATATCCCATACTACATGGCATCGTGCTCAGCATGTAGAACTGGGGGAAGAAGAAAGAGGGATGTTTGGACTCCTCATGTTTGTCTTCCCAAGTCACCATTACACGTGATGCAGTCCTGTTTTCCTGGGGATGGCTAAACACCTGCCTGGCAGTGGGAGGTAGTGAATGAAGTCCTCATGTTGCTTTTCTTGCATAAAGCCTTTGCTTTACCTATCAAATCGTCTTTATCTCAACCCATGACTTTTCCCACTATTAAACTTATACTCTTTCCCATCCCTCCAGGGACAAGTTAATGAAGGTCTGTGGGGTGTTCAGCTTCCCACTGGAATTAATCCACAATGCTGCGTGAGAAATTTTTAAAGGAAGACTTTTTTTCCCTTTGCTTTCTTCCTCTTTCCTGTTCAATACCATGCCATTTTGACCCAAAGATCCACTTTTATTGTGAAGTACACAGAACTCAGCTTAGCCAAAACTTCTCTGTATAGCACAATTGACCTTAGTTGTCCTAATTGCACCGCTTGAATGGTGGGTGAGGTAGATATATAAAACATTCATGTGTTTTTCTGTCTTTCAGCTTATGAACTGTTTATGACAGGTGATTTGTCGTAGTAGCAGCAGCATTTATTACATGATAAATTCTGCAACCTGCATAGTGAATACAGAATTGAAATGATTACCTTTTTTGTTCTCTGACCATCTTCCAAAGAAAAGTCCTGTAATGCTTTTTCAGCAGTAAAAAATGAAACCTTATGAATTGTAAAATGTCTTGCAACACCAGGCAGAGAAAAATTAAAGGACTGCCTTGAGTTACACACTAATTCTTCAGTTCTGCAATCTACTTTTTACAATTTAAGCAAAGGCAATTGAACCCTCTGGAATAACTCCAGAGCTAATGTGATCCTGAGCACTTGTGGGGCTGGGATCCCAAGTGAACCCTCTTCACTTTTTTTTAGCACTAAGCTGAATTTAATGTTTTATTCTATAGGAAATTTTACTTTCACAACAAGGATGCAAAATATACTTGTTTTCATTTAGTAGAAGTTAGCAGTTTCTATGCATATCAAATGCTAATAATAATAATAAAGCAGAGATCCAAACTCCTGTCTTTCTAAATATCACATATGAATTACAACCAATTAATGTCAACAGTCTACAACAGCCTTGACTGAGACCTCTGTTCTCTCCACACACATAAGAGCATGTAGAACTATATAATATTGAGACTACCCTGTGCATTTATGTATACTCATTACTAATGAAATTTGAGCTCAAAAGTTACAGATAGAAACTGTGATTCAGTATTGATCAAAATAGAATTTTTAGTTTCCAGCACCATCAGGTCCTATGGGAGATTAGTCTTAGTTTAATGGACTTCAGAGAAGAATAAGCACATGAATAAAGCTTTGTTGTGCAAAGTTTGCTGTTTAAAATACATTTACCTGAACTTTAACAATAATATAAGTGTTTCAAAATATGCAATGCATGTGCAATTGAATTTTTTTATCAGACTTAATCAGGTAAATTTTTCATCAGTATTATAAAGGACAGACATATTTAAAAAAAAAACCTGTCAGGTTTGGTTCATAACATTTTTTATTTTCAGATTTTTATAAAACAGTATGAGAAGCTTAAAGGTAGAATTGTCTACAACACCACTCCTAATAGTCACCTCTACTATAGAGCTTAGTTCTGTACTGCTTTTTGGATCACTACCCTTCACTTTTACAGCTGCTCTCACAACCAGAGCACAGGTGCCTTAACTCACTGCAAAATTTACAGGAGACCAGACACCTCCCTAGGGACGGCCATATCTCAAAGTGACTATGCAGTCATTCAGAGAGGTTTACTTCTCCATAAGCTCTGCTCTTTGCTTTTAACAAACTTTCTAAATTTAGGCAGAATATATGCTAGATTCTTTTTGAGGTTCCTCCAGACTTGTAATTTGCCCCCGACTTCTTTCTCACTCTACAAATTCATAGTATTCATGTATTATTGTTCAGTTTGGACTCTGTTATAACCTGTGTTTCAGAGCCTTTCCAGCCAAGAGATGGATTGAATACTGAGGTTCATGTAGAGAATGGACCAATGGGCCCGTTCTTTATTTCCTCTCCGTGAACAGCTTTTGCTTACTCTATGTCATTGATTTATTTTTATTCCTTCTATATTTAAACTTATTTTCTATTACTGTTGTAAGTTTTCAATAAAAAAACCTCCTAAACACTCACAAGCAAGATCCTTACTCGACAATCTTATGAAGCTGTCTCAGGAACCTGAACAGGACCCAAATCAATTTGATCTCTCACAGGAAATTATATCTGGTGTAAATGACTGAACCATTGCCAGAAGTAATGCCCCAACAGAACCAGCAATCTGCCTGAGAGAAAAAAAATCTCAAAATCACCATCTCATTATTTTACGTTAAAAACCATGTCTTAGATTGACCATTGCTACAACAGAAAACCAGCAAAGGACAAGCAACACAACCTTTGAGTATGAAAGATAAGCTACTCTTTTATAAGGAGGTTTGAAAAATTCAGAATAAAGAGCATCCCCACCTTCACAATGTGCTGAGAACACATTGTTTTGCCAGCAGAATAAAAAAAAAAAAAAGTGAAAAAGTATACTGAAATAATATGAGTAGGATGAGCTAGATGGTGAGATGGGACTCTGTCTCTTGCTGGTTTGTCTTCCTTGTTTAACTCACCAGTTTTCGGTGCATCATCTAACATTTTTTGTGTAAGACTGGATGTGGAAAGTCTATGGTTCTCCTAGGTATGTGAATATTGAAATCAGACTACAACACTTGATATTATTTGGTCTGGTTTTACTACAAGAACAGTCTGTATACTGTGAGTCAGTGTTACATAGTCTTGTTTTGCTAAGAAAAACTGGCAAAATGATAGAAATATATTTTCTGTGGTGAAAGAATATTTAGCATTTATTGAAACATCTGACAGCTTATTATCACAAATCACAATCAAACACAGTTGCTTACCCAGTTTAGAGGAAATTCACAGCTTTTTGGTTAATATAAAATATCACATTAAATAGTAGTTTGATTATTATGAAAAATCTGCATTATGGCCCAGTATTTTACTCAATTTAAATGCAAGTATGATTAATGGAATTAAATCCAAACAAAATTTCATCATATTCAGATATTTTGCATTACTTATCTGAACTTTAATATATTTTCAAAATAAACACTGACATTGGTATTTGTCTTTGAAAAGCCTATTCAAACTATTTTTTTTTAACAGAAATGTGGGTTGGAGACTAGAAATTTTCAGAAGTATGAGTCATAAGAGCAAAATAGTTACTTAATTGGCTGAGAGTTTTCGCAGCTGGATTCTCTGGTCTAATCGGAATAAGCTTTTTTCTTACTATGATGTAAAAACTGGAAGAAATGGTTTGCACTCTGAAATTCTAATAGGCACTCAAATATGAAAGTGTTGACCTTTACTCTGTGCATGGAATTAGAAGACTCAAATTGCTGTGACTTTCTCTTACTGTTATCATAATTGAATATGTTGAAAAATGGTTCTCCTATGTTCAAAAGTTATATAAGAGGATTTCTTCCACTAAATAAAACTGACTCATTATGATAAAATTAAAGAGATCAAAAAGTCAAGAGTAAGTATTAACAGCCTTAAATAAGTACAGCAATAAAATGGAAAAGGTTCAGATCTTAAGAGAGAACAGCCCTAAACAAACTCTCTCCAACAGTAGAGCAGAAAGTCAGCGTAAGCCTGCAGCCCTTTTCTTTGTTCCTAGCACTTCCAAAGGGTATTTCATTTTTCTGGTTGAAAACAACACCATGAAATGAAATTATTACGACTCATTATAATGCAGACACTGCAGCAAACACCATCAATAAAAAGGTTAAATTCTTTTAAAAAACAAATATTCTCACAGGCTGATGGGCAGAAATTCAGTGATCTCTCTAAATAATTAAGTCTCATTAAATTTTCCTTTTCATATCTTTGTTTCTACATCATATGGCGTTATATAGTTCAAGATGGTTTATAGTGGATGAAGAAAAAGAAACACGAAGTTCTCCATTCTAAGTGATTCTGACAGTTAGCTGGGTACAAAGTACATTCACTGGCAGAGCATTAACATGCAAGGATGCCAATTGATCTTGTGGTAGTATCATGCAAGATGAATTACCAGCACAAATAATTTCTCTTCTATCACAGAGACTACAGCATGGCTGACTCAAATGTAAAAGACAGTCATAAATACCTGTATTAATTCTTATTAATTACTGTTCATTACTGTAAACCAGTTGAGGATGCTCAGTTCATGGAAGGATGTAGCTTATCAACCTCATAGACTACTTATAATGGCAGTGGGGATATGTTAAAAAAACCAACAAACTCCTCTTTGGGGAGCTGTCTACTGGGTTTTTGAGTTTTGTTTCATTTTTTAGCTTAAGTGGACATATTAAGGAATGTGAATGTTTTACTTTATTATTTTATGAGAGAAGAAAATATCTCTACTCGATACTTCACCTGTTCTTCACTTCACTCTCCTCATTCATTCTATTTCCATTCTCTTTCTTCTTTTTTCTCTTTCTTTTTCCTCATCGAAATAATCTGTGTTTGCTTTCAGTTCTTTGTGTGGGACTCCACGCAGTGTCTTCTACAAGCAAAAAAAAGAAGTTAATGCCAGCAAAAACCAATAAAAGGCAACTCAGATGGAGCAAAAATATTGACAACAGTCTATCTTTATTGCATTTACATGCAAGTGTAATAGCATGACTAATAAACAGACAAATTTTAAGGTACTGTCATACTTAAATGTATTGTTGTCAAATTTCCAGTTTTAAGGGAAGGTAATCTCTGTGAAGTTAGTAGAATTAGTGGCATTAATGAAACTTTGAATTTTTTCCAGTATATCACATAAATGAAGTGAAAAAAAATATTGTCCAAAGAACACTAGTAATGCTGTGCTTTACTGATAATAATTGCTGTGTTGTCTGTTCTAGAAGTCAAATGATAGAGTCCCAGAGAGATGAAAGCTGAATGGACTATCAGAATCCAAATGCTTTTCAAAAGTAATAATATAAAATATAGCTTCTTTTATTTTCCATTTGGAAATGCAAGCACAGATGAATCAAAACTTTCTTTTAACGGGTATGACCTCTTCCTCACTCAGCATATCTTAATCTCTGAAAGGTGTTTGCTGTGAACAATCTACAGTCAAACATCTCAACTCTAACTGATTGTAATTATCCTTACATATCTTGGTAGTAGGACTGACTTCCATCTCTAAGCAGAAGTAAAACAAGGATGAGGTTTGGCTCAGAGAATGTCAAACAATTTAATATTGAGGACTCAGTATTTTGATATCACTATCTGTCCAGCAGATTGTAGGCATAAGATTTCAAGAGAGTATCAACAAAAGACCAAATCTTACCTTCTGCCATTTTCAGTCTTTCTAAATAAAGCTATACAAGCAAAAATGTAATTATATTTTCTGTTTGAATTAGGTAAATACAGAAAGAAACAGAAGACAGAAAAAAAGTATAGTCTCAGTGTTTAAGAGCATAGAAACCTTAATAAATAAATTAAAATATAGAAAACCAACGAATTTAGAGCTTTATGATCTTACTGATATGGATGTCATACAACGGGGCAAAAGTTTTCTAGGGGTTTTTGTTTCTATTAAAGGGAATTTAGGAATGCTAGAGAAATAGCACTCATACAGAAGAAATACTGCATTTAAAAGAGTTTTTTAGGGGTTCATAAAACTACTAAAATTTCAGAGATTCTCCTGAAACCTGGGCTTTGCAATTTGTTTTAAGCTTTAAACATGTTTCCAATTGCAGGCACATTACTGTATTTGGTAATGGAGGGAATTCATTAATTACACCTGGCTCCAGACAAAATATGTATTTCCATGTTTGTTAGTCCAGTGGTAAGGATGCACTTGGCCAATGCTTTGTTGTTCTGGTTTGGGCTGGGGCAGAGTTAGTTTTCTTTGCAGTGGCTAGTATGGGGCTGTGTTTTGGATTTGTGCTGAACACAAAACACAGATAATACACAGATGATAACACAGAGATGGTCTTGATATTGCTGAGCAGGGCTTGCACAGACCTAAGGCCTTTTCTGCTTTTCTTACTGACACATTGGTGAAGGGAGCTGTGGGCACATGGGAGGTTGGGAGGAGACACAGCCAGGACAGGTGACCCAAACTGACCAAAGGGGTATTCCAGACCATAGGATGCCATGCTCAGTATATAAAGTAGGGGAAGAAAGGGGAAGGGGGGATGTTTGGAGTGATAGATTTTGTCTTCCCAAGTCACTGTTGCCCTGATGGGGCCCTGCTCTCCTGGAAATGGCTGAACGCCTGCCTACCCCTGGGAAGCAGTGAATTAATTCCTCGTTTTGCTTTGGCTATGTGCCTGGCTTTCTCTTTCCCTATTAAACTGTCTGTATCTCAACCTGAGAGTTTTCCAGCTTTTACCCTTCTGATCCTCTCTCTGATCCTGCTGGTGGGAGAGCAATCAAGTGGCTGCATGGGACTCGGTTGCTGACTGGGGTGGAACCACAACATCCGTGTTCTAAACAGATTCAGTGTGTAAAACAGACACAATAAGTAATCTTGGGAACACAAAAGGAGAGAGGCATTCACTTATTTGGGAGAATTATTTGATTTCTGCATACTTTGTTATAAAAGCTTGTATTAAAATTACTTTTTAACAAAACAAAATTATATTACTCATTAACAAAATATAATAATGGTAGCAGTGGTCTTGTTCTACTGTTTTATACAATTGGAATATTGAAAGTTTCTTTTAAAAAGAGGATACTTAAAAAAGAAAACATAGTTTCTGTAAATTGTGTTTTCCCCAATCCTAACTATTATCCTTCTCAAATATATTTACTTGGTAAAACACTCAGATTTTAGTTTGGCAGCATTTAATCAAGATGTTTTGGGTCAGTACATCTAATTGATCTGGAATTTAAATTATGGGACAGCCAAAACCTTCTCTGTGCCTATGAACAAGATAATGACTTATAAAGAGATAGTGGTTGAGACAAAAGACTGCAGAAGAGTAGAAATGGCAGTAATCTTGTCAGCAACTTCCTTTCTGCAAAGCATAAACCATGAAGATGTCACTCTCAGTAGGGTCTGAAAGTAAAAAGTAATTTTATAATAATGCTGAACTGTCTCTAACTAAAGCATTTGGACAGTTCTGAATCAATAATTCAGAGTTTTTCTTTCAGATCAGGAAGTAGGGAAAAGATGGTTAGAATGGATTAAGAAATTTAAAGGCTAAGGAACTTCACACGTTATGATTTTGATGCTTTATGAGCTTCATATTATTTCAGGACTAAAATCCAACTCATTTAGAAACTGAAACACAATCTCAATTTTTTTCAGATTTCTGAGGGACAATATCTGAGTAAACTGGCTTTTACCATAATGCTTTGTAAACACTGAGTTTCTTCATTTGACTTGTTTGTTGTTTTGGCTTCTCAATACTCTTCCAATTGTTCCAGTGACTGTTCTGTATTCATACTGGGAATAATGATCCCGCTAAAGCTGCATACAAACTGAAGTAAATTGAGACAACAGCCATACTGAATTTCTAGTATTATTATGCAGTACATTCCTGTTTATGCTGCGTAGATAATTAATTCCCATATTCCCTTAGTTCTGTGTAGCTTCTTGCATTTTCTTCTATAACGCATCCACTAAAGTTTTATTAAAATACATTATAAAATCCTTTTATTCTTTCTGACCAGATTCTCAGTTGTTCTGTTTCTTCATTTTGTAACTGCTTGCATCAGCATTAGAAAAATGCATTTCACATTTTAAAAAAATAGAAAAAATATTAGAAGAGTTTAATTTCAATGTCCATATAGTTAAATTCTCTGAATTCAATATATTTTACTGTAATATAGTATCCCAGATGTGCTGGTAAATAGTGATACTGCATCAAGATTTATTTCTTTTTTTTTTTCATTATAGTTTATTTAGGCCACCTTTTCTCACACTTTCTGAGATATTAAATTTTGACCTTCTCTTCCATTCTTAAGTGAAAGATCCTAACTCATAATTCCAGCAGGTATAAATATTTATTACATTCAGCTCTTCAAGAGACTATATGCTTTTAAAGATAAATCAATGGAATTAATTTAAATGGCTGTGACCTTTTATGTATAGAAAAATGAAAGACAGATTCTGCACAACAGGCCATATCTGATACAAGACGTATTTTAAAATTGCAGAGAAAACTTACACAGGTATGTCTGTGTTTAAATGCACGTAAGTGTATAAATACACACTCATACAGACACATCTGGCACAGTGCGGTGGTTAGCAAGCCGTGCACTGCATCTCTCCCATGAAGTGTCCTACTGCTGCCTTTCTCTGGTCTTAAAATTAAAACCAAAACACAGTTTATGGGGAAAAGGGGTTTTACTTCGGTATTTATTTCAGGATCCTGGGGTACAGCACTTCGTCCAGGTGGAATGCCCTGAAAATGCATGCACCCCATCACACCAAAATACACACAATTATAGGCCTTGCAAAATTAACATATTTACCAAAGATCTCCCAATGAGAGGCTCGAGTGAACTCCCTGTTCTGAGGAACCTTCCCCCAGATGGGCCTATCGTAGTTTATGTTTTGGAGAGGACCAAATATGTTTTGGAGAGGACCTTGGTGTCTGGAGCTTCCAGACTGTTTGGTCTGCTGGTTTAATGATGCAGTGGGTCTGAGCTGAGTTATCAGACTTGAAAAGTCACAAGTATGTAGGCTAAAAGCATAAGAATACATAAAACTGTATAAAAGAGTATGTAAGAGGGGTATAAAAGAAAAAGCAGAAGATCATTCTGGCATCCCTTCACTGGACGGTCCAGTGCAGCCTCTCGAGCCTCTGGCAGGCACACAGCCACTCTCATGCAGGTAGAAGCACAGGAACCCACCTAGGCTAGGCTGGTTCTAAGGTCCAGCACTGACCACAGATAAAGAGATGGGAGGGGGTTCTTGTACGGAAATTCGCAGCATTTACTCTGCAAGGGATCCAAATACAAAAAGCCGGACAGGGGCCAGGGTCCAGGGATTTTATCCAGGGGTGTGGGTTAATGGGAAGGGGGTAAATGGGAAGGAGTAAAGGCGGGGTTGGGAGTACAAGGGCGGAGTGGCTGGAAGGGGATACTGGGAGATGTGGGCACATAGTGCAGACACTGCACAGCTTTATGGAGAAAAGCCTTCTCCTCACTACAACCTGAGGGAGGGGAGATCACTTTAAGCTTCTCTTGTGGCCCCAGCTCCAGGCTGGACCACTAAAACACACATATGTGTGTAGATGTATACATGAATGCCTATACAACACTTGACAATACCACAAAATCACTCACTGTATTTGTTCATCAAGGTGATACAGATTAGCCAATTTCCTGTATTACATGGAGAATTTAGCCACTGTTAAAGCTTTGGTATTTCAGGATATATTTGTGAGCTCTGATCTCTTTGTCTGGGATCTATCTTATGCTGCAGAAGCCTTAGTAGTCGATGAGAGTGCCATCCTTCCTAAAATTCCAGATGCATTCACCTAAACCCTTTCAGAGTTACACCTGTTGGAAGATTGCTTACTTCTGACCAATTCAACCTTTTCAGGAATAAATCATCAGGAAAGAAAAGAACAGAGGTTTAGTAAAGGAATCTATTAACTGCAATGAGCTTAAGAATAAGGTTGTCTGGAAGAAAAAAGATATCCATCTTTTATAAGAGCAGTAAAACAATTGAAAGGTACTTCCTCCATCCCTAAACATCTTCCCTTGTTTATATTTGCAGACCATGGAGAATAAAACAACACCAGCAGGATGCAGAGGAATTCTGCGCTGCATTGAAGTTGTTTGAAAATAAGTTTAGAATAAAGTTTAGAAACATCCCCTAAAATGTACCTGTTATCTTACTTCCAGCTGCTCTATTTGTAAAGCAAATAGAAGTAATTTAGAGTGACAGTTACACACAACAGTCTTTAGACCAAGAGGTGGTTTTTTGAATCCTTTTTCCACTCAGCACACTGCTAAAAGCACTTACTCTCATGTGGAAAGTGTTGTCAAATACTCCTGTCAAAACCTTTTCCATTGTCCCTCCCACTGTTGCACAATTAAAACATGTTTTTCTCTAGTTCTGTCTTATTCCAAGAAGTATGTCAGATGTGCTTTTTCTTCCAACTTATTGTCAATATTTTTCACTTTTCATTGTGTGAAAAACTGCTGAAAGCTTTTCATTTTCAACTTTCATTGTCCGTATTTTGATGGAATGAAGTTAATGAGAAAAAAAAAATGACTCAAGACCATAATTCAGAACATGCTTACATGTGTCCTGCAATTCTTGCTATTAGAGTAACTTTACTAGAAGTTACTTTGGATGTCTGCCAGGGAAAGTGTACCTGTTCTCAAGGAGTGTAAATTTTATGTGAAAAAATCATTAAGCAACAAAATGGAAAAATTTTGGAAAAATTTTCGACTAGCAAGTGTTGTTTTTATAGAATGGGAAACACTGCATTAAAGAACTTCTATTTATATATTCTTTTAAACTGATATTATGATACTAACCCTAGATGAGTCAATATGTTCAAGCACAGATGTAGCTTTTCATGTTATCCAAGCGATATTTCTAAACAATTTGTTTCGACAGTTCAGAGTTGCAAATTTTGTTGAAATCAGTACATTTTTGCTTTTCATATACAGATTGACAAAACATGGCTTTAAGGTATTTCTTTTAATGCATTTTTTCCAGGTCTAGAACATTCCAGAAACCTTACATTATCAGATTTAGTCTCCGTATCAAATCTGGCTGGCTCTCATGAATTTCAGGCAACCTTTCTAAGGATGTTTTTATTACTGGTGTTACGTATGTTAGAATGCTCTACACAGACCAGTTGGCTAGATAATCTTTACCGAAAAAAAAAAAAGGCATAATAAGCATTTTGTTTTCGGATGTCTCTGAGACCTTTATATTATCTACTCTTTTTTTACGTTTTTATAACAAGTTGCGAGAGACTGAAATGCTAAGGGTTAATGACTCAAAAACTTGGCCATTTGCAAAAGTAGCCTGTGCTTTGCTGAGGCCAGGTTTGCACCCCCAAACAAAGTGAGAGATTTTGAATGTGTGGTGACAAATGCTCTGACCTGCATAAGACAGGGGGGTTGTGCACCACCACCACCAGAGGATGACCATGAAAAACCACCCTTTGTTTATCAACAAATGGGTTTTGAGACAGGTAAGGGAGAAGGACAATAAAAAACAAGTCCTGTGGAGGAGAGATAATGCTTTTTATCATGTCAGAGTCCTCCCTTGTGGATCACTAGAGCCCTCTGGAAAGACTAAGCCCCTAAGAAACACTACCCAGGTTGGGGAGACATAAAGAGGCTTCTCCCAGGATGCTTTTGTTCTGTCATGTTAATGTATCCCAGTTCTGCTTTTCCAGTTGGCCTGTTGGCCTCCCTGCCCCTTTCTACCATATCTGCCTGGGACCTAGAATGTTCTCGCTTCCCTGCTTCCCCATTGGCCCTTGTTCCTCAGTCCCTCCCTCTCTATTTTCCTATTGGCTCCCATACCCTGGCCCCGCCTGTGTACCACCCCCATGCCCTCAGATCATTGGTCCCTGATGCTCGCTCCTCCCCTACCACCTCCCTACTTAAACCTGGACCCTCCATTTCTCCTGGTGTTCATCCCTGCTCACCTTCACGTGTGTGGCTGTGATAAACCTCTCCCGTGGAACCCCATACAGAGACCCTTCCTGGCTCTTTGCTGTCGACCATCTTAAGCTATCTGGAGCGTGTGTGTGCGTGTGTGCTGAGTGTGGCACCGCCGAGCAGCCTCCAAGTGGAGATACTTTCGGAAGGTCGCAACACCTGACCATCCACCCGCCGCAACACTCCCTTATTCAACTGGCTCTTCTGTAAAACTTCTCTCTGGAGGAGGTATCAAGACATCCACATGTAGGCCGGAAGTTATTCATCCATTCTGATAACTGGAGCAACTATGCTGAAGTGAGAGGCAGCTGTCATGTGTTAGAAGATGCCATAAACCATCAGAGTCCCCTGAAGCACCCTTAGACTCATTTCTGGGACCTTCCACCAAAGAACTGCGCATGATCCACAGTGTTGCAACAGACAGTTTAACATTCCTTCCTCCCCAGGAGAGGTATCTGGCCATTCCCACCCTAACCTGTAAGTATATTAACTCACTGAACTTTGTGATTCTTGGGCTTCTCCCACTCCTGATGGATCAAGACAGAAACCATCACTTTTACCAAATGACATTAAAATTGCAACTATCAAGTATTGTTGCTGGATACACATGATAATAACTTTCCGCTATCTACTTTTTTCTTTTTCTTTTTCTTTTTCTTTTTCTTTTTCTTTTTCTTTTTCTTTTTCTTTTTCTTTTTCTTTTTCTTTTTCTTTTTCTTTTTCTTTTTCTTTTTCTTTTTCTTTTTCTTTTTCTTTTTCTTTTTCTTTTTCTTTTTCTTTTTCTTTTTCTTTTTTCTTTCTTTTCTTTTTTTCTCCTTCCTTCCTTCCTTTCATCCTCTTTATATGACAGAAAAACAGACTAATGTGGTTAAGTCCTCTGTGCCATGTATCATGCCATAATCTTGAAATAACCCAGAGAGTTTTATCTAGCTAGAGCTCTTGGTGACTGATTTTGAAAGTGAACTCTGATATGTTTTAGCTGCCTTCCATTCTGATTTACACAGAGGTTAAAAATCTTGATTTGCAACAAAAAGTAGATAACATTACAACAGATCTCTTATTTCCCAATTTCCTTTTAAAAATAGTAACAAAAATATTTAAACAATTATTTCACCAAGGTAGGAAATATTCCCATTAAAAACACACAATTAAACAGTTACAGGGCTATATCATAATGTGAAAATAATGACACTAAATTATGACCAACCATGGAAAATTAATTCCAGCATTTTGTGGGTTTTTTCTAAAATTTAACTACTTATATTTTTATTGTGGTTTTCTAGTTTATAAACTTGGTCAGTAAACATGGTTTTTATGGATAAATGGAGAAAGAGAGAGAGGAAAACAGAAAGAGGGAGCAACAATGCTACTATTTTGGTTTGTCTGGATAATGATTGGATGAAAAATACCACAATCTTATATAATCTTTGCAGCATCTTAAAAGCAACAAGGTGTTTTCTATTATTTGCACAATTCGTACTTTCAAAAAATATATATGCTACAGCCTAGGCAACTCAGACATGCTATAATCTAGGTTGCTGCTAGTGACACAATGAGCCCTCAAAATTTACAGCTTTGCCACCTGATATGAAAATATCTAAATAAATAAAATCCATTCCCACTTGTACTCTCAGCTCACAAACATATTTTCTTTCCTCATAAGCCTGCCAATATGTTATTTTGTGGAACAATTTATCTGAACTGAAAACAGCCTTACCTGCCAGTTGAAAACAACATTTCTTTCCCAATCTATTTATCCAAATTAAACTCAGAATCTGTGACTGTCACGGTAAGCTGATAACTGTACACTGATGTATATTATGCAGTTTTAAATGGTTGTGTCTTTGTTTGGTATCTGCTTCTGGGAGTTGTATAGCACTTCTGTTTACATTTTAGATGATTAATTTTCCAGAGTCTTTCCATTCTTAGTCATGGTTACACTTTCTTAGACAGGAAATTTCAACAATATAGTTGAATGTCTCAATTATATTTAGTGTCATCTGCTCCTTATGTGGTTGTGTCCTGACACAATCCTGCATCTTGCATTGCAAATATGGACATTAACAGAAGGCCAAAGATGGACAAAGGGCAGAAATATGTTTTGTCCACTTTTTTCATTGATGATGATTTACTGGACTGCATGATTATATACTAAAGAGTATAAAGTATAATTTCTCTAACACGTTTTTAGAGTTTATTTTTCCCAATGTACCCTTATCTACTTTGTTAGTAAGTATATTCCTGCTGGAGGACTAAGAACACACCTTACATGTAACTGATATTAAAATAGTAATGCATTTCATTTCTCTTTTATTTTGTGAGCATGAATTTTTAGATATCATGTCTTAAAAACTCTCTGTAACAGCAAGAAACTTTCTTTAAAGAGATATGTGGAGACATTCAAATATCCACAACAAATATTATTGGATTATATGGAGAGCAACATTAAAAATTGATCAAGTCAAGAACTTCAGGAAATATAATGTCCCCTTAAGAGCCCAAGCTTCCATTGTTCTAAAGAGAGCTCTATGTGAAGAGAAACAAAACATGAGCAGCAACCACAGCAGCAACAACTTCTAGTTTACCTCCAAAGAGAAAAATTACATTCTAGAAGTCTGGGGAGAAATTGTCACTTTAAAATTCTAAAGATGATCTTTTATATGGAGAAAACTATTAGTAACATCTGGCACTGTACACTGACCTCATTACTTTTGTGTTTTCTGTCCTAAGGCACCATTTGCCTCTTACCTGAATAGTCATAGATTGTGGAAAAGCAACTTAGAGGACAGAACTCTTGAAGACCTCTACAGAAATGTTTCTGGGCATACTCTGAAAGTACTTCAGACAACTTCATGAACTTGTGGATAAACATGCTCAGAAAATGGTCTTGGTGATATTTTTAAAGTATGTAAAGTTTTAAAGTTTTACATCACTTAATGATGTAAAACTCTCGCATAAAAATGGCTTGATTCAAGTTTGAATCTTCACTATGAACCTCAGAGTTCAGAATGCGAGAATGCTGGAAACACAACTAGGTAAAAAGAATATTTATGCAAAATCATATTTTAATATCTGTGTTTCCTATAACCTTGAGAAACAGAATTTGGCAGAATTATTTTTATGTGAAAGTCAAAAGAACTAATCATATGTTTTCATCCTGAGCATTATGACCCTAAGAAGTTTCTCAGACATAGAAAAAAAAGCAATGAAATCTCACTGCAAGGGGTAAAAGGCAAAATCTTATTATCAGTAAAGAAACCTACTGGCTTCTCTGACACCAGCCTGTTATCCTATGATTCCATCTCTAGTAAGCCATACCTGGGAGAAAGAAAAACCCACCAGCAAACCAAAAAAAAATTCCAACTCATAATTAAGATTTGGTTTGATGAAACAAAGTGGATTTCAGTGCTGTGCAGCACAAATATCCCTTCTGACCCAACATCTTCACACAGTCTGTCGTTGTAACTAGATCTGAATTAGTCTTGCAGCCAAACTGTGGAGAAGATAGCAAGAGCATGAAACTGTATGATAGAATATTTCTTCTGCCAAGAAAATGAATTAATTGCAAACGCTGTAAGAGTACAAGAGGTACAATGAAATCCCTTGTATGTAATGTACTTATTAGGCACTTTGAATTTGCCAAACAGGTATGCAAGTGACATTTGTATCTGTTAAAAGGCACTTTGTCAGCCAAATAATCTTTGTATGTCTTTTGATCATTTTTGGAAGTGCTATCAGCAGAGGGAATCTAATGCAACTGAAGAAGCATGTCTTCAGCATTCTGGACTTGAATGCTGCCTATATTCCCTGAATTTGGAAGTAATAACAGTTACAGTACTTTATTGCAGAGACTTGCACTTTTCCCAAAGACTGCCAAAGACAATCAACACATTTCATTGGACTTGTGCTGATTCCTGGAAAAGGTTGTCTGTTTTTCACAGCTGGCATCTACCTGCCATTGACTTCTCTTTCTTGACATCCCGTCTGGTTTGATGTCTCATTTCTCACTTATATGTTTTCATCGATCCTTCACTATTGGTTGCTCCTTCATCAATTCATTCCCACCTCTGTGGATGTCCTACAGCTCCTAAAGAGTTGTTCCTAGGTCCAAGCCAGACCCAAGTTTGTTCTTCCTTAATATCTTTCACTAGTTGCTCAAACCTCCAGGCTGCTCCAGATGTCCACCTGATGCTCACAGGATTCCTCCGATATCTGCCTCCTCCTTGGACCTCTCCTGCCCTTTATTGTCAGATGTACTTTCTCTGTCCCATTGAATTTTTTAACTCTAGCTAAGAAAAAATGGATAACGGAAGGTAAAAGTAGCATCCTAACCTAGCTTAGCAGCATCCTAATGTAGTTGTTGTGCAAGCACGAAAGGAGCAGAAACATGCCTGAGGCTAGTAGGACAATGTAGCCATATTAGGTTTGTTTGAACTGTAACATTCTACTTCCCCTGGGTCACTCAGTAGATTCAAGAGTCTGGTTCCAAAGAGAACAGAGCAGGTCAGTTTAAAGAATATGAAAACTGGCATTTTATGAAATGCAAAAAGACTTATTTTTACAACTATGAGATTAAATTTTTTTTCATGTTACTTTTGAATTGGATTCTCTTGTGGAATTCATTCACATAAATCTTTCAACAATAGCAGCAGAATACATCCAAATGCATCTGTTTTCTTCTGTTAGTAGATAACTTGCTTCTTGAATGAAGGTCCCTTTGTTTTGGAAAGCATAATTTAGACCCCGCAGCTATATTGTGCTCTGAGCATCTGAATGTTGTTATATCTGAATTTTTACACTGAAGTGTAAAATTTTCCTTGTGTATTGTGCTGAATACAGACTAGTGCAGAACACTTTAACTTTCAGCCAAATAATATACACAAAACTACATTATTTCTACATCTTACTTTAATAGAATTGTGAGGTATAACATGGCAAGGTCTCTAAAAGCTGTCTTACTATGTTTGAACTTAATTATAAGCTTTCAGTTATCATAATTAGAAGACGATGAAGAGCAGTGGCAGTTGTCTGGCTGTCAGCATATTCAAGGCATGGCAGTGAATCAACCTGCATGGAAAATTTGTGATCAAGGTCACATAATTTCTTACCCAGAGGAGAGCACAAGCTCTGACTGTGAGGAAAAGGAAGCAGACCTATGCTTGAACCCCAGCAGAAAACATTCAAATAGGTTTTATTTCCAAAATAAGCTGATTTGGAAAATAAACCATGGTAAACCTCTGGTTAAGAACCTGTGCTCACTGACTGCTGTGAGCTACTGTTTTCATTTGTGTTGCTGTATTCCTCAAACAGGCAAACTGCCTTTGAGTTCACCACAGACCCAGAGCAGGACAGAAATGTTCTTCTGTTTTTGACCCCCTTTTTTCTTCAGAGCAAAACAAGTGCACTCAAACACATTGCCTAGAAGTGTAAACTGCATTTCTTCTCAAATATTTCTTCATCCATTCTTCATTCCTGGAAACAGGCTAACAGATAGAAAATGTGAGTTGTTAGCACACTCTCAATTTTCAGAAAGGCTTTTTGCTGAATGAAGTGTTATATCTATTATTCTTCTTTGGTTGCTTATTGGCAAAATAACTTGCTGCTTTTAAAATTCAGCAAACAAAGATTTCTTGTTCCATTAAAGCCACGTTGCTCTTGGCACAGATTTGGAAGCAGCATGTAAATGATACAAGTAATTTGTCCTAGGCAGGACAACTCTGTTGAATTCTGGCAGCAGAGGTTTTCTCTACCTAGACCAGCTGTACTTTATGAATCACAGTACAGTACACTTGTTCCCATATTTTTCAAGGTAAATCTTCTTCTTATGAGACAGTGAAACGAACTCACTTTGTCACAAATATATTTTCTCTTTCTTCCATGATCACTCCTGAAATTTCTCATTCTCATGTCTTTTTCTGTATTAAATATAAGTTATTTTGAATAAAACTAATTTTTCAAGTTTTTAAATAAACACGTAAATAAATATAAGGATAAGGAAATTTACAAGATATAGCATAAATTCATACATAATGTAGTTTTCATATATGAAATAACATAATTTTATAACGAAACACATTGTTCCTTTTATAGTAATGTATATACAGTTAAAATGTTACACAAGTCCTGCTAGAAATTCTTTCCTGTTTAAGGACAGCAAAATACAAATATTTAACCATATTTATTAAAGCTAATGCATTTCATAAATTCTAAAAAATAGCATACTTCATCTTAATGATGGTGTTTTCATTTTACTTTAAAAGTAAAAAAAATGTGTTCACTCATAAGAGTTTTATAAATATTCTGTTGTTGAACCTTTCATGAAAAAATATTAAAATGAGGGCATGTTCAACAATGAGAAGCACTAAAATATAAGATCTGTAAAAGTTAATCTGAAATTATTTGGCAGTGGCCAAATAAATAATTTTCATAAAAAATAATCTTCAGGTTCTATGTCATCATGGTTTTCTTTATGATACTTTGCAGTGTGAAATTTAAATAAATAATTACTGTCATTAAGAAAAATACCACCCACAGTTTTAAAGACAACTAATAATATGTCTGTTTGCATGAATGAGAAATTTACAGACTATTATCAAAGGAAAGTAGTGTCTGTGTTGCCCAAACCACTTATGATCTTACTGCCATATCCATAATTAAGTAAACATCCTGAAATATTGTCTGCATATTTCTGAAGATAATTTTAACTCAATGTCTGTTGGGAAGTGTGTTCACTGTGACTATCTTCAGTGAGCCCACAGTTTGTTCAAGAAATGACTGAACATACAGACACACACAGCACTAAAGTTCAAATATGAACATCTAGAATGCATGACTAATTAAGAACAAATCTATCTATGCATGCTAGGATGAAAAAATACAAGGGGAAATATAACTGAACTGAACCTCAGTACTAAGTAATTTTATTTACCTATTTGAGTGTTATCTGTCTGCCAATCATTAGTTTAGGAGGAAATGTGGTCTCATTCCCACTGTAGTATCAGACCTCTAGTACAAATTCCCATAATTGCCTTGAAGATTCTGAAATGGATTTCAATCCATCATTTTCTTTTTTAAATTAATAGTGTGAAGGCTTGTCATTCATATCTGGAAAAAAATCTCCTTTTTTCTCATTGTCTTCATTGTCTGTTAAGATGGCAATTATGGCCAATGATTACTACTATTACTATTAAATTAACAAATTACTGTAAAAATTACAAAAGTAAAACAGTTTTTAAGAGAAAGAGGGAAAAGAGAATATTCAGATTTTAATAATTTTTGTTATGGACTTTTTGAAAAACTTAATAAATGTATTATCAGTATCATTTTATGATTCCTGTTATTTATCTGCATATTAACATAAAATTAACAGCTCTACATTTCATAAACTAGAGAGAGTGCTTATAACTCTCAAATTTTGGGGGTTTTTAAAATTTTTTGGAGCCTTAATTTAGAGAGAAAATTTTATCTTGTTTGACATGAAAAGAAAAATATTTTGCAGAAGAAGTCATTGTAAATGATGAGTTGGTCTGAAAATTATTGGACATTCTTTCTTTTCCCAAATGAGATAGAAATTTAAAGAAAAACATGTTGCTGTTTTGCATCAGGTTCATTAAAAAAAAAATTGAATCTAAAAGTATGGCAATCAAAAAAGAAAAGAACTGCTAGGGTGTTTCCTAAGTGAGTGCTATCATTGCCATGATAATTACAGTCTATTTCCCTTTTTTCCTCACCATGTAATTTGTTAATGTCTGTAATGCAGAACAGATGCAGTAGTAAAGCAAACTTTCACAAATGGATCTGTTACATGACTGTATAATTAACGGTGATCTCTCATGTTTTGTTTGCCAGAAAAAGACCAGCCCCAAAAATCTCTGTCTGAAGAGGTCAGATAGAGGGGCTTTGGTGGGCACCTGGCATCCAGAGGGCACCAGGCAGGGTCAGCCTGCCAGAGACAGAAAATGGCTCTGTTACATCACCAACAGAACCAGCAAGACCTGTGGAACCTCACCAGCTTAAGCCATGGTTGATGTACAGAAAAAAAAGGTATTTCCCCTATAATTTTGCTTCTTCTACCTCGCTTTTTCATCTTTCATTTCCTTTCTCTCCTCATCATTCTTTCCTGCATCAGTGTGACTCTTCCCTGTTACTATCCCAGACTATTCATTGTTGATTGGGTTTTTGTACATTCTGTCTTTATTATCAAAAATGTCATCTCTGTATCTGATCAAAGGTCTGCTAAAAACAGCAAGAGTACTCTCACTACAGAAACTTCAGCATAAACACATCCCATTTTATACTTTGAGTACCTAAACTTAAAAAAGTGATTTTTTCCCTCAATAAAATAAACTCAATTTAACAAGCCTATAGGTGATTAAACTGTGGGAAGTCTGCTCTGTCAAAAAAATTTGGATTATTTTCATTTCCAAAAATTGGTTTGGGGTGTCTTTGGATGGGATATCTAGAAGCAGACACTTCAGCTGCTCCACAGATATTACTTCATGTACTGAAGAACCTTGCTTGTTTTTTTTTTCTCTTTTTCTTTTTTTTTTTTTTTTTATTTTAATTTAAAGATGGCAGATAGCTGCTTCTTTCTACTTTTACTTCTTCCTGTCAAACCAGGAAACAGCATCTGTTCATGTCCAGGAGATGACATTGAGTTACTAAAGGTTATTTCAAGTTGAACACAAGACATCCAGTGAATTTTGTAATAGAATTACAATTAATGGCACTTCTAGTATAAATTTGCACCTCCTGTTTTACTCCTTCCATTTGCTGCATATTTGCCTTTCAGTCCTTTCTGCTGCCACTACAACCTGAGTGTGACTAAACAGAGAACTAACGCAGTTGAAAAAAAAAAAGTTTCTGTTTGGTTATTTTGCTTAATGGATTCAATGCAAAATGAATGTTGAAATCAGTAAAAGAACACACATGGAATGGCAGGATCAGGAATAGGGGTAGAAAGGGCAAGTTATGAAAAATAGATGTTTGTCTTAGACCAAAGAGCCCTTAAAGTGTCTCAGGCATTTTATGTAAGTCTTCCACTGTCTACACCTAAGGGTACTTTGGAACAAAGGTTTGTGGAGCTTTTTTTACATATTGGCCTTTAATTGTTCTATTTCAGACACTCACTTCCCACAAGTGCTCACTTCCTACTTCATTTAAAATGTTTATGTACCTTGAAGAATGGGGGTCAAATATTATTATTCATGTTTGGAACAGGAGGTGGAGGAGTGAATGCATCATGTACTAAATGAATAAAATGACCCAGGAAAATGGTCAGAAAATGGACTTTTCTGACTACTGAGTTGCAGATATGAGTGTATTGCATTTTCTGTAGTACAGAAGTATTTTTCAATCAACACTGATAAACCAGGGAGTCACAGACCAAGTTTATCAGGCTCATTTGCACATCCTGTCAATGATTTTCATATGCAATTAATTCCATCAAAAATTATTGCTGTCAGATCAAACAAAAAACAAAAGAGCACGTAGGGCAGGCATTTTCTGCTTTTAGAGGAAGGGCTTCACTTGTTCAGCTTTATTTTGGGTATCACTCTTGCCCTGAAATACTTTTTAAATCTCTTCCAATTTATTACTAACATACATAACCGCTAATGTGCTATTAGGAATGTCATGAGTCTCTCAAGAGTAACAAAAGATTTTAAAATTGTTTCAGAAGTGATACAAACACTTGAACTTTACTCAAGCCACCATTTTCCTGTAGTAATCTTTTTTGCATTACAGTACGTTTGTTATTCTAGTAAATCTATTGCAACCCCTTCCTTCCTTTAACCTGAATATTCCTGATGTCTTCTACACCCATGGAAATCACAGTTTTCTCACTGGAAATGTAAACAGAAAGCTGTGTGTTCACATAGCTTCTCTTTCTTCATTCTTATTAAAATCTGATGGTAAGCAGTCCTTGGGTTTCTGCATCTTTTTCTCATGTTAGGTATTTTATTCATCTCTGTATAATTTAGGTCTTTTCCGCAGACAGAGTGGTTATATATCGCAAGCAAGCTCCTGTGCTGATCTTAGTGGTTTTCCTCAACATGGGAGCAAAAGAGGTGAAGAAAGTTTCCAAATTTTCTTTTTTTAGAAAGTAATTTCTTGTGGATTATTGAATATAAATTGCCTTTAGCACTTCATAAAATCAATGTTTGTGTCATGTTTGAAGGCCTTAATGACAGGAATGGATTTCAGAAAGAAAATTATTCTATTGTATTTCATCATGTAAGCTCTTTCCCATGAAATTTTGCAAGTTAAATAATCCAGAAATATATATCAGCATTAGAGGACTACTTCTTTTCAGAGACAAAGATTTGATCCTGCAGTAGTCCTAAGGCAACAGCAGAGTTCAATACAATATATGAAAAATTAAGAAGTGTTTAACGTAGGATTTTGATCTCTAACTCCTACTGGCATCCCATCTGCTTCTTGAATAAGTAATAGAATTCATTAGACAGACAAACAAATATGTCGAAACATTCAGATACCAGATAAATCCCCAAGTTAATTCTTACACTAATAATTCTTACACAGTAAGTTAATTCTGTTAAATTAATCTGTTAATTCTTACCCAATAAGTTCTCAGTGTGGGAAATCTTTAGTAACTTGAATAACAGTTATTATTACAAACTTAGTATAAATATTCATTACTGCTAAATTAATAAATTAAACATTTTTCCATTGGGGTTAAGTAGAATTGTGTCATCTAGCCATTGAGGTATGACAAAGTAATATACAAATATCTCTTTCCCTGTAATTAGCTTTAAATGAAGAATACACTGTCTGTGTTGGAGATGTATAGTTTATATGAAGCAGTTTGACACACACAGGTATTGTAAAACCATCATCACAAAGAAGCTCTAGTCCTGCTGTCTTTTCTGGAATAAATCTTTCTATTTTAGGAAAGAGTTTTTAGTTAAATGGAAATCACTAGGGTAATGCCTCTCTGGAATAGGTTATGTCTGTCTTTACAAGTCTTCAAACCTTGGCTAGAGAAAACAGACTGACTTCACCTAGTGCTAGCAATAAATTCAACTAAGAGTCTGGTCTGAAAAACCTCCAGGATTCTCTTCTGACTAACATTTCTGTTAGTCTTCCTGACTGAACTACCTGATAAAGACATTCTCACCTGGACAAGGATGTTTCATACTGACAGAGAACACAATCCAAAGTGCTCCATATGTTATTCAGTGGAACTGAAGATATCACTTTCCAGAAATGTCAGTTTGGATCCTTTGAATGACTTCATTTTAACGGTGAAGGTTTACTGTGAAGAACAGTGAAAATCTCCCCTTTCTGAGAGGGTTTTAAAGAGGTTTGTGTAATAAAGATAGGAAAAAAGAGAACTATTGGGACTTTTCCATATCCAAACTAATCATAGAACAAGTTGTAAGATTGGGCAAGCAGTTTTATAGAGAAAAAATACTGAGTGATCTGGATTCGCAGGGTATTCAGATAAGCAGGAGAGGAACTGGGGATCTCCAGAAGAATTAGGACAGCAGTTGCCTTGGCATCTTACAAGATAAACACATGTGTGCTGATATGCTCTCCAGCCAACCACCTAGATCACCAGGGAAACTATTGTCAACATGTTTTTATCACTTATAAATGAAAGACCAGTAGCACTGCCAGTAACAAAGCAGCTGGAATTAAAAATTAAATAATAAAAAAAATTACTGTGGATATCAAGTTTTCATTGAAATGTCAGCAGTGAGATTTGTGCTGTGAGAAAAAACATCCTCTTTGCTTTATCAGCTCAGCAAAGTGTTTTGTCCGTCACATTCATTAAGGTTTTTTAATCAATGAAATGGATATGTTGTTCAGCATTGGTTTAAAAGCAACAACTTTCAGGGTTTTGAACAGTGTCTGATCAGTATCGGACAGAAAGGCCATGGGTCAGGGCTCTGAGAGCAGCAAAAATATAGAGAGTATAGGAAGATGTGTTACTCATTTAGTAGGTGACACTGTACATTACTCAGACAGTAATAAAACTCTGACCTAGAACGTATTTGATTTACTACATTGCTCAAGATACTATTTCTTAGAAAAAGCTAGGGTCAAATATTGTTGGATATAAGGTAGTACACAGAAGTATCTCCTAGGCATTTACATCTCCTTGCTGAATCCATCTGTCAGTACAAAGTGAACTAATACAGGCAGGATTTAATGCAAAAGACTATTTAAACCAGAATGGTATCAAAGTTTAGTGAAGACTTAGAAGGTCTCAAGGAAAACAGTAAATCTTATGCATTTCCAGGATGATTATCTTTGCCTTAACCAATAAATATTGCATATTCTTTTTAAAAATAATCTACAAATAACTTAGAATAAATGTACAGTTTGTTTGGACACACTTAGAATCTTCTGTACAATGCCAACAAGACTGAAAACTATTTCAGTTCATTATAGAAATTTCCATTTTTAAAATACAATTACAGGAATGATTTGCAAAACCAAAATGTATATTATATGAAGATGTATATAAAGCATTGTTTATTATTTTTCAGTTCTCTGGATGTAAGAGTGGAAAATAAAAACTCAGCCAATTTGAGATTTCAGTCCTAGAAATATATTTTATCTTGAAATCCTTCAACAAATGTATAGCAAAAATCTATGTAAAACATGCCTCAGTACTTTCCCTTTCCCTTTCCCTTTCCCTTTCCCTTTCCCTTTCCCTTTCCCTTTCCCTTTTTCTTCCTTTTCCTTTTCCTTTTCCTTTTCCTTTTCCTTTTCCTTTTCCTTTNCCTTTCCCTTTCCCTTTCCCTTTCCCTCTCTCTATTTCTTCATTTTCCTTTTTCAGAACAGGGTAACATATCACTTATAAATGGATTTTAACCAAGGTATGAACAAAGCTCCAGGTTGCTGTGTGCAAAATTAGACTGATAATGTTTTGAGGAGCTTTTTTGTTCTTACCCCTTTGCAAGAAGTTAGAATTTAGAGGTACAAATTCAGCCCATTTTCGAAAAATATTACTCTTAATTCATCCTGAATTATTATCCTTGAACTGTTCCCAATTTTTAAATGCTAAACAATTCTTATTAGCAAACGCAAAAACCTTTCATGCTTTTCTACTTCTTTTTTTTACTGTCATATGCTCCCACCTGCATAATTCAAGGCTCACCTGCAGTGATTTACGTGTGTCTCTGTCACTACAGCAATTTCTATACCACTGTGTCTGTAACCCTTTCTGATGTACTGTCATTTGAGGTTACCCTCCTTTCCACCTTGTCCATGAGGTCCTTGACCCAGAATCCATATTTAAACTAAATTATAGCATAGTTTTGAGTTAATTAATATTTTAAAATAATTCAAACACCTGTGCTTTTACATATGCAAATACATTAGAAAACAGTTTTCTCCAAAAGTTATTGGAGTAGTAGTTGCCAAAAAAAAACCAAACCTAAATGTTGTCTCCTGGTAAAAAGTTGTAAAAAGTGAATAGTCACTTTGATCTGTTTTAGAGGATCAGGGACTTCATCAGCTTCAACACAGCAAACAAAAAAGAATTGTCAATGGGCCTCTCAGACACATTTCAAGCAATAGAATAATTCTCTCCCTTCAGCTTCTCTCCAGTCTTAACTTTCAGCTCACACATGCATCTTAAAGACATTGGTCATCAAATTACAGTTAGATTATATAGAGCTTATTTTTTAATTTCTTACTGATTTTACTGTCCAGTGATAACGTGAAAATTGTAATAGGAATTCACAGTTTGAATTTAACAGAAACTAGGAATTACTTGTAGAATTTATATTCTTTCTTGCTTTTAAAAACTTGTACTACAGAAAGTTTCAAATAAATAGAACTTAAATCCGTGCTCCTACATAATGCAAATAGTCTATTTTACATACTCATAATTACATAATTTCTATATTTGCAAAAAATTGAGGTACAATGAATGATTTTACAAATGCTTCATTAATTATGAGTTGCAATTTTTGTATAAGTATCTTTTCAAAACTCTTGCTGTCCTGTAAACTTTCATTTTCTCTGTGCAGCCAGGTTGAAGCTGTAGAAAAGCTAAGCGTTCAGAGCACACATATGCACAATCTATATATGAAAATACATACATGACTGGCTGCACAGAAACCACAGGCAGGCACATAGAGCACTCAGAAAAACAGAGCAAAAATGATCGTATTCTGTTCCCCTCTCTTGTGAGGAAAAAAAAATATAAACATATACACACACAGGTATATGTAAGATATAAACAGGTATATATTAGATAAATATTTATTAATATATTAGATATAAAATAAACTATAAATATATATACCTATATAAATATGTACATATATTTAATATATTTATACTTTCATGTATACATATATTTATATCTCATTAATTTCTCCAGTAGCTGGGCTCAGACACTCTGCCCAGTGGATCCCAGGTGTCCCAGCTGCTGGCACACGGACAGATGGACTCTGAGGCTGCAGTCCTGCTCTGGTTGTTGCTATAGGCCATTCTGTTCACAAAACACACACACACAGATAGCTGGGGAAGCCCTGGTCACTTTGCTCTCTCCAGCTGCTCCCAAGGTTTCACAAGCCCCTGGATCCCAGGCCATGTCACCTGCTCACCAGATCCTCTGATTTGAGCTTGATGCTATTAGTTACTCCTATCTGTAATAATACGGTGTTAAACTCAATCTTGGATGCTGCTATGTACATCTTGTAAGTACAACTTTTACTAAATGCTGTTGTATTAAACAAAAAACTGATGGCATTTGAATGAATGCCAGTTAGAAACCATTTTCTTCACACAGTTAGCTGAAGTTTCAGAGTAATTCGAAGTTATGTCCCTGTCCGCGTTGTGAAATCAATGTTCTGTCATCCATGAAATCACACGTGGCTCAGGGGCATTTCTGGTTGTGCAAAAAAGGAAGCATATCTTTTCGAGAAGGCAGGGATCCTGTAAGTCATGATGGAAATTATGCATAATGTAAAATTACATACCTTTTTCACTGGGGAAAAAAAAGCAATCATATTGGAAAAATGTACAATCTGATCCAAACTAACCTGAAATTGATATAATTTCAATTTAATTGTCTTGTGACTATACTCATCACTGGGTCACAGTAGTCCAAGCAGTTCATATTATATGTGATGGAATAGCAACTATTTCTATTGAGACAAAAATTGCAAATAGATAAATGCTTTTAGTCATGTCCAAGAGGGTCTTTAGACCTTAATATTTGGACTATACTTTTAAAGAAACAGGAGGGCATTTCTTTTCAAGTCCAGAACACTACTTACTTTTATTTAATATAAGTAAGCTTAATTTGCTTTTGTCTCAGAAAAAGCATTTTGTTTTGTGTAGAGAAAAATAGGATCTTGTAGTGTATTCATTTTTTTATTTATTTTTCATTGGGTAAGTTGGAGAACTTTATATGTTATATATATAATTGTGTTATAATGAGATAATTGGTCCAAAAATCAGAATGTTCTTCGATATTTGAAAAGCTGTATGAGTATCAGTAATTATTCTTGTTGACAAGGACAAACAAGAAGATAAATGAAAACTTTATTTTCCTGACTCTTCAGGAAAGACAAGAAAGATGCCCAGGGCAAACAATGGCATTTCCTATCAGTGTCACTGCTGATCACAAATGTCCTGAGGTTGAGAGTTATCCCACAAGTTTTTATAAGTGCCACACCTCATGCTTGAGTGAGGAAGGACACAGGTGATGGACAGGCTACCACAGGAGATGAGGATGCCTCCCCATCATCTGGTGTTGCTGACCATTATGAAAGTTAAAATACAATTTGTTTCCAGGAAGATTTGAGTTATTCAGCATCCTCAGGCTTAATCAGTAGTATCTGATCTAGATATTCCAGAGAAAGTGAAAGTGTCAGGAAGCGACAGAAGAAATGTTTACTGTGGTATCGGTTCACCTAAATGACTTTCTGCTTTCAAATACTGCAGGGACACACCGGCTCTGGTGGTGATTTTATTCTTTGCAAGGGCTTTGGAATAGTCATGGCATTAATGCATAGCAAAGCATAGTAGACAAGAAAAAAAAACACAAACAAAGGAAAAATAAGAAGATGCAGTCTCATGGCTGTATAGCTGTGTTGTGGAATTTTTGTGAAGGCACATAATGTCTTGGTGGTGACAATTTTGACACTTCCCTTCATTGCTGATTCTGTGACCTGACCTTGCTCCCACTTATACATCTCTTTAGTGTTTTTTTCAGGAGCCCCTTGTTCATCCATGCAGGCCTCCTGCTGCCATTGTGTTGTTTTGTGTGCTTCAGAACTGTTCATTCTTAAAGGAGATCATACCTTAAAATTAGCCAGGTCTCTTGGGCTCCCTTCCAGGAGTGCATCTCACATACCTCTTCCGAGAAAATGTCTGAACAGATCAAAGTTTTTCCTCCTGAAAAACTGGGTTGTGACCCTGCTATTTGTGTCTTTGTCTTTTCCCATGTTCCTCAACATTGCATTTCATGCTGTAAGGAACTGGACAATATTAAGGTGGGGGGGTGCTCTAAAGTATCAAGTCGTTGCTTCTGCCATATATGTCAACATTTGAGATGCCATAAGAGACAAAAATCCCTGAATTTTCCCATCCAGATAAATCTAGACCACTGTCATGGTACTTTCTAGGATGTTTATGATGATTTCTTGTCCCATATTGAGGAGAGGTAGATGAGAGTAAAACCTGGAGTGTGTATGTGCATAGTCTAGATGCTGCCACAGCTGCTAACAAAAATTTTATGTGTAATGCAGATAAAATTCCTTCCTCGTAAGGAAGCCTACTTGAGGAGTTCCACTTTTACCACCTAATAACAATTTGATTTCTCTCTCTGTCCGCATTCTTCATTTGCTCTACAATCCCTTTTATAATCCTCTTTTACAGAATTTAGGTTCAATAATTCCCACATGGTTTGATGTGGTAATTTGTGTGTGATATTCTACCCTGTGTTATATGAAACAGAAAATTAAATTATTATAATCATTTTTTTGGCCTTAACTTCTTTGACTATCTACTTTTACTCCAAATCTAAATTTGTGTTTTCACCCAGGAATACTTTCTTTTCCCAGAATATAGTAAAGTTGACCCAAAACTCATTATAATCACTGCAAAGATGCCTACTGCCTTCAGGCCCCTACTGAACAATGAAATATTCTAGACCATAAAGCTCCTAAAAATTTGTAAAATAAAGATTTAGGATATAAGGTCTGAACTCTTCATTATATCTCTGCAGAAATACTACTTTTGAGCATATAAAAATTCAACCAGTCTTAAAATATGCTCACTAGTAACTGTTCATGGCTCAGTCTAAGAAAAATCATATAAAAATGGTATTTATGTATCTCAAATGTGGCCCACAGAGTTGAAGTAGTAGACATATTATTCGTATTTTTAGCAGTCTTTGTATAACGTTATGCCTGAAAATCATTCAGAGCCTGATCCAGAAATCCAGGAGGAGTTTTAACACTGATCTATGAGGGAAACACAGGTAACATAAATTGTAAGGTAGAAAAGAATTCAGGTCAGATTGATGTCTTTGCAAAGACTGCTGAAAGGTCTATAAAATCTCTTTTTTTTTCTTCCTTCATTTCAAAACGGATGAAATTCCAGTAGCCTTATCTATGGAAATTGAGTAGATAGCCAACCCAAAATGTTAGTTAATTCTGAAAAAAAGGGAACAAAACATATTAAGCATTCTTTATAATACATCTAGGTGAACTATCCCTTTCTTTCTCATTTTTATATTTATAAAATCCTAATAGAACACACAGATTGTGGAGTTACTTTCAGAGATTGAGGAAAATATATATGTAAATTCTTGTGACTAAACACATTAAAACATCTGTTTTAATGAGATTTTTCTCATAGTGAACTGTGGAAAGATGTCTTTTTTAGCAAAAGTCTCTGGGACATTTGTTAAAATTTCATACTGTAAGCTTCTGGATTAAAATTGTTTCAATATGTACTGGAGCCTAGTAGTTTTTTAAGATTATGGTGGGTTGACCCTGGTCAGATGGCAGGGCCCCACCTAGTGCTGCTCTGTCACTGCCCTCCTCAGCTGAGGGCGGGAGAGAAAATAAAGGGCTTATGGGTCTAGATAAGGGCAGAGAGAGATCACACAGCAGTGACTGCCATGGGCAAAGCAGACTCCACTTGAGGAAAAATGGATTTGATATTTTATCAATGAAATCAGAATAGGAAAATGAGAAATAAAAAAATAAATTTTCTCCCCCTGCCCTACTTTCTGGGCTCAACTTCACTCCTGATTTTTCTACCTCCTCCCTCACAGTGGTACACAGGGACAGAGAAGAGGGGCTGAGGTCAGTTCAGGACACACCTCTGCCGCTCCTTTCTCCTCAGGGGGAGGACTCCTCACACTCTTCCCTTGCTTCAGTGTGGAGTCCTTCCCAAAGAAGTTAGTCCTCCACACACAGCTCCAACGTGAGGCCTTCCTATGGGCTGCAGTTCTTCACAAACTGCTCCACTGTGGGTCCATTCCCCAGGGTGCAGTACCTGAGGAACAGGCTGCTCCTGTGTGGGACCCCCAAGGTGTTAGAAGTGTTGCCAGCAAACCTGCTCCAGTGTAGGTTCTTCCTCCCAGGAGCCTGTTCCAGCATGGACTTCCCACAAGGTGACAGCCTCCTCCAGGAATCCACGTGCTCTAGTGTTGCATCCTCCATGGGCTGCAGGTGGATCTCTGCTCCGCCACGGACCTCCATGGGCTGCAGGTGGATCTCTGCTCCGCCACGGACCTCCATGGGCTGCAGGTGGATCTCTGCTCCGCCACGGACCTCCATGGGCTGCAGGTGGATCTCTGCTCCGCCACGGACCTCCATGGGCTGCAGGTGGATCTCTGCTCCGCCACGGACCTCCATGGGCTGCAGGTGGATCTCTGCTCCGCCACGGACCTCCATGGGCTGCAGGTGGATCTCTGCTCCCGCATGGGCCTCCATGGGCTGCAGGGGCACAGCTGCCTCTCCATGGGCTGCACCAGGGGCTGCAGGGGAATCTCTGCTCCAGCACCTGGAGCACCTCCTGCCCTTCCCTTTGCACTGAACTTGGGATCTGCAGAGCTGTTTCTTGCACATATTCCAACTCCTTTCTTTTCTGGATGAAATTACTTCTGTGCAATACTTTTTTCCCCCTTAAAAGCATTATCCCAGAGGTGCTACCACCATCACTAATGGGCTCGGCTTTGATCAGCATGGGTCCATCTTGGAGCCCTCTAGCATTGGCTCTGCTGGACATGAGGGAAGCTTCTGGCAGGTTCTCACAGAAGCCAACACTGTAGCCCCAACACTATCAAAACCTTGTCATGGGAAGCCAATACAGAGATGTAAATTGATTAATTCTGCAGGTCTCTGTCCTTTGGTATTCTAGTACTTTCCATTATATAGGATGCTACAGTGGGAATTTAAAACAGCCTAAGCCACCTTTCTTTTGAAGGGAAAATTTGACCCCTTTTGGAAGGAAACTAGATTTTTTGTCTGTTGTTTCTTCTCTAGAAATGATACTTCCCTGATGTATGTGCAAATTGATTTTGTAAAACAATTTATATGAAATCTTGTTCTATACAATGCTGAGCAGCAACAATTTCTATTAATGATTCTGCTGTAAGAAATAAACTGATTTGATCAATCATAATCATTTCCATAATTAAAACAATAATTGATGCCATATCAATAAAAATTATTTTCTAGAAATAAATTATCTCAGTTAGCTGGTTATCTGTTTACATAGTTTTAAAGCATAACAGACAGAATTCAAACAAACATCACGCACCACGATGCGTACAGGCGATGGTCACACATTTTTGTGTGGTCACACACAAAAATATGCTTATTTTTCTACCCCGAATTCAGCTGTGTCTCTTTCCCACAGTCCTTTTCTACTTAGCCAAAGGAACAGGCCTGAGCCATGATTTTACAAGGGCAACAAGGCCTACATGCAACATCTCCCCCTTTCTTTGTTTTTGTGACAAAGGTTCATGTACCTTAATGCTAAAACAGTCTGCACGTGTAACGCCATTATCTTAAGACTGTTACTGGTCATCTGCTGGTCACAGGATAAGATACACGGAATACAGACCACAATCAATAAAAAAACCCATCAAGCACAACCATGCTACTGACAAAGAAACCTGCAGCATAGGGAAACAAAAAGATAGTGTCCAATGTACCCAGAGAGAGAGAGAGCTGCTTCTTTTGCACCTGGAGATAGATGACTACTGTTCCAAAGCTCTCATGGCTGGAGCTCAGGGGCTGTGCTGTTTAGGCAGGAGGGAGTCCATTAGCTGGAAATTCTGACTTTAACATTACCAAATGTCTTTCTGGAAGTGTGGAACAGGGAATAGCTGAAGAAGGTCAGCAGGAACACAATAACATGATGGTGGGTGCAGTGGCACACAAGGCCTCTGTTGGCAGGCTGCCTCTGTAAGCTTCCAGGTCACAGCCATGTTCCTGGCAGTCCTACACCTGCTCCTGCCTTGGCCACGAGGGCTGGATGGGGGATAGGTCATTCTTTCTCTCACTGGGCCTTGTCTCCTAGGAGGCAATCGGTGTTTGTGCAGTCAAACAGGTAACCACTTTAG
Organism: Vireo altiloquus; assembly: GCA_013396875.1. Lineage (NCBI taxonomy): Eukaryota > Metazoa > Chordata > Aves > Passeriformes > Vireonidae > Vireo > Vireo altiloquus. The sequence goes on from VZRF01014776.1 coordinate 180,928, forward strand.
ACCTTTTGGCAATAAAACCCATGCATGCCTTCTCTCCTCGGTTAGTAAATTAGCTAGGCCTTGCCGTTGCNATGGAACAGGACATGCATAAGAGGGGAGAATGGTGAAATAAGTGATGGATTACCTGCTAATTATTACCTGCTACTAATTAGACAAAAGTAGTCGTACTTGGAGGTGGGGAAATTATCGTATCAGTTGTAGAAAGTTGTACTTTTTGTACAGTTCAGTTGTACTTTTGATGACTTGGATGAGATCCTCCTATTTTAATTTTTAAGTTTGGTTTACTGAAGACCAAGTAATAATATAGTTTAGTGTGAAAGGTGACATCTAAAATGTTGCAATGTTCAATTCTACGGTACTGAGAACAGAGGGGTTAATTTTTCCAACACTGTAATAATATTTCTAGTTTCCAAACTAATGTTTATATAACCAATGTTTTAATGGAGACTAATAATCTCCTCAAGAAAATAGAGCAGAGCCTTGGAAGATAGCAGCTGAGTGGACACTGGGATGCACCAGTAATTTTGAGAATGTAAATATATGCAGGAGATGCTGGAGAGAACCAGAAAATAGGTATTCCATGGCACGATATTTCTTCAAGCCCTAATTTTGGCCAGAGTAAAAATCAAATAATAATGACACTATAAGGTCCTTTTTAAATAAATATTTAATCAAGTATTTATCAACCTTTTGATAGCAACAAGTCTTTATCTGAGTGAAAGGCTTATAGTTATATTTCATTTTAATATATAGAGTAAAAGATATTTCTAGAAATTATAAAATTTTGGGTGTTTGATGCCATGCCTGTGAGACAAATGCTGGCGAGGGATTTACATATGTGTAGAATAAAATTGGATATACACATAATTTTAAAAAATGAGTTTATTTACATTTTCATGTAATCAGTTTAGGTATTTCTAAAGAGATGAAATTGAAAGCTGACACTGTGGCTTTTTCTATTCTTGGAGCTTTTTACTCCAACAGAACGTTTTAAATGCTCATTTAATAATCTGATTTTCAGACTTTGAATGAAGAGCTACTGAGTTATCTAAGTTTAATAAAAAATATATGGAACATAAAGGTCAACAATGACATTTCTTCACAGCATTATATTGATTTGATCTTATAGAAATAAGCTATAATATTATTTATTAAAGATTTAATAAACCACTAGCTATCAATGAACTTTTGAATAACTAGAAGGAATAAAGAAAAACCTCCTGCTAGGAGTCAGAAAATACTGAATTTGTGTTTCTAAAGAAAGAAATAAGAAAGGAAGTAAATAAAAAAAAAGAAATCCCTTTCCAAATTTTGCACTGACATATCCTATGGAAAGTATTTAAATTTTATGCTCACAATGGCTTTCATGCAATGTATTTCATCCTTAGAGTGAAATATTAGAAACATAACAGGCATTGATGACTCTTCACACTTCATGGTACTGGAATTAAGGGCCAGGTCTTTCAAAAAGATTTTCTAGCATTTTCCATGGGTTTAAAAGACAGATACTGAGACCTTTACCTGCATGGATTTACTCCTCTTCCCATAATTACTCCCATTGGCATTACAAGGATTAACATTAAGATAATTAATGAACTGAGGCTTCAAGCTGTATCCTTAAATTGTATGATTATGCTATGTAATCAAAATTTCCAAAATTATTAAAAGATAAAACCTCTAGCACTTGTCGGTCTAAAGTTCCATCATGAAAGAAAAGGTAGCCTGTCACAATTTATTTTCAGCTGGATAAATGATTAAGGTCTTTCTCAATTAGTTCAACAAATGAGTGAATAAAATTGTACCAGATTTTTAAGCTTATGGCATAAAATAGTTTTTGAACACTCAATATAACTGAGCACTCACATCAAGATTATCTAGTAATGACCTTCAGAATTCAAATCAAAAGAAACCCACATTTATACCTGCTTCTGTAATACAAGTATTAAACAATTTTAAATTTTATTAATAAATCTTAAAAATGTAAGATGTCATAACTTTTTCCTGCATTTAATTATATAAGGTCACATCCAAGAGAATTTGAAGCTTCAAACATTTGGAAGTCTTTTTTATTTTCACAGAAAAGTAATTTAATTTAGTAAGTTAAATAGCATAGGTTCTTACACTAAAACATATTATAAGGATTATTATAATTTCATTAACCACACCTTCAGAGGGTAAAAGTAAAGAGACTGTAAAAGCAGTCATTACTGTTATTATGTAAGTTCTGCTAGCAGAAGGCAATGTTTTAGCAAATATGTGTTTCATGGCTGTTCAGAAATGTTGGTTTTGCTCTATCATCTTCTACAGATGGGAGTATCAAGTTTTCTGAATCCTTACCTCAAAAGGGAACATTCAATATTTAAATACAGTTTAATGCAGAAATAAAATAAAGACACTCCAATAATTTACTCCATAAGTCACTAGAATAATTTTATTTCTGACAATCTTTGATTTTCAGAGAAAATTCTGACCATTATGATGTGCAAGTTGTGAATAACTTGGTAAGGCCAGGTTTTTTATTTGTGTTTTATTATGCAGTACAAACAGAAAGTTAACATGTGAAAGCTTAAAATTGTGTATTTTTTTCATTTTTGAGATATAGTTTTAGTAAATCATTGCTGAAATCACCATTAAGACACCTGTGAGAACTAATGCATATAGATTTTTGTGTATGAGCACATCTTAATTTTCACATAAAATGTATGGTAATGGGAAATGCCATAAAGATAAGTGCATTCAGGAGAAATCTGAGTCATGAAGTCCTTCAGGTTAGAAGAGATCTCAAGGGGCATCTAGACCAGACACCAGCTCAAAACAGGGTGAAAAAGGAGTTCAGACCAGCTGCTCAGGGTTTTGTTGAGCCAGAATTTGAACATCTCCAAGGACAAATGCTAAATAATCTGTAAGCACAACTCATTCCCATGCTTGTTTTTTCTCACAGTGAATCCTCTTGCATTCAAATTTATGACCAGTTTCTAACTTTCTTTCTGTACATGTCAGTAAAGAACGTTGCTCTCTCCTCAGAAACCTACTCTGCAGTTTTCAAAGACTGCTGTTAGAACTTCCTTTTTCCAGACTGAACAATCCTAGCTCCTTCACTCTCTCCTCTTATCTGAGCCATTAGAGAAGTAATAGTCTCTCATGCAATCAAGTTCAACTCAACTTTGCTCAAATTATCCATGACAAGCACAGAAATATTTTATACATCTTCAAAATGTTTTCTAAATTAGTGTTCTCCACAGTTCCCCCTAAGGACTTGACCTATGATCCTGAGAAGCCAGTGGGACAACACCTATTGATTTCCAGAGTTTTAAAGCAAGCCAAAACAAAAGGAATTTTTTGAGTTTTTTTCTGAGTTCTTGAACTTTGAGTAGGAATTAAATAGAAAGGCTTTTCAAACCCCAAACACAGAACATTTGGGAGAATTTAAAGTGGAAAAATGTATATAATAGATACATGAATAAATTGAAATAAACCAGTTTTCTTTCTTTTTTCGCAAAAGCAGGTAGGGAAAAAAAGAAAAACAAAACAGAAATGTTTCCTTTTTCTTTTTTCTTTAATTAAGCATAATACTTTAAGCTTCTAAGCAAATGAGTTAATCTCTTTATATGGAAAAATTCTTCCCTAACCTATCAAATGAAAAGTTTTACCACAGAAAATCTTTTGCTGGTACATGTGAGCAAGATTATATATTTTTTTTTTTTAACATAAGGGTTTCAAAAGTATTTTGTACAGGAAAATTGCAAGACAATCTTATGCAAATTCCACTATTACTGACTGAGGAGCCAATAAGGAGAGGTGCTCTGCTGGGCCTCGCATTCATTGACAAGGGAGGGCTTATTGGAGGGTTAGAGGTTACAGCACCATTGAGTGCAGTGACAATGAGGTGGCAGAGTTCAGGATCCTGAGAGGAGAGAGCTAGGCAAAAAACAAAATCATAATCCAAGACTTCAGGACAGTCTCTCCAGGGATCTACTGGAAAGAATCCCATGGGGTAAGGCTCTGTCATGGAGAGGGGCCCAAGAGAGTTCTTTGATATTCAACAATCCCCTCTTCCAAGCTCAAAAGCAATCCACCCAAGAGGTACTGATGAACAAGGAACTCCTGGCAAAACTTAAAGACAAAAAGAAAACCTAAAAATGTTGGAACCCTCGACAACATTAGACAAAGTATTTCCAGCAGGATGAGGAAAGTGATCCTTCTCTGTTTCTCAGTTGTGATGGGGCAGCATTTTGTGTCTTGAGTCCAGTTCTAGGCTCCTCCAAACAAGACAGACAGACATCCTGAAGAGAATCCAGTGAAAGGACACAAAGATGGTTAAGGAACTGGAATATTTATCCTGTGAGCAAAGACTAAAAGAGCTGGGGATCTTTAATCTTAATCTTAATAAAAGGAATGTTCTTAACAATGTAAAAATATTTGAATGGTGAGAGTAAAGAAGACCAAGGCAGACTCTTCTCAGTGCACAGAGACAAGGCAAGAGGCAACACACAAACTGAAACACAGGCAGTACCGTCTAAATATTAGAAAACACTTTTACTGCTAGGGTGACTGAACACTGGTACAGATTTCCCAGGGAGCTGGTGGAGTCTCCCACCTTGGGGATACTCAAAATCCACCTGGACTCAGTCCTGGGCAAGTGGGCTGAGCAGACATACTGGGTTGGAAGAGCTCTGGAAGTCCCTTCCTCCAGAGGAAGCTGGTGTCAACTATCCTCTCATTTTGTGTTTCTCTGACTTTGTGATTACTTGATCATATGTTCACTTATGAATAAGGAAGATTAGATGTGGATGTTTGATAAGGAATGCATAATTCATTTTCAGTGCATCTGCCATATAATCTTAATTCATTTTTTGAAAGGAAACTGAGGACTGAGAATAAACAGACTTGCAGTAAACTGCATATATTCCCCTATAGTAATCTCTACAATAGTTGTTTTTTAATTGACATTTTTCTCCAAGGCCAGAACCTTATTCTTGGAAAGTACTACAAAGAAAATAATGCATCATATTTTAAAGTAAGTTTTGCAAGCATGACTTCTTTTAACACTCTCAAACGTCTGTTAGACTTTCAGTTTCAATGGTGCACTTTGCCTCATTTATCCATACACTATCCACTGACTCTTGCATGACAGGAAAGTGAATTAACCTTTTTTTCAATTTCTTTTGCCAAATACAGTACTTACGATTATGTGGTGAGAAGGAACTTCAGTTAATTCCATTTGCTCTCATTAGGGATTCCAGACTTTGTTCATTTTATTATGTATCATTAAATAATCTAAATGGTACTATAGTTGATATTGGCAAACCTTTCACAGACCTTAATATAGAAGTATTATAAAAATGGTATAGTTTAGTTTTTTGTCTTCCTTTTTTTGACAGAATATAGCATTCTTATCAGAAATTACGCAATTTCAGAACTAACTGAATATATAATCATTTCTCACATTAAGCATTATTTAATATTATATTATTTCTATATCTACTCCTGAAACTTATCAGTTTTTCTTTCTTCAGGCAGAGAATAGCTAATGATATAACATTCATAAAGCCTGAAAATACTGTGAGCATCTAAATGTTACTTTGGGCCTCAAGCAGAAATGGAAAAGGTCTTGTGACCTTCTTACTATTCAGCATTATACATTGTTCATATAGTTTCATTAACCTTTAATTTCTTTATTAATAGATGAAATATATGCAGACACCATCAAAATGCCCTTTTTGATCGGTATTTGGCTATAAAAGATCATTTTTCATGTTTCTACTGGGAAGTGAATCACAGGTTGCAAAGAACATGATAGATATTTTCCATTTTGTGTTCATTGTGACATTTTAAAATTCAAAGCAGGAGTTTTCTACTGGCTTAATCTAGTTTAACTGGACTTCTGGAATTCAGGTCTCTAGAATGGCCTATCTGTCTCTTTTCCTTTCTTTTTGCTTAATACCAAGGCTTTACACTGTTGACATTGATTATTTCTTTAGCTTACTAAATTAACTTTGACAGAGTTCAAGCCTCTGTTGTACTATCAGTGCTTAAATTTACATCATTTCAGACATTTCTCAGTTAGTTGCACTACTTAATCCTAACATAGGCTAAATGGTTCTTTGTTACCCAAACTGTGATCATTTGTGGCCGATATGAAACAAACAGGTTGGTTACCAGGATTTTGAAAGATCATTTGTAATTTACATAGATGATTCCTGGTTGTTTAGATTATTGTGTTCGGTTTGCTTACATTTTATTTACTTCTAAAAATGAGATCTGTATATTAATTTGATTATAACACTATTACAAGCAGTCTGTGATAGGTTCTCAGACTTCACCTTTTACTTTGCTTGAAGCTAGTAGTGTTCCCTTGGCATGTAAAAAGGTAAGTAATGGGACTGACAGAGTCATTTGACAATAAGTAGAGAGTTTGTGACAGCTGTCAGAATTCCCCTAGTAGAGATAGTTGTGCTGCACATCTGCTGCACTCAATTCTTCAGCTGTAGAACATTTGCATCTACAGTGAAGTCTTGTCAGATTAATTCTTTTTACAGTAGGGAGTGGCAATTCCACACCTCAAAGAAAGGATTAATCCTCATTAGATTTTATCTCAAAAGAGAACTGTATTTTTAAAAAGACTTAATCTCATGATTAATTTATGGGGCCCTTTTCTGAACCCTTTACCCTAGAAGATGTTCTTCACATCCAAATAAAACCTATCCTTCCCCTTCCTACCAGCCACATTTCTGCTTCATGCTGAGCTGACCTCATAACCACTGTTCAACAAATCAGCTGAAAAAAAAATGAAAGTATTAAAGGACTAAGGAAATAGATATCATCAACATTTAGTTCTCAAAAGAAAAGACAACATAATATGCCAGCTAGACACAGATGAGAAAAATCAGGTCTTTTATCATACCTGTGAAGCTACATTGCAGTACATGCTACATACTATAATTATGGGGGATGATTTCTTGCCTTTTCTTTTATACCCCTTTTATATACCCATTTATATAGTTTTTATGTATTCTTAGTGCATTTAGCCCACATACTTGTAATTCTTTAAGTTTGATAACTGAGCTGAGACCCACTGTTCTGTTAGGGCAGGAGAGCAAACATCCTGGAAGCCTTGCAGTCAGAGGTCAGAAAGCCTCAGACACCAAGGTCCTTTCTAGAACACATCCTGTAAACTAAGATAGGCCCATCCAGGTGGGAGATTCCTCAGAATGGAGGATTCATTCAAGTCTCTCACTGGGGAATCTTTGATAGATATGTAATTTTGCAAGGCCTATAAATGATATATGTAATGTATAGTGTGGGTGTGCATTTTGGAGTGTGCATTTCAGGGCATTCCACTTGGACAAAGTGCTGCATCTAAGGATCCTTTAATAAACACTGAACTAAAAACCCCTTTTCCCCCCATAACTATGTTTTGGCTTTAATTTTAAGACCAGGGAAAGGCAACAATGGTAACGTGTCAGATGAGTCCTGGAAGGTGAAGGTTGGGAAGGAAATGTGAATCTTAATGTTCTTTTCCCCAAAGTAGCAAATCAAGTGTGAAATGATATTTTCCACACTGGTGATCTAAAGTATAATTTACAAGGAAAGTAGACTGTATGTGCCTCAGCCTCATATGCTTTCCCAACTATATATCAATTTGCTCTCATAATATCTTTGCTAATTAAGTACTTAGAGAATTATCTGTGTTTATTGATTTTGATAAGATACAAGATGACAGATTAATACATGCTCTGGAATATGTTGGTGACTCAAAATATACTCACCATATTTAGGAAAATCTGTACTGAGCATAGAAAGAGCAATATGAATAATCCATATAACATCACATAATATGTGTTATGTTCCATTTCAACAAAAATATAGAGCAGGCATTGAATCAAAAAGTTTAGGAGATATTGAAAGGAGTGCCAAAATTAGTGAAATGATGTATTAATAGCAAAAGTTGTATGGAAAAAAGAAGAAGCTATTAAAAAGTAAGAAATGTAAGAAACCTAAAGTCAGTTTAAACCTAAACTGTCAAGATCTGTGCCAGAGTGACCAAGTGACAGACCATGTGATAGATTCCTGTGATGCAGGAGTCTGATAATACAGAGAATAGAAATGAAAGAAGTGATAAATGGAAAGATGTTCATCTAAAAAAATAGTTTTGACAGATTCTGGAAGGGGATTTGGGATAGATTCTTTGATTTCTTCATCCATTTGTGACTAATGAAAAATTATATGGTTAAAAAAGTGTAAGGGAAAAGATATGCTTCCATAAAAGCAGTGCTACTTGAAATGCTAGATGACTCTCAACAGGTTTATGTGAATGATTGTATTTCAGTACTTTAATTTTCATAAACAAAACAAGGAAGTGTAGTCAGAATGACAGATATATCAGAAATTTTGCAGAACAGAGTGCTATACAAGAGACAGCAGCTCAATTAACACTTTTCAGGGTGATAAAACAAATCAGTGGCTTCCTCCAGTGCATTGACCCTGTCACTAAAACCCCATCTATGGATAGGGGGCAGAAGACGATCAGAGGGCTGGATCACTTTCCCTATGAAGACATGCTGAGACAGTTGGTGTTTCAAGTCTCTGGAGAAGAGAAAGCTCCAGGCAGACCTATCGGTCTTCCGGTACCTTAGGGAGGCTTCAAGAGAGCTGGAGAGGGACTTTTTACAAGGACAAGTAGTGACAGCACAAGGGTTAAGTGCTTTAAACTGGAAGAGGGTAGACTTAGATGAGGTATTAGGAAGAAAATCCTTTCTGTGAGGGTGATGAGACATGGAACAGGTTGCCCAGAGAAGCTGAGAATTCCTAATCTCTGGCAGTGTTCAAGCTAGGACTTTGAGCAGCCTGGTCTAATGGAATTTGTCCCTGACCATGGCATGGGGGTTGAAACTAGATGATTTTAAGGTCTCTTCCAACCAAAATCATTCTATGATTCTATTATTTTATGATTCTTTGATTTTATTTCTGGTATGTTATCAAGACTCTCTTACTCATAAATCCCAAACACAGCATTATCTAGGCCCCTATGAAGGAAAGGAACTCTTTCCCAGACAGATGCAGAATAATCTCCAATCCTTATTCTGCATCATTAGCCTCATGCTGAGCAACACAAACTGAGGAGATTGGGGTTCTGGGATAGAAACCATTGTTCAGAGACTAGCTGGGCATCAGTCTTCTTGTTGAAGGTGATGACTGAATTTGCATTGTTTTATTTTGATGAGTTTTTTCCTTCCTCTTCCCTCCGTTTTTGGAAGGATATTTTTCTCAACCCAGGAGTTCCCTCACGTTTTTTCTTTTTCTCTCTCCCATGTCTTGAACATATGAAGTGAGCAAGGGGTTGTGTAGTGCTCATCTTCCACCTGGTGTCAGCCCACTACACCCTTCATTCACAGGCCTCATTTCAGAGAGAGTTGAAATTGGATGAAAAGTTGAGTGACAGAGGTGGAATTATTTTCTTTTCGCTCTAGATATTAACTTTATTGGTATGATCTGTGTTTTTGTTATTCAAATATGAGTTACTTATACTGTAATACTTTACTATTTTAGAAGAAGCAGCAAGTTCACAATGCAGTTAGAATCTTCCTTATCAAGGAAAACATCTTACCGGGAATACATGCTAATAGTTCACCATACTATGAACTTTATCACCTGTTAGCCTTTGAGCCTATTGAGTACTCATTTTTCTTAGAAATCATGCTTTAGCTCATTGCTAAATTACTCAGTCCTTGGCATGAGTACATCATCTTGACCCTTCGTGATTTATAAGAAAGAATCATAAGGCATTTGCCACAAGGGAATGTTGATTAAAAAAAAGGCAGCTTTAATCTTAGATAAGTAGTTTGTTAACATTCATTGTACACTGTAATTCCAAACTCTAATAAAATTTTTCAGCTTAGAATCATGCTGGATGAACCTCGGGATTGAGGAGATTTTTCTTCATCTAGATGTTCCACAGAGAAAAGAGAAATGAGAGATCTAACCCTTCTGTTCACTCCATGTCACAGCATATCTATTTCTCAGGGTACAGATGAAAGACAGAGGCTGGTATTGGGTATTATGATTAATAGAAACAAATAAACACAGTTATAAATAATGTTACCACAGTAATTTTGTGCTACATTCCTAGTAGAGTTCCATCTCTTCATTTCATTCCACAGAGTGACAATCCTTGAAGCCACGAGTCTTAACTATCAGTCATAGGAAAGAGGCTCTCTGAAATAGCCAATTTGCACAGACCTGGGAAAATATATCAGTGAATGACTTGGGAGGTAGATAGAAATCATGACATGAAAATTAGCCTTCTAGACTGGCTGCTCCTGGTGGGTTATTAGTGAGGTATTGGAAAGAACCACAGTAAAGACAGTGACTTGTTTACAGTTCCTAAATTCTGCTGTATTCCCGAGACATGAGGGCAAAACCCAATGATATTTCTACCAAGAGCATATTGCAAGCATAAGCCCAGTGACTGTAGCTGCTCTTATGCCACAGAGACGTGCCCAAAGCACATATGGTGGAATATGTCAATTTTTGATGGAATTAAGGGTTAGATTGCACTTTACAATTCAGTAGTGCTGAGGAACTTAAAATAAGAGAAATTTTAAACCTTCACATCTGAGAGGTTATGGCTAATTTAAGGGTCCACAAAACAGAAGTTTAGGTGCTTTGTCCATTAAAATTCATGAAATACGTAACATGGTTACCAAAATCTCTCTGGGCACTCAATCTACTCCTCATGCACAATTAAAATCTTACCGTATGTTCCCCATTAGCAAAAAATAAAGCACTCAGAAATGGCTTTGAAGTGTATATTATTTGTCTTTTTGTTATGTATAAAATATATTGTCTCTTAAACCAATTGAAAAATTTAAATTGGGAAAATGCTTTCTAAGGAGAACATCGATATCATATGTTGTTTTAAGCCTTTTATTTAACATTGAATAAACATAACACACATTAAAATAAGCACAGCATACAAATTTATTTTCTCCCTGTTTCAATGTATTGATTTCATTTTAAAGCATGTGTGATTTAATTCTATGATTCTCTTTTGGTCTCCTCACTTCAAGAAAGAAGGCTGGACTGTGTGCAGAGAAAGGCAGCAGAGCTGGTGTAGGGTCTGGACCACCACCCTTAGGAGCAGCTGAGGAACATTGTGGTTGTTTAACCTGGAGAAAAGGATTCTGAATGGTGTGCATTTCTCTTTTTGTATTCCTTGTTCAAAACACTACTTTAAAAATAATATCTATAGCTGTTATTCTAGGGAAAAAAAAAAATTTAAAATCAACAGCCAAAATGCCGCATCATTAAAGGACAGAGAAAGCATTCTAGATGAGCAAACCTTAAAATCTTGCAAGTTCTTATGACTGTTTGGAAACATGCTTTATTACTAAATTGTTCCCTGCTTTTGAGACACAGAGAAAGAAAGAAAAGGCAACAAAAATCCCTACGAAAAAAAAATTAAAAAGGAAAATCCTTGGATTTTTTTTTATTCCAGTTTTGCAAGTTACAACACTGCCTTCAAACCTATAAGGATATATTCACTGATTCATAAATCTGAAATGTCAGGCAAAAATCAAGGCGAAAAACATAATGAGTGACTTACACCACGGTCAACATAATTTTGAATCAATTCCTCACAGCTAGTGAGAGTTTTGATGATACAAGGACTGTGAGATGTCAATGATGAAAAATGACTACACAGATTGGTAGGATCAGATAAAAAATTTTGAGGAGCTTTCATGCTCCTTTCATGTTGATTAAGAACAATATTTTTAAGCATCCAGTGCTTCTGACTTCCTGATTTTCTAGCTGCCTCTGAATACTTTTAACTACCATGCATTGAAGGTCACTCTGTTCCATTTTGGGCTATATTTCAACCGTGCAAAAGGAAAACTGTAGCATCTCAAGTGATAGCTGAAACCATCATCACAGCACAACCTGTTGAGACTTTCTAAGCTGTAAACCTCTTGTATCTGGAAATAGATGAATTCTATCAGACTTTCAAGAGAAAGTTGTTCAGCTAAGATCACCTTCACCAGTGGTACAAACTAATAGTTTGACTTTGCTTTAACAGATTCACCTGGAAGGCAGCATCTTTGCTATGCTGTATTGTGAGAATGCCTCCAGGCCATTTCAGAAAATCAAGGAGGGATGACATGTGGGTATAATGATGCATGGTTTCTGTCAGCTTTCATTGTGGTGTCTGAGCAGAGTGCCTCTTCCAGCTGGGCAAACAGTGACCTCTTGAGCCACTGAAGTTGATTCTGACAAGAACTGTGTACCAGAGGCCTGAAATGTCGTGCTTCATAGTCCAGTATATTAATATAAAATGAGACAGATGGGGATTTAGAGTAATATACTACATGATGAACTGCAACAGCTCAAGGATGAATAGGTCGTCCATTTATTCACTGACCTGCACAAAATTTTATTTGTATGAGATGCAAGTTTTCATTGCTTTTTAAAATGAGATAAGAACACATATATTCTTTGATTGCAACATAATCTCATCTGTTAAAAAAAACCCCTGCCAAACAAAACAATCCCACTCACCCAAGCTAATGTACATGATAGGAATTGTGGGAAATAAACTAATCAACATGATCAGGAGACACCTTTTTTTGTATGTCCATTTTGGGTGCATAGCTTAGAAATAAACACACACAAGGTCTGATCTGATGTCTAAAAATGTCAAAATTTTTTCTGGGGAATCATAGGTTGTGGCCTTTGATATCATTCTTGAAAGTCTTCTAAAATTGTCAAAAAAGGCCTTCCATCCTTGGAAGTGTCTTTTGGGTGGTTGAGAAATTCACAACATTACTCTGTACATCACAATTGTCTTTACACCTATACAGGTTTCCTTAGCAGAGCAATGAACCTCCCATGCATTGTGGTGTGAGTAGTTGCCTCACATACATATTTTATGTAGCTCTCGCATACTGTCTGTGAGATATAAGTTCTGACTATCATGAAATCTGTAGAAAATCTGACATGTTTCCACATTTCTGCCTTAGGCTAAATCCTATGAAAGTGATTTGGAGCTGTCGCTATCTGGAGTCCAGTCCTAATCATCTTTAATTAAAGACAATCTGTTAAAATTCAGTTTGGCAAAGTCATGAGTAACTTCCTTAGGTATTCCTTCCTTCTGAAAGAGCAGGATTCTCCATTTTACTGTTTGTTACCACTTCTGGCATTTATTCTTTGACTGTTCAAGCCTCTTTCAAATACCACAGACGCCATAGTAAATTTTCTGTGGAGGAATCAAAAATCTATTTAAACTGCTCTGGAGAAGGATGAATTTCTGCTGCTATAAGAATAGTTGCTGGCAAAAACACCCCCAAAACCCCACTAAATAAAATCAACAAAAACCTCAAGAAACAAACAAAAAACAAGACAAAAAGAAGTTAGGAATGCCATGTACAGACCTCTCCTGTTTTAGTACTCTGCATTTCATGATACTTTTCTATTTATTAATTAGTAAGTGCTTCTAAAGACAACAGCCTGTGCTGATATTCCTCTGCCCTGTGTACATGAGGTGTGTTGGTACTAAATATGGCACAGTGGTTTATAGTGATCGTCTGTAGAAAGACTGCAGTATTTTGTGAAAATGCAACATTTCTTTCAAAGGAGGAGACATCATAAATCTAAAATAGATCAGTAGAGATATGTCACTTTGGATTAGACCAGTAGTGGCCTTCCTAGTCCTCAAAGACCAGGTAGATCTTTTTTCTTCTCAGCAACTGATGGGCAAAACTTGTTTCCCAAATGACAAATAAAATTTACAGGTTGTCCCATAGCACATAGAACTGACAGATAACAGGTGTTTGTTTTCAAGAGCAGTGTTAGATTGCAATACAAGCCTACACCACTTGAGAGATCTATTACCTTCTTCCATGCTTGGAAACTGAAAACAATCTGATCTAGAAGTCAGCAGCAGTTTGTAACTAGAGAAAATACCAACTGATAGAAAGGATGTTAAGAGAATGGAAGAAATCTTGAATAGTTTTAGCATTTTTCACGTTAGATTTTTTTACAAAATTTACATTTTATAAAACCTGCTTTTAAATCTGTTTCTCTAATAGCTGTCTTGTTATTTTTCTATCAGTATTTTAAAGAGTTATATGTCTCCCTTAAAGAGTTATGTGTACTTCGTCCAAATCAAGTTGCAATTCTAATTATCACATATGCAAAAATTGAATTTTGTACTAATCTGCTCAATGTTTTCAGCAGAAAGTGATTCCAAGATCCTGTGATTCCAAGATTCACATTCATGAAGCAGCAATTTGCAATTAGCAGAAATCTGTATTCTATAGACAAGAACAGAACTAAACAAGTGAAAAGATGCTTCATTTTCTGATGGCTCCTCAAGCAGCTGAATTTAGAATCTGACCAAAACAGATACTTTCTGCTTGTTTTGGTGCTGATGGATATAAGACACAGCAATAGCTGAACATAAAATACTAACAATTTAAATTTCTAACTTCATTTTTTCTTTGAAAGTTATATGTCAAGCAATTCTATGCACTTTTTTCTCTTCTCCAAAGCTGAGATATCTTGAGATGTTAAGCTTTTTTTTTTTCACTAAACCATTCACAATGGAACCTTTTGTATTTAATATGTGTTTTGAAGACAGAAGGCAATATTTTTATATAGTTCACTTATCACTGGTCTCCATGTGGATATAAAAACGTTGACAACAATTCTTTGAGTTCGACCATCCAGCCTGTTCCTCATCCAATCAGTGGTTCATTCTTCAAATCCATGTCTCTCCAGTTTAAAGATGAGGTTGCCATGTGGGACAGTGTCAAATGCCTCACACAAGTCCAGGTAGAAGATATTAGTTGCTCTTCCCTCATCCACCACCACTCCAACTCTTTGGAGAAGGCCACCAAGACTGTGAGGCATGAATCTTTCACTTCATCACATTCAACTTTTATCCAGATTCATACTAAGATTTATCATCTCTTCACAGCAAAAAAAAAAAGAAATCAAGTAGGAAATTATATTTGAAAGAGTGGTGCTACTTGTACAGTTTAAGTCAAATTTTGCTTAAGGATCTGGCAAGAAGCATAAACTCACCTAAATATGTTTGAATAATTTACAGCTATATCTTTCTGGCTTAGTCTTAATTATAACCTTCCTCTGGCAGTAACCCCACTGGAACAATGGAAGAAGAGAAGTACTAATCACATTAAGTGTAGCTGCAAGAAAATGTGGATGACTTCCCTCTGGAATACACATCTTAGATAAATATATGAAGGACTTCCTTAAAATGCAGTTTTTCCAGTAGACAGCAATGACTTATTCAGAGCTAATGTGGGCTTAAGTCTCGTCCCCTGGTCTATCCCCAGATAATTAATTAGCCTCTAATAATGGGAGTGTATCTCATGAAGGAGATGCTGAGGAACTTTGATAGGTTAATTATTGAATAATTGCACTATACCAGTTCTGGAAGAAACATTGTCATCTATTATATCAGCAGAGATTAAAGGGAAGAAGAAAATGCATACAGCTCATCATAGGTCTTAACGAAATGTATTTTTTGCAACAACAGACTTTCACAGCTTTGCAAATATCCCTGAAAATAACTGTCTTGAGAAATTCTTTTAAAGGTTTGCTTCGGAATATTTAATTATTTTTGGTTCATGAGAGGCAACATTAAAAATGATGCCACTGATAAACATTGAGTTTTTCTTAATACAGCTAACACTTCTTAATATGTTTCATATCACTAAAATTCGTTAGTGGGTTTTTTTGAGTAAAAATATCCCTGACACAAAATCAACATCTTTATTACAAAAAAGATAATAGCACCTTTCTTGTGACAGAATTTGTAGTGAGAATCAATTTCTCCTTTTATTCATGTTTTAAAATTGAATTTTTACAGTCCTTTACAAAAGCAGGAAAAACATGATTTTACACCATGCAGCAGCCATATAGGAATAGCCATATATAGGAAACTTTTAGTTCAAAACATGACCTGTTATTTGCAAATTTGTTGGGGCACACTAGAGCATCTCTCATCTGTCTGGGGAATCTCTGCTTCTGATGTACAGAATGAGTCCTTAATACATGTGATACAAAATATGCCCAACCACGCTGAAGCATGAAATTTAACTTTTGGCTCATGCCATGTAGTTATGCCATCTGCTTGGGACAGGTATGGATTGGTAGTTACACCATTTGCTATCTTCTTGCAACAATACCAGCCATAAGCTATGAACTCAGAGCGTTTTTCTTGGGAAAAATGGGTTTGCCTGAAAATCAGATTTTTCTTTTTTTATTACACAGCTTAAGTAGTTTTGAGAATTCTACCAATTCCAAAGTATCTTGGATAAAAATATTTTGGGGCTACCACATATGCTGCTCTTTCTACGCAGTATTTTATATATTATAAGATTTCATTGTCTTACAGGAACAATTAAAAAATAAAAAAACTTAGTAAAATGTAATAACTATTCATAAATGAATATGATATAGCAGAAATTATACAGTATCAGATAATAACAGGCACCTTTTTCTCTCATAAACAGACACAGACATACACATAAAAATGATAAAAGGCTATGAAATGACACAAAATATTCAGAAAGATGCATAAAACTCTTCATAATAATGTCATAGAAATTAACTCTGTTATTACTCCATTTGTTTACCTGAGATTACAAAACCTTTTGGGCAGTCTTATACACCTGGGATACACAAGGTTTAAATGGAATAATTACTTAATATTAATTAAAATAACCTGAAGGTGAATTTCCAGAATATGGCTTTTATTAAAGTTTTATTGGAACTTCCAATACTGGTCTGAAATCCTCAAAATTCATTTAATGTCTCAAATATGGAGTAGTATATTCCTTTTCTGGAGATGCATTTCTATTGAGCTAAGAGGAATGAATTAGAAAAGAACAAACAGTGAGATAGAAAATTAAAAAGACAGTTTTTTTAGCCAAGATATGCATCTCACATGAGTATCTCCTTCCTAAATACTCTTCTTTCTCATTTAGAGAGTCCTGGGTTTTTTTGTTTTTGCTTTTGGGGGGGGCAGGGGGGGAGAAGGAAAAAAAAATTTCTTTTCTTGTAAGCCATATAAATAAAACTCATAAATTTAACAACAGATTTTCTGGAACGTATATGTCTGAATAGATCTATCAGAACAATTGTATACTATGTTTTTTTGCAAGAACATGGGAAGGGAAGTACTACTGACAAAGACTCAAAGGTGCACTTATTCACAAGAATATAATAAAGTAGTAAGTGCATTGAAATAACGAAAATTTTAATTCTTCCTAGTTGTCTATATAGAGCAGAAGTTAAACTGGTTCTACAGTTCTTATTTCCACTTTGGGTAGGTTTTCAGAAGACTGGACAGTCCTGGCTGGCAGTTAAGGTGCAATGGGCAACTTAGCATTTTCCAATGCAAAACTCTTCAATTGGAAATGACTTTTGACCAGCTCTTCAATAAGGCTGCCTTAATTCCAAGCCTGCTCACTGTATAGTAAAATTGATTTTGCCTATTCAATAACCTACCTGCAGTCAAGAGGCAATTAGACTGTACCATATTCTTCATTGCTTTTCAAATTGCGAATCTTACTGTGGATCACTATTGGCTAAGTGAGGGACAAACTACTATGAAGTGATTTTCAGAAAATCCTCACAGGGACTGAAACTAAAAATCCATTTTGATACTACAATTGAAAAGAGAATAGGCTTTTTTAATTTTCTGGAGAAAAGTGCATTTACCTTTCAGTGATGACTGACATCCTCACGGAGAATCACATAAAGATTTCATCTTAGATATTCATGTCTTGAAATTCATGACAAGTTCAGTGTTCCAACTGAAGTTATGTTTTCTAACTGTTCTATTGGAGAAAATACCAATGTGAACAACTAGGTCTACACTCCGCATCAAATTTGCTGGGCTGCTTATACTTAATTCTTATGATTGTTAATAGCCTGCTATGCTTAGTGGGATTCAGTTCATGAACTCTGAACACGCAGAGCTGGCAATGCTAGGTAATGCATTCAAACTCCAGATGTAGCCAAGAAATCTTTTCAAATATTCAAAGCAGGGAACTTCAGTCAGTTTTATGGACCTTTGAACTTTCAAGCAGAGAGCAGGAAATCACTAAGTAGCCCTCAGAGAGTTCCCTTGTTAAAAAGAAATTTACTGCTGGTATGTAAGTGTTAGAATGAGAATTCATCCTTCTCACTTCCCAGCCAAAGTGAGTTTTTGCTGGACAGTAGGGAGCACTTTGTGCTGTTGTGTGGCCTTGCTTTTACCCATGCCAGGTGTGTGCCAGGATTTTGACAGAGCTTAAAGACTTTTATATATTAGGAAGGAAAAATATAACATTTCATTATGTCTTGGGGGGTAAGAGAACCTTTCAAAAAGTCTTCTAAGAGAAATGAATCTTCTGTATGCTTTCAATGTATTATAGTTTATAAGCTACTAAATGGAAATATTGGAAGTAACTGATGTCCCATTTTCCTCAGTGCCACCTGCTGCTACATGTGAATAGAAAATTGCCTTATAAAACTTATTTTCCAGTGGTTACTGAAGGATGGAGATGACATTTTAAAGATGTGTCTTTTAGCTGCAGTCTCATTGTGAAAGCTATTACATAGTCCATATTGCCTCATCAGAGTATTTAGACTCAAATTGAGGTACTGAAATACTGCTGGGCCAGAAGTATGGGAACTGCTGGGAAAATGAGGCAAAAGGTATGTCCCTTCAGTTGTCTTAAATAAGACTAGATCCATGTGGCTTTGACTTTAATTTTTAATGTTAAACCACCTACTAAAATCTCTACCTTTTTAGAAGACATGCAGAGCAAGTGCTGAATATTGCAAATATAGAAGCAAGGTGAGTCCACAACTGTGCTACTTAACCAGAAAGGATTTTGGGAAGAGGGGTGTGTTTCCAAAACTTCCCCAGACCAGAATAACCTTCACCTGTGGAATTAAATCTCCCAAGACCTGCTTCTCTCTTGTCACTTCCCAGTTCACTGGCTCTTGGTATAAACAGCTGACTTCTTGTTTTCTTCAGGAGTTTATGATTTTTATGTCTTCACAGCAGCTAGGAATGAGCCTCATGTTTCTGGAGAATAAGGTTATACTCCATAAACCTTCCAATACTCATGATGTAGGGTTTAGTAGTTGTGGAATATTTGCATAATGCTGCAACTGGTAAAATAGTGAGGTAAAGCTGGTTCTGTGTCATGCCAAATTTAAGGTTTTAAGCAGTACAAGCACCAAGTCCTCCTATGTGCTTTCACTATTGCCACAACACTGCAACTCTATAGTGTTTACTCTTTGCTCTGGCTGATTTATTCTCTGCTATCCTGTGGTCAGCATGGGCCTCGTGACAAGTTTATCATATTCTGTGTTCAGTGTAGTCATGACATAACTTGGTATTTCTGACCAGAAATACCTATAAACACACAAAGGTTTTATTGTTTTATTGCTACGATTCTCATTTTCATCAGAACTTTGCTGATTTTCAGCATCAGGCTGAACTGCCTAGAGAAAAATATTCAAAAAGAGCTGAAGTGCTTGGAACTCCTGATCCTCTCTCATTAATTTTCTCTAAGATAATAATACTACATATTTTACATCTTATTATATATTAAGTAACATGCAAAAATATGAATGTTACATGAATTACTTTGTTTTTCATGTGTTTCTTCTGTTCCTCATGAACAATTACATGATTTTCTAGGTCCTGTGGAGCTGAGGCATTACCATCAATATTTGGAGATGCCTGCATACACATTTCAATAGTTCATACCACTTAAAACTTCTAAGAAATTCTAGGGATTTCTAGTCCTAGATATGGTAGTTGGAAACTGAGAGTATTCCTTTCACAGAGGATGGGACCATGTTTCTTCCACAGCAGCAACAAACTTTGTGGATTGGCTCAACTGTGTCCTGCAGTGTAGAGTTTGGTGTAGCTGGCTGTGTCTAGCAAGTGAAATGCTAAACTAATTTATTTTTCCCCAATTCTTCTTCACTTGTTCATTCCCACTTCCCAAAACTGCAGTGCTCACAAGACTTTTGTTTTTCTTTTAATGGCAAATGAAATGAAAATCTTAAGAGTCACACACCTTTCTAGGGATAGCAAAAATTTTTTGAGTAGCAGAGGACAGTGGGGTCTGGAGAGAGATATACCTTCCAAAAAAAGAAAACTTGTTTCAAACCTATGATAGTTACTGCAGATCAGTTTGCCAGCAAAACCACAGAGGGCAAGTGATTTTGATTTTGATATCAGCAGGTGGGAGGGTTTTCTCTGAACATTTTTCTTCTTCATCTTTTAGCACACATACTGGCAAAAAATTCAAAAGATCAAATGGAGAGAAGGTTAGTGATTTTTCTTCCACTTGTTGCTGAAATTCGGACCTAGTGACAGGTTTCTGCCAATGAAACATCAGCTATGGTTAAAAAAAGCTACTTATACTACTAACATAATTCACACCAGAAAATCCTCAGTTATTATTGCCTATTGCTGTTTGTCTTCTTGAGGGTTTTATTTCATATCTTTCAAAGGTCTGAGTGAAAAAAATAGGGATAAATATTAAATCGTAAAGTGTAAGTATGTATGGTATTTGAGAGCAAAATATTCAAGGAATCTATGAGAAAATCTTGCAGCCAATATATACAGCTTAAAGAATTTCTTGTATGCTTTGGTGATTTTCAAGTCTTAGTTCATATGTGGGATATAAAAAAAACTACTTGAAGTTGGAAAGACTATTTCTGTTATACAACTAGATTTCTGTTTCAGCATGTCTACTTATATTGGCTCTTAAAAAAAAAATCAAATTCAATATAGAAGGAATAATTTTTGTAAAACCTTGAAAGTCCAAACATGAAGTCTGGGAAACAGGATTTTCCTTATCACCCTTGTAAAGAATAGACTGCACACAGTGTTGGATAACAGATTTAGGTATGAAATTGATCTGTCTCGTTGTATTAGGCTGGTAAGTAAATAATCAGAATGATATATTTGGGGAACTTGTGTGGTTGATTGAGGAAAAAAACCCCATATCTTAATATGAGATGGTGATAGATGTGAGAACAGTAAAATGCTTATTGAATACTTTCATTTCATTAGTTAGAAAGATTAAAGAAACCATATTTCCTTGAATTTGTAGTTATGTTACTACAAAAACAACTGAAAATAGAGAGGAAAATTTATTTGCTCATTCCATGAAATAGCCTTCATTCTGCAAGACAGAGCAAATATAGCCAAAATGTCATAGCAAGAAGTGAAATTAATAATGGTATTATGGAATCATGCAGAAATTTATTTTTAATAAGAAATAGGTCATATTCCCTTGATTTGAAAAAAAGATGGTATTTCTTTTATAGTAGCTGTGTAAATTTCAATCTGATCCCCAAGAAGAATCATTTTTGGCCCTTTAGATAATTATTTAGTGTGTAATTTCATTCTGTCTTTCTTTGGTGGATGATCAAATCAGGGATCCTGTTTGCTTGTAAACTGCTTTAGGTTCTGTGCAGTAAATGGGAAAGTAAAACCCAGAGTCTACTTTAAGAATGGATAAATGTGATTGCAAGCCTGATTTTGAACATGTTGAAAAAAAGAAAATGCTATTTTAAAAATTCCTTTTTGTTAGATTATGAAACTAAAATATTACATTTAAGATTTATGGCCTTCATAAGTCCAAACATAACAATAATTTATGAGTGAGATTTCAGTTCTTGTATATTATAAGTTGTTGAAGATTCCTACATCAATTCTAGTGATCTTAGCGATACACTCTACTTATTTTAGCCACCTCAGATGGATTTAATCATACTCCTGACGCAACCTCTTGGGCATTTCTTGTTATTTAGCCGAATGTGAGCACATTTGCACCTCTGAAGCCTAACAGGATAAAGTGAAAAGTAGGTATTGAGCAGCATGTTCCCTGAGTGGATGAAGCAAGTATGCTAAAAGGGGATGTTTTCCATATTTCAAATTAATATGACCTTTCACTGGAAAAAAACCAAAAACAAACAACAAAACTGTAGAAGGAAATACTAGCAGTCACTGAATAGTGGTCTATTGGCTTGAGTATTTTGAGTAAGAGGTTGACCTAAATTCCAGGCCCTGGAATAATTCAGACTCACCTTCTAGAATTACATAAAAAGTCAACAATATCATTATCTGTTAAAAAAAAAAAAGAAAAAGAAAAAAGAAAAAAAAAAGATTTTATTGAATTGTTGTCTATCCTAAACAGGACTTGCTTTTTGAATCCCCATAGGTATTATTGCACAGTTATATAAATATTATATACTGACACAGTATGATTATATTATTCTTCACTTATATCTGGTTGAGTTTGCTTTCACAGGAGGAAAATTTCAGGCTGACCTTTCTTGTAAGTAATTTTTATGTTTTCTCTTCTTGGGCTGTTCCTGTCTGTCCAGTGATATAAGTAATAAACTATTTAGAATTTCCTAATTATCCCAGCTTAGGCTAAAGGATATTGGCATTTAAGGATGCTTTACCTTAAGAACCCTACCCTACCAGTTAACTCTTTAGGGACAGGTATCTGCCACTCACATTCCCTAGTCTAATGCTAGGATCTTATCTGAAAGACTTAAGTCAGCAACCCACCTGCCCTTACCACCTCAATGCATATTATTGGCATCTTTCGATGACAACTGAGTCACTCATCTCTTCCCATTACCTACAAAGTTTTGGTGTCTATTTTAAGAGCATTTAAGTGCATTGACCTCAGTCTTTAGGAAATCAAGCTGACAAAGGCTGTGGCCAATATATTATTTATGCTTAATACTTAGTCAGCAGAACTGATAACTGTGAAAGATATGAGCTCAAATTGTCAGCAGCTGATCAAATGCTTCAAATTGTACAGAAAAACAACATAAATTTGAAAAACCTTAAATCCGATCAGGAAGAGAAATTGCTTTTCATGTTTAATAACCCAAATAACTACATTTTTGCAGATTTTTAAAAGAACAGATCCTCCCAGTTCTAATACATTTTAACCATCACTCTCCTATTCATCAATCTGAGTTTTTAAAGAATCTCTGCAGTAAATAGGATCACATCAAACTGGATAAGCGTAGGCTGTAAAAGCATTCACTGTTAAAATGAACTTAGAAACTATTATCTAACATTTATACAGGAAAATTTCCAAGTACTAACCTACTCCAGGAAGAGTTTGCAGTGCAAAATATACCGAATTCATAACAACCACAAGAAAAGTCTAGAACTGATAAATGGGTGAATCCTTTAAACTCTGTAATCTTAAATGACAGCTGTTTATGTACAAGACTGATTACTGAAATTAAAGATTAGCTTCATTATTTCACTCATTTTCATATTTCTATTATCACATTAACCTTGCCAGAACTGCTCAAAATAAAAAAGGATTTTGCCTGGAGGTAATTGCACTGGGTTTGCTTCTGCTTGATCTCACTGATCTCACTTCTCCTTATGAATTAATATTTGAAGAGGTAAGAAACTATTATATTTATCTGAAATCATGGGACTAGTTATTTATATTGACATTGATGTTGTCAATTATACTAGCAGGTATTTTCCCAGTGACTAGTTATTGATGCAGCAGTAGGTAATCTGAACAGCTAAGAGAGCATTCTTGGCTTATCACAGCAAGAAAAGTATATGTAGAGTGCATTGGCAGTGTCTTCTAAACTTCTGTTTATCCTCTTTGTTCACTACTTCGTCTTTTTTCATGTCTCTAAATTGCTGCCCAACACCAAGTTCGTAATCCCACTTCCAGGATTTTGCCTAAATTAAGAAATTCAGCTGGTTGCATTTTATGTCTGCACTGGTTATACCTTCCAATTTTGATGTTGTCCCACTGGTTAACTTCATCTTCGACATGTGTCGTCCTGACAGACCAGCACCACACCAGGGTGACCCTGATCACTGTCCACACACTGGATCCTGTCTCTAACATTCTAAGCCCACCTCAAAGCTCCTTGCTAGGAGGGCGTTGGTCAGATCATTGGTCAAATCATAATCATGCTTCAGATTAATTAAAAGCAGATCCTAAGGAAAGGAAGGGCAGCCTTTCAGCTTTTTTCATTATAGCTCCTACCAGTGAAGGACATCATCTAGATTCCACTTGGATTCAGCCAGCTGAACTACCAGAAGGTGAGAGAGATGAGCTCAGGGCCCCCACTGTTATTGCTTTCCTACCTATGATTCTGACCATGTCTTCATACACACTTCATACATGACCACGTCTTTTGTAGGCCTATACAAATAAACAAAAACAGATTTTTTTTTTACAGTGAGGTTTTAAGTGACATTCAAGATATTTTACTCTTCTGTTTATAAAGAAAGCAATCTTAGTTTATTTCGACCTGAAAAACCATCACTTGTATAACCTGTGCCCTGTTACTATCTACATTTGTTTTTACATGGCAGAATTTGGGCATGCTAAGAGGTATTCCTGAAGTTTAACTAGCCAACTGAATTCTGAAAATAAAACAAGTACTGCTGAAAGTTCCCAAGTAGTTTTTCCTAGAATCTACATAACTAATAGGCCATGTTCATTTGCTTTGCAGAGAAAGCCCATGTTCAGAGGTGTCTTCTGGGCTCAAAAAAAGCAAAGAAAAATTAAATGGTTGTGAGTTCTTATAACATTGAACAGCTAATGTGGTTTGGGGGTTTATGTCCTATTACTGCTGCTGATGTTATTGTGACAATCCCATTTAATTTGACTGTAGAAATACAGTATGTAATGAGTAAGCTAAAACATTTAGAAAAACAAAGCTGCTAATATTGCACATCTCAGGACCCACAGTTCTCATTTTCTTCAGCTATATTATGTTGTACAAAAAAGCCCCTGTTTATCATGATTCTCTTGATTATAAGAGCTGTTAATCCACATGCAGGGATAAATATATTTTTTATCATGCAGGGACATTTTTAAAAAGCACAGAAGAGAGAACGGCAAATTTGTGCAATTGAAACATGAAGAGTAACAAAAATTTATAAGCTTTCTATTTTTGTTTTTGGATGATCTCATTGCTGAAAAAACATAGAGCAGCATCTGGTCTCTTAATCAGATTAAAAATGTGTTAATCTTGTGACAGTAAAGTGCATCAGATGCTTCTGTAAATGTTTAGTCCCTTATTGTTTTTCACTGCTCAGACACTTTCTTGATTAGGCCACTCAAACTTACTTGAAAAAAAAAAAAAGAGATAGAGACATACAGAAGTAAGTTGTCTGGAAAGCACAGTGTCACAGGATTTGTACAGACACAAGTTTATCCAAACCAAGCTGAAGACAGTATGAAGGGTCTAGGATAATGATGGTCCAAACTGTCCTTGTGAAAAGCAAGAGTAACATGAACAACACAGGAGTGTTCCAGGATGGCAGATGTCCTCTTCAGGCTGAGAATGAGGTGGCTTCCTCTTTGCTTTAAAACTAACAATCCAAGTATTTTCTAAGTCATGGAGTTAGTTTTCTTCAAGAACTTCGTATTTGGCCTGATTTTGTTTGTTGTTTTGTTTGTTTGTTTGTTTGTTCAAATAGGAGACTTTAAAAGACTTGGAAGGTTTGCAGGTTCAGTCATTAAACTCTTATATAATGATCTAGATTAATCTTAAAAATAATTTCCTTGGGTTTTTTTATTGTCTTGGTACTCCTACAGAAAGGCTGCTATCAGTGCTTTACTATTTTAGAAAATCTTATAATTTCTAGTTTAAATATAATAATAGCCAATAATTTATCTTTTAAGAACAGATTGTTCTTACCCTTTCCCCCTTCTTCTCCTCCTCTCCTTATTTAATAGCCATATCCTTTGAATACTTAGGACAAAAAATTTACCTTCTTTGGCAAGGTATTATTTATTCCACCATCATACCAAATTTCTTGGTCCATAAGTATGCACAGGACTTTATTTATTTGTTATATGGATAAGATCTCACCAGAACTACTTAAGGTAAAGTGAACAGTTTTCAGCTGAAACATTTTTTGGTGTCTTGTGCTACAAGCTGTGGCTGGTTTGCTAGTCTATATATTCTGAGATAAGATTTACCATTTCATTACTGAATTACTTGTAGTTTTATAACCTAAGATGATGGAAAAACAGTTTTTTACACGAGTCAGTTCCAATTAATAGGCTTGTACCACAATTTGTTATTAATCCCCAAGGACATGATCTTGCCCTCGATAATTTATCTGATTTTGTATTACTAGGGTCATCATATTTATGTGACTCTTCATGCATGATAGTTTAATATCCTTCCAAATTACTTCCATGCTTACATTATCAAAAGCTTCCTGGGCCACTGCAGGTTAATATGAATTACTGTTACTTTTAGGATGTCAAGGTTTTATTTTTGATTGATAGTGGCTCAAACAAGAAATAGAATAAAGAACCACTGAGATAAAGAAGTAAATGGAAATTCCTCTTCTTTGACAATAATGAAGATTATTCTTAAGCAGATATGAATTACTGTTTGGAACTGACCCTTGAAGGGCTTAACTCTTCCCCATGTGAACTGGGACTTGTTAAATTTTGAGTTCTTGTAGAAAAAGTGCTTGTCGTGAAATAAAGCCACCTTTTAACCATAGAATTTCAATGAAAAGTTTCCAAAAGTGTCTGGAATTATTAAATATGTATAAGACAATGGCAATATGAGGATTTTAAAATAATGATTGAAGAAAAGGGAAGTATAGTAACCCAAATTTTGTTTGATCATAATTGCAAGCCAGGCGGTTAGAGATGAAACAGAGACACTTCCATTGCCGTTGACAGTCCCAGTGACTAGCTACTGACAATCATATTATTTTTTTATTTATTAAGCTCATTAATCATTGAGTCATTCTCAGTGCAGTATCTTGCAGCACCTTTCATGTACAAAGCTAGAGATATCAATGGTCTCTTAAAAGGACTGCTAATTTGCAAATTATATTACTGAGACTTCTGTGGTGAGATAAGTATTTGTGATTTTCATTAGTGTTTCTTAATCAACAGCTGTTCAGCATTTTTATTTTTTTTTATTAACAAGACACTTTATTATTATCTTAATAAATTATACCAAAAGTGTTCCAATCAAAGTTATATGAAGTTTTTCAATCTAAACATCTTATTATTTTTATTCAAATGGGTTAAAACTAGTTTTTATTAGCAAATATACCACTAAATATACTGTTTGTGTTTTTACTGCAAAAGAATATTTGACAGGAGACAAAACAAAACTTCAATGCCTTTGACACATACGTTATAGTATTTATGTCACAGAAATGAAAAAATAATTCCCAATGGTACTTATGTATACTAAGTATACGTTTTGATCAAAACTTCTCAAAAAGTTGCAATTTCAAGTGGTGGTGTTTTGTCAGAAAACTGTCAAGATGGATCAGAATTCCCAAATAAGAAAATTTCCTTTTGTTTTGGCTTGTTTTAGGGATTTCTTCCCTTATTCTCTGACAGTAGAAACTTACAATTGATGTAATAACATTTAGATGTTTATTTATATTAGGCTACTATACAACATAGATGGTACAGATATCAGTTTTTTCAGTGGTAGTTTAGTGGTTCACCTGACAAAATAGTTTGTTGTCTATTTCATTGTCGACCTCTTCTAAAATTTCAAATTCTACACAGTAGTTCTTTTTACACTGACCCCTCATTTTAACATCTGTTATTACATAGCAACTATTCTTCTCTTGTTAAAATCATTAACAGCCTGGACAACAGAATCTGATTCTTCACATATGGAATTGTTCCTGTTCAGTTTCATCATTCATTCCAAAACCAAGCAAAAGAGTCTTAAAGTCTCAGAGAAGATTATTCCAGGTTGTAAAAATGTTCAAGCCTATTTTTTATCCTTCCACTATCCTTTTAATCCTCCCAATATTTTATTTTATATTATTTCCTCTATTTATAGGCAAACTTTTATTTCCAGATAAAATATTTGTCGTGGCTTGACACTGGCTCAGTGCCAGGCACTCATGAGAGCCACTCACTCACCCTCCCTGCCACAGCTGGGCAGAGGAGAGAAAGAAAAATCTTTAACAAATGTCATGAGTGACATAAGGACCGGGAGGAAACATTTCAAGGGCAAAACAGGCTTAATTTAAAGTTACAAAGTGAATTTATTGCTAACAGATTCAGAGGAGGATAATGAGAAGTAAAACAAGCCCTTAGAACACCTTCCACCCCCCAGTCCTCCCAAAACTGCTGCAGTGTGAGCCCCTGCCACGGGCACACAGCCCTCCCAAAACTGCTGCAGCTGAGCCCCTGCCACGGGCACACAGCCCTCCCAAAACTGCTGCAG
>VZRF01014776.1:209537-247735 GCA_013396875.1 Vireo altiloquus
GGGTGGATCTCTGCATCCCCCGTGGATCCCTAGGGGCTGTGGGTGGATCTCTGCATCCCTCGTGGATCCCCATGAGCTGTAGGGGCACAGCTGCTTCACCATGAGCTTCACCGCGGCCTGCAGAGGAATCTCGACTCCAGTGCCTGGAGCACCTCCTGCCCCTCCTTCTCCACTGACCTTGGTGTCACCATGTTGTTTTCCTCACATGTTCTCACCTCCTCCTTTCTCTGACTAGAATCCCAAAATCTTCTGACTTTGTTTTGATTTTCTTCTTAAAAATGTCATCGCAGAGGTGTTACCAACCTCTCTCAGTGGCCCAGCTTTGGCCAGCAGCATGTCCATCTCCAGAGCCATCAGCCACTGGCGCTGCCAGACATGGTGGAAGTTTCCAGGAGCTTCTCACAGGAGCCGTCTCAGTCCCCCCCACTACCTAAAACCAGGCTGTGCCAAACCAATACAATATTTTATCTCAGGGAAATAAATAAATCACCTATAAGCAAGACAACAAACCTCTACACCTTCTTAAGTTTTCTCAGCTTTTCTTGATGAAGTTACAGATGGAGTTTGTGGGTTTATGCAAAGTTGTTTCTAAAGAGTAGATTATAGTAATCTTGCTTAAGAAGAACTTATACGAACTTGTCCAGACAGTACTGAATTTATGTTCAAAAGCCTTTTTCAAAAATTATGACAGTGGTAAAGGATAAAATGATCCTTAAAAAATGATTGTGAAAATTGAGGCATCAATTAATTAATTATTTTTTTAAGTAAATTATTTTGTTCTTTTTTATGAAAACAGAATATTTGACTAACACAGTTTATAACAGTAGGGTGCCTTTGTGTGACATCCTACAGGAACCACAGGAAAATTTTTCCTGTCACATTTTAGAACTTTTTCCTTTTTTGACATATTCTTTTCATGTCAGTCTCAGCTGATGTCCACAGATGACTGATGAACATCTGTGAATCCAGATGTACAAGGCTGGCTAGGATGTGTTTCAGTTTTAGTTTGAACTTGAGTTTTCTGATGGGGATATTGCCAGTTAAATATCACACAGTGGAGCCTTAACTCTTTGAAATATATTATGAAAAATCTAGAATTTTAACTTCTGATTTTATTTTTGTCAGTGCTTCTTTGTTTAACAGTATGCCTATGGAATAGTCTGAGAATTATCTGAAAGAAGTTGCAGTGGTTATGTTTTGTACTACCACTTCTATAAGTTGCTCCAGATCCTCCCAGTAATTCAGGAGCATGTGAAATAAGACTTAATTGAATGCATCTGCTCATTCTTGTTATAAATGGCCCCAAGTAAATGGAAAGCTTTAAAGCTTTTTATTATCTTGATATGAAAATATCTATCAGTGTACAGATTATTAATATAGTATGGATAATATTAGTCATTATTTCAAAAATTATCTGTGTGGCAAGAATTTATTTTGATCCCTGTTCTTTCTAAAACACTAAAGTAAACATCCTTTAGGCATTTTATCTCCTCATGAGGAACATCACTCTGAGACATCCATCTTGCATAAATATCCAGAATCACATACAGGTTCTGTGGAGTCTTCTGTCCAAAACTTCAGCAGTGTTCACAGCTATTTAAGATAGAGATTCCTGTCTTTATATATTTGTGCCCATGTGTGTGTACATGTACAAAGGTGAATGCTTAACTTGATCATAAACCTTCCTAGAATATAGTATTTAACCAGAATGATCTAAGTAAGCATTAAGAAGATAAAAATAAATAGTTTTGGAGTAGAGAATGAACATACATACACAATGGGGGGGGGGGTTTCCTTTGAATAACTGCAGAATCAAACAGGGTAAAAAGCCTACACTGCATTAAATAAATTGTAAAGCACAAAGGGCAGACACAAACTATAAATTATTATGGAAGCTAGTCAATCATACAGAGATATGTGCATGGAGATAGTTAAAAAATTTATTTCGTAAGTCTGAAGCAAGTCTGCCTTGGTAGGTAATTACAGTTTGACACTACTTTAATTTGAATATATATCAGTTGAGCTCATATGAGCATGAATCACTTGTGTAGATTACATTTAATTCAGTGTTCTGATTTAACAGAAATGCTATTATTTGTGCACATAACTCCATCATTCTTCTTGAAGCATCTATCTGATGAATGACCTTTATTAAATTACTTTTCAGAACTTTGAACTGTTGTATTGCCCTTCAGATGTATTGGAATAATATGATTACCTGTGTCTTATTTTAGTTTAATTTGATATTGTTGAGTATTACTTATTGACATCTCTACAAACACACTCAATATTTTAAAATTCTTAATAGATGAAAAAATTAGTTCAGTCATTTATTGCTTTTTTTAAAAAAAGTCAGTCCATCAGTCTATAACCAGAAGAATGCTGAATATAATTTTTTCATGGGTATCTCATGCTTTATGATTAATTACAACCAATGCACAAAAGTCTTCTTGGGTTTGATTTCACACTTGAAAAAGTCAAGAATCATGTTGAGATAAAGCAAAGAGACCAACAAGTACTAAAAAAAGATATTATTTAATTAAATTGGTAATTTAAGATTTTTCTAGCTCCTCTTTCTGTTTTAGGAGTTGGGTTTTTTTTAGCTTTTGCTCAAATTGATTTCAAGTTCAGTTCTTTAGTATTGATTTCCCTTACAAATTCAAAGGCATGGTTAAAAGGATTCAAGAAATGTCTGATCCTCTGCCATAGTCTCATTTCTCATTTCACTCCAGTAAGTTTCAGTCAGAACAGCTGCAACCTACTGCAAACACACCATGGAGAGGGAGCTTGTAACTTGCTTTTGAAAGCTGGCAAAAAAGCAGTATAATGGCATGAGAGAAAAGATAAGCACTGAGAAGAGAGCTAATACATGTGGAGTCTGTAAAACAGGATAAAGTAGGAATTTGAAATGAATATTGCAAATATTGCCCAATGGTGAACACTTTTTTGTGTGTGTATTTACATACTGCTGGAATTAATTGCTTTTGGAAGTGAGGAAGACAACTAGTGGCTTAAGGTGAGGTGGTAGTAAAAGACTTAACACTTAAAATGAGAATTAAAGTTTATTTTACAGTTGTGCACTACTAGAAGCATTTTAAGTATAATTAAAGACTTCCAAAATTGCTCACAAATTATGAAATCTATCCAAAGACAAAACTGTAGTTTTTCTTATTGCTCAAGTGGTTTTGGATAAAAACATAATTAATCCAATACAGTGTCCTAAAAGAAATGTTTCAGCAGAATTTCAAACTGGAATCTAAATAAATGCTAATTCAAGGAGCCTAGACCCAGTGCTTATCAAATCTTTGTTATAATGTCAAAAGCTTTAAGTGATAGATTCTATTAATGGCTAGCTTAAGTTATAAATTTGGTAGTTTTAAAACTTTGATATTTACATAAAGTTTGACACCACAGATAAGTCACAATGGTCTTCCAATTTATATGTCTATGATTATATTTACATTGCATAAATACTTATATTTAAATTTGTATTTTGCTAAGTATTTTTAACCAGTTCATTACAAATTTAGTATTTTTGCTCTTTGTTTCTCATAAATTACAGTTTCTCTTTTCTGAATTACTAAAATTCCTAAGCAACAAAATTTTTGACAGAAAATGACAGATCCATTAACAGCATACATTTTTAAGGATGATACTTTGATGCTAAAATTTCTTACACCCTTATATTCACAAAAAAAGACTCATCACTTATATAATTACTAAAACAATTAAGCAGCTTAATAAATCTCAGGAATATACTGTAAGTTGCCCTAGGTAATCCTCATATTTGCACTGCCTGACAAGTGCATCATACACATTCCCTTTAGTTTTACAGTGCAGATAATGAAGGAGACTAATTCTTTATCAGCCCTTCACTAACATTAGTATGACACAATGGCATTCTAAAAAGATCTCCTGTTGAGCAGTGAGGACATTCCATGTTCCATGTTCCTTACTGCACAACTTCTTAAGACTGTTTTAATAATTACATCTTTGTAATTTTGTTCATTAATATATTTCTAGTCAGTAATTAATGTCCCACATATTTATCTGGTTTTTAAAAAAACATTCAGTTGCGCCTAGACTGAAATGCCTCTTTGGTACCATCCCCTAAGTAAAATTTTCCCCATAGATATCATGACTTTTTCCTTACAGTAATGTTTATGTCAGTGTCATGACTGAAGATGGCACTTTGAGAATTTATTCTTCCTTATGGAAAAGCCAACTACATTATGGAGCATGGAAGACTGAATGCATTACAAAGCTTAATAAACCTCAAATAAAAAAAATGTTTTATACTGCATTATTTTTCTTTAGTGGCTCAGTGATGTTAACTGTTGCTGTGGAGACATCAAATCTTTCACTCAGAATGAAAATGACGTTGTTAATTCCATCCTCCTACAGGACCTTCTTAGAAAAATCTTTAAACATCATAATCATGAAAAATAAGCCTCGAGAAGCTAAATATTGATTATTTTGTCTAAAGACTAATTAAAAATATTTCATCTGTCTTCACTCACATTTTTGCTATACGGCTACATTAGCTTTGTGTAGGTTTACAGAAGTAATGAAGTTACTTGTCTTCTAACTTTTCTTACCAGGTAGATAGTGGGGTGGGAAGAGGGACAGAGGTCATTCAACCAGAGCCATTAAAAAGCTGAGGAATATTTTTTGAGAAATATAATCTTATCAGGAATATTTTATTACTAGCATGTTCTGGTTTATTGGTCCACTCTGGGTATAGCATTTATTTGATTCTTTTTAAGAAGGGGATAAAGGAAAACCAAAGTCATCGCATCAAGCCATCAGTGAGTCTAAGTGTGCACAATGAAGTGCAATATTTTCTTTCCTCTGAGGAGAACAGCTTCGAGCAATGGAAGATGAAACTTGGTCATGGTCTGCTGCCAGAATTCTGCTGTTCTAAAATCCCATTTATCTCTGGGTGACACAGTAGGGGCTGCCTGAAGCCCACCGCATCCCACTGCAGATGTCCTGGTGGTCTGCTGCAGTTAGAGGACTTTGTTGTTTCCTCTTGGAGGGCAGGCTGACACCTGGTGACACTGCATGTCTGCAGAGGTACAGCAGCAGGAGCAGTCTCCCGGATGAACTCCAAAGATTTCCAGTGAAGGGGAACGAGGGGAGACCCAGATCAGGGTTGTGTGTGGGTTCTTATATTAGCGGTGGGGAAGCTCACAAACCGATGGGAACAGGGCTCAGGGTGGATCCGGCTGGGATCGACAATAGGAAATCTACTGGGAGAGCAGCAGGGGAGGGATTAGGGAACACGACCCAGTGACACACCGAGTAGCAGGGATCTTTCCAGAGGGAAAGGTGTGCTTTGGGGAGAGTGGCAGGGACTCTCTGCCCAGGAGGTGGGGAGATGGGTGGAGAGGGACAAGCCGAGTGGGGGAACTGGCACAGCTCACACGGGGGAGAAACAGCACTCAGGGCAAGGGGTAACCACAGCAACTGGGGTACAGAGATGCAATTTAAGAGCTACTGAACAAACATTGACAGAACAGATTAACCTCAACAAAGAGGCCGTAAAACACAGGACTTTCTGAGTCTCTCAGTCATCCTCCAGCTTGACCCAAGCTGGGGTACTGCAACATCCAGGGACCTGTATCAGATAACCAGAAGGAAAGAGTATGCCAGGACAGAGGATCATATGGTTCCATTTCCCCTGTTAAGCTGAACTACTGCAATTCT
This sequence comes from Vireo altiloquus, assembly GCA_013396875.1. Lineage (NCBI taxonomy): Eukaryota > Metazoa > Chordata > Aves > Passeriformes > Vireonidae > Vireo > Vireo altiloquus. Next base: position 215,247 of record VZRF01014776.1, read on the forward strand.
GATGAACGCAAGGTTTTCAAGAGTTATCTCTGGCAATGTTTCTAACTTGCTGATACTGTAAAAGCTTTATTCCCTCACTGTAGAATATGATTGTCACAAATTGCACATACTTAAGTGTTTGAAGTTCCCAGTTTTTCCCAGTACAAAGGGACTCTCAGGATAATCTGTTACATTTAAAAACTAAGGTGGTCAAAACTTCCAATCATTGGATTTCACTGTGTATTTACTGGCATCCTCTATTAACAGATATTTTTCTTAATTATTTTTCCTGATTAACAAGTAATCTTTTGATATTTTTTTTTAAAAAGTTTATTCTGTAGTGCTTGTCTTCCAGCAAGAGTTAATGTGGATTTAATCTGAAATCTTAAAAACAGCAGATCAAAACTGTCTGTCCCAATCATTTTAAGGAAGCTGAGTGGAAACAAGGGAACTTCTATCAGGATTTCCACACTGCTCATAAGAAATGTGACCCCACTTCAGGTGATGTTCCTAACACTTTGTAGTATTCATTGTTGTCTTGAAACGGGTATAGAATTTTAGCTGTTCTACATACTCTCTATAATGAAAAAAAATCCCTTCCTTTTTGGTGTTCCTCTTTACCCTTTTCTTTGCCAAGAACAGTACAAGTGAGAATTTATGTTGAATCAAATTTTGATGCTGAAATCTCTCTTCTTTTAAATTACTGATTTTAAGAATTACAGAATTTATACGGATGTATATCACATGTATGGTTTACTCTCAAATGCAAAATTTTGAATCACTTGGATTTAGCTGTACTAAAGGAGAAAAGTTTTATTAGTTTTACTTGCCAATGCTTCCCTCATCAACCAGTGTCATTTAGCAGCCATACTAGAAAGCTACCATGTCATATAGGTCATAGGTAAATATTTAGAAGAAAAAAATCGAAAAGATATTTTTTTAAAAATATGCCTTACCATGATATTTCTCTTTTGGATTATAGGGAATTGTAGTTAACAACCCATTTTAAATTACATCTACTCATTCCTGTGATAATTACATATAGTATAACATTTTTTGACCAAATTTAATGTTACTTGAATACCCCGGAGAAATCAAAGTATAATCCACATAGTAGTATTTCTCAGGTAGACCAGCAATTCTATCAATATAAATGTTTTGAAAAAAATCTTAATTCTGTGATTATGCCATCATCATGCTACAGGGTTTGTAACTGCTTTATAATTCCTGAGAAACTTCTCTCATACTTAAATATGTCTGTGAACTCACACTCTCCCTTTTCTTTCATATTTTCCAACTCTTCAGAATTTTCTATTTCCCCAGCTGAATGAAAATTAAATAATGTTGTTAATGTATACTATATTTTTTAATAATAGAATTCATTTGGAATCCTGTCTCTAGCTGCAGTTGTGCAATGCTGGAACTAGGAAATTCCCTGGGTATATTATATGCCTTTACATACCCCTTACCTAGTATGAGGCTTGATGTCATCACTGCTGTCTGTACAAACAACAACACTTGTACAAGTGGCCATTAGGAGTCATCTGATTATTTTATCACTATTTCAATGTAACTCTAGTGAATTTTGGCAATTATGGCGTTAATAAAATGCAAATATTTTTCAACAAAGACATATTGTTAAAGATAATAATTTTGAAAACATTTTGCAGTTTTCAGTTCACTCCTAATCCCTAAAATTTGAGGAACAGTACTGTGGTTAATAAATAGCTAGAGAAGCTAGCTCACTCTGGAAAGCCTTTGAATTTTGGCCTTTTAGAACCATACATGTAGGTATACTACTGTAGTCCCCAAGGGCAGGTAATTTATAACAAAGTGTTGACAAACAGTTCTAACTGTACTGTTATTACATGAAACAGTTATAATATTCGTACCAGACTATAATCCTTCACTGACTTTGACATGTTTGTCATATTCAGCAGTTCTGTTGTTCACCCTGAAAAATCTCTGATGGATTGCAATAAGAAATGAAACTCATGTATCAAGATCTAATTGAATACAAGGTTTGCTACTACATGAACAAAATAACTTGAAGCATGCAAATCATCCTTCATGATTTTTGCACCATTTCTTGAAAAGCAATTCATCTTCTTCATATGAAACCAAATCAAAACCTGTGTTTTTGAATGACTCCACACATGTAGGCAACAAAGCAGACTTAAAAATAAAATTTTTTTAAAATTGTCATTTAATGTCGCTCTTCCAAAGACAAGAATCTGAACGAAGTTTAGGTGATTCTTTAACTCACCACTTTAAAGTGAATTTGGGTCATAGTAAATTTTTACTGACTGAAATACAGTCCTACAAACTAAACTGACAATCAATTTAGAAGCTGAAAGAAATACACAGATGGAGTTCTTATAATAACTTTCAGCAGGAGTTATGAAATATGCTTGCAGTATTTAACCCACCTCTAAAATTTTGTGAGTCAAATACTTTGGCTGGAAACAAACCTAATCTTACTGCAGAAGGTACACTTTGTCTGAGATTAAAGACAAGACTCACCATTAACCACTTTGCAATTTTCACGAATATGCAGTTTCTAATACACAGTGAAAATTTCATTAATATTGTCAAAACCTGAAAACTGAATGGAGAAACTTTATTACAAACCAGCACATAATCACAGAATATTCTGAATTGGAAGGGACTCACAAGGATCATTGAGTCCAACTCTTAAGCGAATGGCTGGTAAGGGGATTGAACCCTTGAGTTTGGCATTTTTAACACCATTCTCTAACAGTACATCTCATACAGAAACTCCCTTTTTTAAATAGTAAACCTGAACACCAAACATCCCTTTTCCTGATTATGTTGCCTTTAGACTTAATAGGTCTTCTTCCTAATAAATATATTCTTCCTTTTTAATACTGTAAAACTCTTGCTATGCCCAAGCCTGTATTTATTATTTGCTCAAGTGCACAAATTAATGACCCTGAAAAATTAATTTCCCTTGTATATGCCTCTGTCTCTGCATGGCTAGGAGTTACTCAGGACATTTAACTCTTTTAAGTTGTTTTCACCTAATGTGAAGGGAATATGAGAAGTTTGACCATAGCAAGAGGAGGTGATTGAGTAGACTTTATTTCACTCAGTTTTAAAGGAATTACTATCATTCTTTACATATATGTGTTTGTGTGCCTGGCAGTAAACTACAAAAATTGTTTAAAGAATGAAGCCTAGAATTTCCCCTGTACACTGAAACACAAAGGAATGATATGCAACATCAACGCTAAAATTTGTGAAATCTAACATGTGCTCTCTCCAGATACCCATAAGTCATGATGGAGTAACCCAGATTTACCCAAACCCACACTAAGCCACAAAGTGGTCCCAAAAGTAGATGGATAAATCTGAAATCAAATTTATCTACAATCTGAAGCATGGTACTAAAGAGATTACAATGCATTAAACTCCAGAAAAGCAAGAAATAAAGCATTAAAATCTTCAAGTCTTATGTAGTAGTTGTGATTTTCACTTTTTGTTTCAATTTAAGAATAAAAAGAGTTGTTTAGAAATATGCTTTTGTTTTTGTGTATTATAGCATGCATTCTGATCTTTGCCAATACAAATAGGATCCAAAGCATTCTAAAACCTACCAGCAGGTCATTTTGGCCAAAATGTTAATTTAACAGCTTAACTACATGATGATAATCAGGATGAAAACGTAGGATGCAACTTAAACCCACTCCATTATTTTTTCAGAAGAGAGCATTGTCTTGTTTTATGTTATGATGAGCAAATGAATATTCCTGGGCTTGAGCACAAACCAATTTTAAACATTAGATCATAAAAACCATAAAATAAAATATACAGTTCATAAACTTAAAGGCCAGTTATGCAAATAAATAGTGCATTAAGATATGCTCTTGTATTTTCATCTAATAATAAAGTTTAAAAAAGGATGTTTCAGGAGTCAATTAACCTGTTATCTTACCTTCTGTGTTTCTCCTTCTCCGTAAACACTAGTTTAAAAGAAGGAAATAAACTTTTACCCTATGACTTCATTGTGCCAAGCTTGGTCTTATTTTCTTGCAATTTTTTACTCACAACTTTGGAGATTTCACATTGGTTTTCTCCTTTTTTCCCATAATACTACTGCTACTACTATTATTATTGTTGTTATTATTAGTATATATTGCTGTTGTTATTATATCTTTTTAATTTTTAAACTGTTTTTATCTCAATCCATGCATTTCTTTCTCACTTTTAGGCTTCTGATTCTTTCCCCATCCTACCAGGGAAGGAAGACATGAGCAAGTGCTGACTGGTGCTTAAAGACAGCATCATTATATCTCCTCGTCCTCATTCCTGGATAAAAAATTCTATTTAATTAAGCAGTTTTTTCAGATTCTTTGATGTTCTAAGTTATTTGAAACACATTTAAATTTTCTCTTACATTATGCCTTCATCACCACAAAAATTATTATATCAGCTCATGAAGTGTGCCCTCTAGATCATGATAATGATGAAAACATTTGAAAATCAGACATCCTCAAGCTGAGTTTAACTAAATGGCACCAAAAAGCGAAACAAATCTTTCCTACATAAATATATGATTGATAGATAGACAGATAAATAGACAGATAGGTAGACAGACAGACTAAATGTAAGACAATAGTCACAAAAAGCCTCCAAACAACAAGAGACAAATACTCTCATATATCATGGACCAATGCTGTGGTCAAACCCCACAGGGTGTGAAGCACCTCCCAGGCATCTGTTCATTGCTCCACAATGGAATGGGGTAGAGAATCGAAAGAAAGGTAAAACTTATGCATTGAGAGAAAGAAAGCTTATTAAGACAAAAGAGGAAGAGATAATAATAATGATAAAAAATGCAACAGTCAGACAGTCCCCAAGCAGTCACCACTATGCTCTGGCCAGCTCCTCCAGAGTTTTTTGTTTCATTTAGCATGAGGCCATAAGGTCTGGGAAATGCCCTCGGTCAACTGGGGTCAATTTTGGCTTCTTCCAGCTCCTTGTGCACCTCCAGCCCCCTCACTGGGGGAAGAGGCAGAAAACTCCTTGACTTGGTGTAGGGACTGCTCAGCAAAACCTAAGCCATCAGTGTGTTTGCCTACATTATTCTCATCCCAAAATACAGCACTATACCAGCTACCATGAAGAAAATTATCTCTATCCCAGAAAAAAACAAAGGAATCTATCATAAAATAGAAAATTCACTCCCTTACAAGACAAACTATGAGTAAAATCTGATTTAGTGTATTCAGATATCCACATTGGTTTTTGTCAGATGGAGACACTGGTTTCTTATACTACAGAGTTAAACTACAATTAGGATTTCCTGTTTTCTGCCTTGCTTAAAAAGCCACTGATTAATCAATGTGTTCTATGTATTTTTAACTTTTTCCTTTCCTCTTTTCTCCCTCTGATACAACTGTGTGTTTTGGCATGGCTTACAGCAGAATCTCACTCACTGAATATTAGAATGTAAGTGAGTGCATCATAAAAAGTAAGCATAATTTATTGAAGATCATATTGAGGTTGCTTAGTGTGCAATTCATTCCTGTATAAAGAGCAAAACCAAAGTCAAGCAGTCAAACAGCTTGACAGGTTTCCCTCTGTTTTCTCCTGAAAAAAATGAGACTGGTTTAAATCAAAGAACCAAAAAATGACCCTTTTTACTTCTGAGCCTTCAAGAAGCAATCACCTCTTGACCATTATTTCAGATCATTTCCATGTCTGTGTTCCTGTAAACACAGAAAATTGGGCTTCTAACTACTCAGAAGAGACAAGTGCTTTCTGCTAATTGCCTTTTTCTATTACTGTATTTTAACAATGATTTATGCCTTTCATATTTTTAATTATTTTAATTTAGGCTCAGCTTCCCCTCAGTTTTTTCTATTTTCAATATTTTCTTGTTTTTCACATAACAAACCCATCTTCTGAATCCCTTCAATATCCCTATTCCTTTTGGTTTTTTTGCTATCTGTATTCTTCTGTTTTCTTAAAATTTGAATTTTAATTAGAATTTAATTAGTCTAATTCAGAAAATGAAAGAATGAAGCAGCCTCTCCTGTCTGCCTCTCAGAGGGGAAAAAGAAAAAAAACAACAAAACCTCAACAAAACCAAACCATACCAAAACCCACAAACAAACCTAGAAGAAGAGTCTTTCCCTCTAAGAGTGTATCTTCCAATGCAAATGAAAACATCTTGACAGAGACCAGCTGTGGTTTTACGAGATGCAAGAGCATTAATACTCATTTCAAGAAAAGTGAAACCTAGGACCTTAATGAAGATTGGAACTTTAGGTAAAAAAAAGCTCATGAGGTTAGTAGTTCTGTAAAATCTATCCCAACCTTAAAATCAGCATCTCTGTTAACTCTCAAATTATGTAAAGTTTTTTTCCTATTTTTCTTGATTTTCTTGCTTTTTCTTGCTTAGTAAAACTTTTCTTCATATCCATGCAAACTGAAAACTACTAAAATGAAAAGTTTGCTATCCAAAGTTAGTGTTATTCCAGAATCTCAGGCCTTAAAGAAATTCCTGCAAGCTGTGCAAAAATCATAATCAGTGTTGTGTGAATTATTTCACTGACACAAATGAAGTGCAGTCTTTGAAACCATTATGAAGGCATTATTTAACAGGCAAATTGTGCTGTTTATAAATTTTAAAGTACACTACTAGAAATGCCTGTATTAGTTGTGTCCTAAAATACAATATTATTTAACAGGGAATCAAACAGGTCAAGACTCATGCACCAATGTAAGAAGTTTTCACTTTATGCTATAAAAAAGATAGGGAAAAAAGTGCTGCTGCCTATGGATTTCATAAACAAAACACTTCTGTGGTATCTCATGTGACCAGACATTAAGTTTGTGTTTGAACAAGATAAGCTATCATTACCAAAGGAATTTCAGTGGCATCAAATGCTGAAGTCCAAATCAATGCTACTTCAAGAGAATAAAACTGTAGTATTTATAAAAGGAACATTAACAGTAAAAAGTTTAAAATAGAAATGTGTACCACAAAAAAAACCCCAAAAAAGCAAAACAAACCATAGGAAAAAAAAGAACTAGTTACATTATTTGTCCTAGACTGAGTATCACAGCAATTCCAAAGTGACTCTCCAGACCCTTCCCCAGCTCCACTGACCTTCTCTGGACACACCCCAGAACTTCAATGTCTTTCTTGTAGTGAGGGGCCCAGAAGTAGGCACCAGATTCAAGGTACTGACTCACAGCACCGAGTACAGAGGGACTATCACTGCCCTGGTCCTGCTGGCCACACTGTTGCTGATACAGGCCAGGATGCCATTGGCCTTCTTGGCCACACTGGCTCAGGTTCAGCCAGCAGTTAACCAGCACCCACAGGTCCTACTCTGCTGGACAGCTTTCCAGCCACCCTTCTGCAGCCTGCAGCACTGCAGGGGCTTGTTGTGACCCAAGGGCAGGACTTGACACTTCACTTTGCTGTACCTCATAGAACTGGCCTTGGCCCATCGATCCAGCCTGTCCAAATCTCTCTGTAGGGAGCTGTGGAGGCTGGTGAGCCTGCCATACAAGGATGTGTGAGAATCCCCTGGAGGGATGGACTCTAGTAGCAGAAACACTCCCCAGGTTAGGGTGAGAAAGAAAGGTTTCTCCCAAGATATCCTGTTGCATTATGTTAATATACCACAGTTCAGCTCCCTGCCCCTTTCTTACCCTATTCGTCGCTGCTCCAGAATGTTCTCCCTTCCCTGCTTCCCCATTGTGCTTTCTTCCTCAGCCACTCCCTCTCTATTTCCCCACATGCCCCTGTACTCTAACCCCACCTGTGTACTGCCCCTGCCCTCAAACCACTGTTCCCTGATGCTCTCTCTGCCCCCATTGCCCCCGGTACCTAAACCTGGACCCTCCATCCCCCCTTGGTCCTTTGTCACTGACTCCCTTTGCGTGTGTGTGTGGCTGTACTGAACCAGCACATGGAATATCACACACAGACCCTTCCTGTCCCTTTGCTGCCCATCCATCTGGGAAGCTCTCCGGTGTGTGTGAGTGTGTTTGGTGTGTGCAGCTCCGACTGAATGGCTCCAGCTGGAGACACCTCTGGACAGCCACAGCATCGTGTGCCCCCACAACCCACTGCAACAGGCAGCCTTCCTCCCCTCCAGCAGATCAACACTCCCACACACCCTGGTGCAGTCAGCCAATGGACAGGGTCAGCACCTGAGCCCACCTCCAGGCTGACAACAAAGGTATGAAACAGGGCTGACTGGTTTTTCACACAGCAAAGAGTGCACCAATCCAAGCCATAAGCAGCCAGTTTCTCCATGAGAATGCTGTGTTAAAAGGCTTTACTAAAGTCCATGTAGAAAACATACACAGCCTTTCCCTCATTCACTAAGTGTCACCTTGTGCTGGAAGCAGATCAGGTTGGTTAGCCCAGACATGCCTTTCATGAGCCCGTGCTGGCTAGGCCATTTTCTCAAACTTTGGCACAAAGGTTTTATCCAATGAATAGAAGAGATTGTATTATACTTTTCACAGTTAATTTAAGCAGATGAAATTTTTTGAGGGGGAAAGTTTGTTAATCCACTAAGTGGATGTTTTCTGTTTTACTTTTTTATCCTTAATATCTTTTCTTGCATTACACTAGGAAACAATAAATCATTCTTTGTTTTGTGTCCTGTATATGTGTCCTGTGTACAACTATATGTAAAGAGAGATAAACACTTATTCTCATTTTCCTGGGGCCAATTACAGTCTGTTCTATGAAGCACAGGGCATATTTTGCACATGGTTGGTATAGACCAGAGTGTCAGCAAAGGTCTGGGCTTCTGTGTATTCAGAGGAGGAAATGCAGAGTAACATATTCTTAAGAAAATAAAATTTCGGCTGTACTTGAGTATGACAGTTAACTTTTCATGAAAGATCTGTTGTGAGTGAGCAAGACAAAGGCTTCAGTTCTCATAAATGTTGCTACTTTGATGAGAAAATTTGTATTTGCAGTTTATGATAAAGCACCTGAGAGCCCACAAACACAACACAGTTCATACGTGAAATATATAAAACACGATAACCTTAAGTTATATTTGTACATGACATGAGACAAGATACCTATTGTAACTTAGTTTCTTATATAAAAATATGCATCTCTCTCAGTTTTGGAATACTGAAGAGATGAAGAAACAAAAATCCTTTGAATATTTCTTTAAGCTTCTGTAATCTATTTTTTACTCATTTGTTTCCTTGCATTTACTGCCTGCATATGTTTTTTAGGATTTTTTCTCTGGTATTTTTTAATTCTCAAGACTTGAATGCTTGGAAAACCTAAGAAAATAAAACACCCATGGCTACTGACATAAAGGGCTTAATTTTCACTTAGACTTTTATGTAAATGAATAAGTGAGAATTAAAGTCAAGCCTTCTGAAGTCCATCAATTCTCAAATTTGTGAGAAGATCATAAGTAAGACAGTAACCTAGTTCACTATTTGGTTTTGAAGGGGACTTCTGTCTCCCTTCTGAAGCCTTTGTTTTTTTAAACCTAACCTCTGGCAATCTATCAAAACGTATTAAGTGATAGACCTCTAATCTCCATTGACTGGGACAGATTGAATGTCTGGCCAAAACTGTAAATAAGAAGATGCCACTCACAGCAAATGTAGTGCTGCCTTAAAGAAGTGGTTCAGAAAATTGAATGGACATCACTGAAGAAGAAATGCAATAAATTTCCAAAGCAGAGAGGAAAGTAGAAACTTCTACAGCTTTTCATGGGGTAGGGGGAGGATGATAGAATTTTTTTCCTGAGGTTCTTCTCTTCCAGAGACACAAAGTTTAGGTATCTAAACCTGAAAGAAATAGAAGTTAATTGGGAAATTAATTGGGAATTGGGAATGTCTGAAAAATGGTCTGCTATGGGAAAACTTCAACAATTTACTGATTTAATACTTTAGATCGACTTTATATTTTATCCTGATTCCATTTTAAGATGTTACTGGGCAGACTTATGGTTTTGGTTGGATGTATTTTCATATTCTTTGTGAGCTGTTAATAAGTCTAGAAAAAAGGAAGGGAGATTTGATTATAATACTTTTCCCTTTTTTAAGGTTTTAAAAAGCTGAGAAATGATATGTGCTAATAGGATCATGCACTAGAAGGAAGCAGTGTGTTCCTAGAAGTGTCATTTCACACTTCCTTTAATGAATTGATGAGATGTTATATAGATCCAAATTTTATATAAGTCCAGGAAGATGAAAAATTTACTAATGAATTATCATATGCTCTCACAGAAGTAATCTCCTCAACTCTGTATTTATTATGACTTCCTAAACCAGGAACAAACTAAGGGAAGACCAAAATTACTATTCTCTGCCAGTTACCTCAAATAATATATAAAAGCCTTGAGTTTTAACAAGTATAGCTGAGGGCTAGAGATTTCACAAGTCTGAATTTCTCTTAACAAAAATCACTAGTTAGAGGAGAATTCCTCTCTCCTGGCAAAAGAAGGCTGTAAAATGGACTTGATAGTTACATTTTCTGTTTGATCTGCTGGCTATCCAGTAATGCATATAGAGCAGCTGGGAGTCTGGTGGAGCATATGCTGACTCTTGCTGCCAATACCGAGTACACCACAGAGAGCTGGGGGGAATTTCAGGGTGAAATTATCATATTGGTGCAAACTAGAGAATGTTAGGGGAAAGAGAGAAGGAGAAAGAAACCAAGCTTGGTTTATTTCACAAGAAGGTCTAGAAAACAAATTTTAAGAAACAAGTTGTTATGTTTATTGTTCATCCAACAATTCATTCATTTTAACTTTCTGTAACCTCATGGAATTTATTTTCCAGAAGTATCAGGTCAAGTAGGCTTAAGTACAGAAAATGTCTGTCAAGCTCCACACTCTGGGTGTTTCTATCATGTTGCAGTGATTTATAAAACCTGAAACATTCCTGATGCTGCCTAATGTCATGGCTATCATGACCTGAGAATCAAGGATTACATATGGGAAACCAGATGCTCATCTTACTTCGAATAAACTGTGATTTCTGTAGAGTTATTTTGGATTTATAGAGGCTTAATCAACATAAGACTGGTCTGGTACAGCCTAGAAGTAATCACATGCTCATTTTGGTGTTATAATATGTTTCCAACTGGGGCAAGGTTGGGAGGAAAATAATTTTTATCTTGTTGCCACACCCCAGTTCAGCTTCTACCACGATGATAATTCCATAAAATGTAGTTAATAACCAGTGAGTTCTAGTCAGACACTTAAAATGTTTTATGTCTTCTTGCCATCTTGACATTGGAAAATAGCAAGGTCTCCTTGTCCCAAAGCAGTAAACTTTGACTGTGGAGCACACTACACTTTGCATTTTCATCTCTTATGACCTTGTCAGCATTATGGCTGTCATTAGGAGAGGAAAAGGTACCCATGATGAGCAGGCATCTTGGAACACTCAGAAGGTGAAATAAGTTCTTAAAATGGATGTTTTCTGATCTGTATCTCTCTCCCCTCCACTTCCCTTTCCACCTCCTCAGATTTTTTTTTTTTGAAAAATAGTCTGTTGATTAATTTTGCAGGAAGCTTTGATCAAAACCACACAATACCATTACAGACATTCTATCTACTACAGGTCTAAATGAAATAGACCATGTTTAACAGAGCAGCTCAGGAAAACTATCATATCTACCTACCCAGCTGATGAAAAGAAAGTGATCAATAATGACTATTTCCTAAGAACTTCAGCAGGTGAGAGGAAAAAGCTGTGTGAGTAATGCAGTGTGGGAGTAATGCAGTATGGGGGTAATACATAAATCAGTGGAGGAAAACAATAAAACTGTGCAAGAAATAGTTTGCTTACCAATAACTTCTGACAGAAATACAGTTATGATAATAACTAGGATCATGAAAGCAGTTCTGTATATCCCTGAATTAGCTTTCTTTCTTTTGTGCTAGAATATGAACTAAATGAAGTACAAGGGAATAAAATGATCATAAAATTAGCTTTTATTTTTAGCAGCACTTGTGTTATGCATGTGTTTTACTCATGCAAATGCACTTTCCACTGATTCAGGTTATCTGATGAAGTCCAATTATTCAGTATATTTCTTTTCTTTTTTTCCTCCTTCTCTAGCTCAATCTTACACATTTTAACTTTATCAGAAGCACAATAGGGCTTAAGTATCCTTTCTTTTTTGTATATTTTGATTAATTCCCTTTTTGCATTTTGTTCTTCTAGAATCTTATGCAAACTGAACAGTCTGTCACTCTTGAGACATTTTTTAGCAGATATTCAAGCTTAAAATTTTGTACATTAAAATTACAAGATTTTCCATCTTCCAAATTTTCTCCTAGCATGCAAAGGAGTTTGAACTATTGAATAAATCTAGTAAATGGATTTAGGTGTCATAGAGTCGTCATCTTTGAATCACCTACATAATTGTAGAAAGGTTAAAAGGCCCAGTTATTTCCACAGCTCTACGGTATCTTTCCAAATGAGATTACAAAATTACAATGTAAGAATTTCTGCTAATCATGAGGGGGGATATATTAAATTAAGATACTTTTAATGTCCCCAAAAAGAACTGAAAACACTTCAAGGCAAAGATCCTGTCTCCCTTTCTAGTTCTGAAGCGTTTTGATGAATGGAAGCTATAAACAAGTCCAGGCATACATTCATGTATTTTGCTGTACTGTGGATAAACATCCATGTATGGTTTTGACATCAAAAGCTAGTTTCACAAAAAGGTGATGATACTGCCTTGGCCAGGAATCAGAACATTTCTGCCTCACTTATGCCTGCTCCTATGTCTGCGTACAATTGTTGAAACTGTGGTGGTGTTCATCCATTCAGTATAGACTGTTGTGTAGTATAACACTCTTGAAAAGACTCTTTAAGAGGATAAGAAAATTACGCTGGCCTGACTGCTTTATTTTATTAAGAAGTTTAGGCAATTCCATCACCCTGCAAAACATGAAGGAGGAAAACAGCAAAAGGGAATAGGCTCCATCTAGTAACATTTTATGGGTGGTCATTAGCCAGTACTGCACGTGATCATATGTCCAGGTGGCAACTCTTTCTTCCTACTGTCACTTTTCTCCTTACAGTCAAGGGTTCGGATGTCTGATCTGCTGAAAGTCATAATGTAATATTATGTATCTAAAATACATAGTACATCTGTTTTATATATTTACCGCCACTAGGATCTTCATCTTCTTGTGTGTACCCAAATCTATGAGCTGTGGTATCACTTTAATACAGAGGTTATGCTTATATTGGTCAAAAAAAAAAAAAAAGTCACCAAAGGAATTTGATAAATTCTGTAATCTGACTATGAAATGCTTAAAATGTGACTGGTGCTGCCTTCATCCAGGCCAACAAGAACTCCCTTAAGCATTTCCTGAGAAAATGATGGCATTATCATGGGGAGGGAACAGTTTTCAGAGGACAGTCTTCTTGCAGCTGCTTCTCTTTGGAGGATGAGCGCTATAGCTCAAGCATGCAGACCTTTCTATGCTATTCAACCTCAGTGCAAGTAACAGCCCAGGCACGTTTCACACATCTGCCTACACCCATTCCTTTTCTAACCCTAAGCATATTGAAAAACTTCCAGGAAAGAGGAAGAGCTCCAACACATGGATGGCCTGCTTCGAAGTATTGGGGTCCTGATGCCTAGGCAGATGGAAACTGGCAATGTGGATTTGAATACAGCTGTGAAAACACAGAGTTTGGTCCTTTATTCTCCAATGAGTTGACTGATGTGTTGGGAGAATTAAAGGGCAGTATGCTACATTTTCAGGTACTGATTTCCTGAGTGTTTCAAGTAAGAGGTAATATATGTTTCTAACTTCAGAAGTTAATTTGTTCAAGATGAAAAATATTATTCAGTAATACATGTCCACTTAATTTTACTCAGCTTTGACACTTTGTGAGAACCAAAGTTGCAGCCTTTTTCTGGCACTGCAAAGGAAATGTCTGATGCAACTTTGTAATAATCATATTCTTGGGAGTAAATTCCACTTTGAAATGCTCACTGGCCACTATGCTCCTTAGATTCCTTACTGGAATATAATGAGTTCCACAAGCTGGCAGGTTATTTTAAAGAGGGGAAAAAAGCTAACGCCTCTCAGAAAAAAAAAAAAAAAAAAAAAAAAAAAAAAAAAAAAAAAAAAACAGCCAAAAAAAAAAAAAAAAAAAAAAAAAAAAAAAAAAAAAAGGAAAGGAAAGGAAACTGCAGCAGTTTTACACCAGTCTTCCAGTCTTTTCAGATCTTAATTCCCACATATGTATCTAACTAACCGTACCCATATAAAAATTAACAAGAAAAAACTCTGACAAGGTGGAAGTTCAGTTTGATTGTTTTATTCATGTTACTCCTGATTCTTCACCTCACTGCACAAGTTCTGCTTTGCTTTGACTCTGTTGACAGGAGTTCAGTCACACTGGTATGGAACCAGTTTAATGAGGTAGATGATTATGCCAACAAGATTCCTAAAAAAATATCTCTTAAGAAAGTAAGTTAAGCACTTTAATTAAGGTATGCTTATATTACTCAGGAAACATCACCTAATACCTTTGATAGTGTTTTATGGTAGCCTGTCATTTCCTGAACCCCATGATAACTTCAGTGTAATAATTAAGTGACAACCCAGAACAGAGACTGGTACATGTTTTTCTTACGTCTTTTAAGGCAATCCCACTGTATTTACTAATATTCATTGAAATGCTGTACAATATATATAGCTAGTTTTTTTCTTCCTGGAATTTCAAGCTGTAGTAGACCTGACATCTCAGTTAGGGATGCCAGGGATGCCAGAAAGGGATGCCCTTTCTGCTGTAGGACAACATTTCAGATATAAGGGCAAGCCTGAACCAATATTTTCTTCTGTGGTTCTGGTTGTGCAGCACATCTTAGACCTGTTGCCACCCAGCAATATGATAATGTGGGTTTCTACCTTTACAAGGTACCCACTCTCCCATTTTTATCAGTCATAGTTGTGAATGCTTACCACTATACATATTATGTTTTGGAGTTGTGCAAGATGCCACAAATAAGAGTTAAATCATTGCCAAAAAGTAGTGACAAGAGACTTGTCATGTAACATTATAAGAATATCACAGTAAACTTGTAGCCAAGGCAGGAACTAAAATGGAGTTTTTGTTGATAGCTTTCTGGATGGATTTTTGTTTGTTTTCTTTGAGATTGGGTTTTGGAGTTCTGTTTTTTGGTAGCATTCACTGAAATAATGAGATTTAAACTTTTGCTTTTGCAGTTCTACTTTATTATCTATGTAAATCTCAGTATCTACAGAAAATGAAGTATTCTTCTTTCCACTATTACCACATATGATGATTTTTTACTCCTTTACCTGAAGCCAATTCTTCAGCATGCTGAATAAATCATGAGTGCTTTGGCTTAAAGCCAGAACAAACATAATGCGTTATATCATTATAATGTTTATGTGCAAGGGATTTGTATCAAATATTGGCATTTTACTACTGTTGTGGTTTAACCCAAGTTGGCATCTTAGCTCCACACAGCCTCTTGCTCACTTCCCCTGTGGGATGTTGGAGAAAATTAGAAGGGTAAAAACTAGAAAAGCCAAGGGTTGAGATAAAGATGGTTTGATAGGGAAAGCAAAAGCCACACACTCCCACATAGTGTAAAGCAAGGAATTAATTCACAACTTCATATGTGCAGGCAGGTGTTTATCCATCCCCAGGAGGGCAGGGCACCATCATGCTTAACAGTGACTCAGGAAGACAAATGCCCAGAGAAGCTGACTTTAGTCACAGAGTGTATTGTGGTGGTGCATTCCTCTCCTCCCCAGCCACACTGTGATGTGAGAAATGCTTGTGAGGCCTTGGCCTTGACAAACTGCACCTGGACTTACCCTCTCTTGAGCTTATGAGAAACACAGTCTGCTCCCAGAAACTAGCCTCGTCTAATGAGCATCTGTTTTTTAATGAACAGCCTTGGAAACTTATTTTTCTCACCTGAATAACAACCCAAGTGAAATAATACTTTTTTTGTTAAAACTTCAAAGAAAGTTACTGACTCAAATTGCAGCCAGGATGAAAAATTGCTATGACTAAAGCCCACTCTGTTGTGATTCTATAAACTGTGGTACAAAGTGAGACCCATCTGAGCTCTCAGATCCCAGAAGATAAGGGGCTAATGTACATATCTCAAACACCAATAACCAGATGGCTGTGGAGCCAGCAAAGGCACTGTTATTACTTTTAGTAATAACAGACAAGAATCACTGGTAGTGGATTATTGTTATTGCAATGCTGTGAGAAAGAACAATATTTGGCTGAAGAAGGGGGTACAGGTGGAGACAGGACAGCAATTTTCTGTGAGAAAGAACAACAATACAGCACAGTGCAAGTGCAGGACAGAGTGGTAGGAAGTAGACATGGACAAGAGGTTAGGATTAAGACCACCAAAGTTCTCCAATCCATGTCCAGAAACACCTGAAAGAATGGATTGCATATGAGAACTAGTTTACATGGAAAGTATGAAACCTGTCTTTTGGGTGGAGAAACGTCTCCAAAAAGGGTACCCTGCCAAGCTCAGGCAGCACCCATAGGGCCTTGGACATCTCATTGACCAGATGGATTAACGTTTATCAGTTTATAAATTGGATTGTCTCTGAAAGCAGGATTGACATTTCACCAGCTGGATAGATGCTGGAATGACGGCTGGTGATATTTTTTTCTCTCTGTTTTCTCTCTTTTTTCCTCTTTCTTTCTTCCTCCCTTTTTCTCTCTCTTTTCCTCTTTCTTTTCTTTTTTCTTTCTCTCTATATTTCCTTAATTAATCTCTCCCTCCTTAATTTCTCCTCTCCCATTCACCCTATGCCATTATCCAAAATCCACTGCTGTGTGCTTATACAGTAGATCAGGGGCTAATATACCAATTTCCATACCAAGTATGTAATTTACTAATAACATTTTCTGATTGTTTGCAGATCCTCTGACTTTTGCCAGTCCTTTCAACCAATGAGCACTGACAAATCTTAGGTGCTTCCTTGCTTCCTTCCCCTTGAAGGTGGGTCATCACAATGCATCACTCTGAACATCCCTTCCTTCCTTCTTGCCCCAGCTCTACATGCTGGGCATGACACCACATGGTCTGGAGTATCCCTTTGCTCAGCTGGGGTCAGTTGTCCCATCTGTGTCCCCTCCCAACTCCATGTGCACCCCCAGCCTCCTTGTTGGTGGGGTGGGATGAGGAGGAGAAAATTCCTTGACTTAGTACAAACACTGCTCAGCAACAATTGAAACATCAATACGTTGTCAACATTATTCTCATCCTAAATCAAAAATACAGCATCATACCAGCTGCTAGGAAGAAAATTAACTCTATTCCAGCTCAAACCAGAACACCTAGTCTCAGCCATTATAATCTATATAGATTTTTGTAATTAAAGATATCAAGTATTATTTTTATTTGTTATATTGAGCTGAAAGAGGTAGACACAAATTTGGTTTAATTCTGCACACCTTTTAAAATTTTTTTCTAATGAATGCTTCTTCCCTTTTGCTATGTTGGGAGCTTGGGTCTCAGATACATGATCTCACCTATGGGCTATGTAAAAACTCTCTCATACTCTCTCTCTAATGACTGTTAAACTTTTATCTGTTTATGCAAATATATTTATAATTTCTTTTTATTTTTACTCTAAAAAAAAATCCAGCCAAGAATATGAAATGAACCTTTTGTTAAAAAATTCTATAAAAATGTATTATATTAGTCATAAATCTATGTTATTCTCTACCCTATATCCTGCTTTTTTGTCATAATTTTGTTGTATTTATTATCTGCCTACAAAAAAAGCACAAGTTTCAGCTGTCAGACCTTTTATTTTCTCTGCCATAGGAATCCACCTAAAAAAATTCTTATTTGATGGGAGTACAGATGCTATGAACACTCTGTAACTCACAGCTCCCACTAATAAAGAAAAGAAATATATTCTAAAGAATAAAAGGAGGCTACTTACTATTCAAAGTAGTTGAATAATCTGTGAACACTCTGCATAAATTTCTCATCTTAAAAACGTATTTTTAATCATAAATATTCAACAAATTGCTTTGAATAAGCAGTTGACTTGGCTCTTCTCAAAGCAGTTGCTTTTACTTACCAAAGTTTGTGTGCTTTACTATATATAACATACACATGTATTTTCTTTTTCTTTCTTAGATGAAGAGTCTATAGAAATTACATGCTCCATATATGTCACGGTCCATGTGTTAGGGAAATTGTTTACATGCTGTGCACACAAACCACATCCTATCATAATGACATACAAATTCTCCCTGGAGTCTGAATACTAAGCAAATAAATTTTACTTAAAAATAGAATTTTTTAGGGTTCTTTATCCATTTAAATTTTGAGCATGCTTAATAAATCTAGTAATGCAGTGTTTGTTTATTTTAATAGCATAATCTCAAGAAACAAATTTTTATAGGATTAATTTCTTTAAAACAGTTAAATAATGGAATTTATATCAATTTAGGACAAGACGTAATATTAAAATCCTACTTGGTAATCTTTAGGTTTAAAATTCATTTAGAAGGCTGGTAATAAGTTCTGTTTCAAATCACAACAGATTTTGAAGAAGATATTTTGAGTAAAACGTGCATTAAAATTGTTCTCTGATTTACTTGCTTTCTGGAAGTCAGAAAAAACTGGTGATACAGAGCATAGTACAGGAAGAATTTGGACTCAAAATCTTTTTCTGCTTCAATTCCTCATCTATAAAACATAGCCAAGCAACAGAACATATTATCATGAGACTTTTGTGATGGAAAGATCTGAGCATAAGGTAGTAATGGCCCACTCAGAGTTCAACCCTCTGAAGCTGGCAAGCGTGGAGTTTTGTGTTTTCATGTACAAAACAGCAAAACCATTTTTTTTTTTGTATTTAAATAATAGCAGAACACGTTTCAATGTGCAAATTTCGCTTCAGAGTCTCAGAAAAAAAACCACGTAAGCCCTAGGAATTTATTGCATATCCTTGTGTGACACATATGTCTAGTTTATTAATCTCAGTTCAGTATTAGGAAATAAGTAATGAATGAAGAGTGCTGCTTCTGAATCCAAGTAGAGCACAATTGCAGTTAATCATTCTTCAATTAAAAATCTCTCTTGTTTTTTCTTGCTTTGGTTTATGGCTGGGAAATGGTTATCTACCTTTCTCTTTTGCTTAGTTGTTCTCGTTCCTGTTGAAGGATCTGAAGAACGTTGGTATTAAACAGAGTTTTGTTGTGCTCATGTACAGTGTGGTGGGATGTTTAAACCAGCATTACAACAAGAGTTCCTATCATATATTGCCCTTGACAATGAGGTTTGAAATTACCAAAGACATACTGTTACAGAATTCTAAAGGGTCTAGAAACAGAAATAGTTACATTAGTTACTTTTCCTAAAAGCTGTTCAGTATCTTTTTCAGCTTTTATATGCTTAAGATAAATAGAGATTTTCCCAAGCCAGTAGCATAAATCTACACGCTTGTATTTCTCTCTACTAATATTCAAAGAAAGAGAACATTTTCCAATTTTCCAGAAGAATAAGGATTAAATTCTAGAACTAGCTGGTACAAAGAGATTATTATCTCACTGTATTTGATGTAAATGCAGCATCCCTGTGAATACTGTGTGCAGTTCTGGGACCTGCAATTTAGGAAGGAAGTGAAAGTCCTTGAATGTGTCCTGGGAAGGACAACAGAACTGGTGAAACGGCTGGAGGGAATGTCCTAGGGGGGATGGCTAAGGACTCTGGGTCTGTCTGCTTTGGACAAAAGGAAGATGAGGGCTGATGTCACTGCACTCTACAGTTTCCTGAGGAAGGAAAGTTGTGGAGGGAGATACCGATCACTTCTCCCTGGTATTCAGCAAAAGGTTATGTGGTAATGTTCAAAGCTGCACCAGGGGAGATTTAGGCTGGATGTTAGGAAGAGTTTCCTTTCTGAGAGGGTGGGTCAAACACTGGAACAGGCTTAAGGGAGAGCAGGTTGATGCCTCAAGCCTGTCAGTGTTTAAGAGGCATTTGGACAATGCCCTTAAAACGTGCTTTACATTTTCATGAGCCCTGAAGTGGTCAGGCAGTTGAACTGGATGATCACTGTATGTTCCCTCCAAATTAAATGCTCTATTCTATTCCAAATAGAAATCTTCTATTTTTCCCTCTTGCTTTTACCAAAATATTTCTGTATTTTGGTAAAAACACTGCTTCTTTCATGTCAAAAAGAACATATTATTTTTATTTTAATTCTTTTATTGAAAGAAACATACTGTTGACACTACGACATATAAGACAGTCCCTTAGAAAACTTGGAAATCAATGGATTAGGAGATTTTGGGTTCCTAAGATATTTGTGCAAGAAACTGAGACCATCATTAAAATTTGTAATTTTTTTCCCGGTAATGTTTGACAGAATGTATTTGAGATTTCAGCGTCTCTTTTCCATTTTTTAAGTTCATGATGGTGTTATTGTCATCATTGGAGGCTTCATTGTGGCTAGAAGATCATATTTTAAGTTACAACCGCCACGTAATTCATTACCATTCCACTGCATCTGAGTGTCAAATACAGCTACCACAATTCACTGCATAGTATGCTGAGTAAAAGTCCTCAGCTGGAGGACATCAAGGGCATCTGCACATGAAAAAGGTTTCACTTGCTCTAATTATACATGAGACTTTCATGTGTCTGTGAACCTGCTAGAATGATGATAAAATGTCTTGCAAAAGCCACTTAAGAATTTCTAAAGCTCAAAGAGGAAAAATTTGGTGTAGTTCTACATACCTCCTACCACGAGTGATTGTGTTATTTAAGCAACAAGAAATGACAGACTGTGCAGCAGTGCTGATTAATGGACACCTTGGGTGTGTAGTGAGGCATGAAGTGAAGCTGGTGCAAACAAGAAATACATTAATCACAGGAAGTTCAGAATCCTGAAGCATCTTATTGTCACTCTGTAATGAATAGGTTTTACATATAGAAACATGTACTGTTTATGCTTAATTTTACTGGTGTCATATGCATTAAGGCTTTATGGCCTTTTTTCCTGTTTTAAAATGTGAATTTTACAAGCAGTTTGGAAGCAGATTAATAGTTGTGAGCATAGCCACTTTAAATAGGTAGAGGGTAAAATCTTCAAGTGCTGCTGAAAATGTAATTTCACATATATATGGCAATTTTTAATAAATACTGTATTTACATACATTTAACAAAAATAAAGGTCCCCTACTTATGAGATTGTGCTTTTAGAAAAGTATAAACTTGACTAATAAAGTAGAGACAGAAAGGAATCTTCCTTATCACCTTGAATGTTCTTTCTTTATACTTTCCTATATATTTGTCTCCTATTAGCAAGTTATGTTTGTTTGATAGTCAGGCCTTTACTTAATGAAATCGTTATATATATATATATCTTATCAAGAAGAGGGGAACACAAATGAATTTCTTACTCAGCCAACTATAATATTTTAATCTTTTACTCTTACTCTAGGGTGACCATTATTCTTTAACATGTACTGTACATTTATGTTTTTTTAATGTTTATCTATTAAACTCTCTAAATAAGATCCTGCTATGCACTTTCTCATACTAAATTCATGCAAATATGTATACTATTCTATTCATAGTAGAGATGACACTGTCTACCCCTAAAAAATAACTACTTACAGAAAGGGTAGAAAGGGAAAAGGGTCCTTAAATTAAATCTGTCTGGTTCCTGAATGATTTAGGAAATACTGAAAATCAACTTTCCCAAGCAGTTGAGTATTGAAAGACCAAAGTCAGTGCAATGGCTAATGACAGCTTCATTCCAGGAAACTGCTTCATGATTTTGCAGATGTAATGCTCAAAAGTGCAGCTGATCATCCGCATGACATGTTTTATGTAATAATGTTCCCTTACATTCAGCTCATGACATTTTCTGATGTTCACCTTCCTATAACTGAGACACTTCTGCGTCATACAAATTAATTTATTCCTGTTCCTTAGCAATGAACACTGGGATTTGAAAAGTTCCAAAAGAGACTTATGTTTTCACCTGGTAGCCTATCTGTGTAATTAATATGTTCCTGTGTGTATCAGCAAAGTTGTAGGTCAACACACAGCTCTCTTGAGAAATTGCAGTAGATCTTTCTAAGATCACAAAGTTCACCACAGTGACAAGGTGTTAGAGCTGTATTAGAAGACTACATCAGGGTTCTTTCACTGTGGTGCTGATAGTTTTGGCTTGACTCATCTTGCCCCTTGGCTGTAAAAATCTTTTTACTACAAGTATTTTTTTTTCCATTCTCTTTCCACTTAGGCCAGTGTTTATTTATTAATTTTTTTATGATGTCTGCCTTAAAGATGAATGTTTCAAGGGAAGTTATAAATCCTCTACAAGCACTGCAGCAAAGTGTGGAGGCCGGTGGGCCTACTGACCGAGGGACCATGAGGGTCCTGTGGAGGAAAGGACCTTAAGAGGCACTCCTAGGTGAGTCTGACAGAAAGAGGCATCTCCCAGGATACCCTGTGGCATTATGTTAATGTTCTGATTCCCTGGTTGGCCCATTCGCCTCATCGCCCCTTTCCTACCCTGTATGTCCCTGCTCCAGAAAGTTCTCCCTTCCCTGCTTCCCCATTGGCCTCTGGTCCTTAGCCACTCCCACACCACCTCCCTATTGGATCCCTTACCCACGCCCCGCCTGTGCACGCCCCTGTGCCCTCTGATGATTGGTCCCTGATGCTCTCTCCGCCCCCACCTCTCTCTGTACTTAAACCTGGACCCTCCTCTGACACTCGCTCTTTTTCACTGGTTCCGTTCATGTGCGTGGCTGCAGAAAATCTTCATGTGGAATACCCCAGGGGGACCCTTTCTGTCTCTTGGCTACCAACCATCTGAGGAGCTATCTGGCGTGTGTGTGAGTGTGTGCTTGGCGTGTGGCACCAACCGAGCAGTTTCTTTTGGAGGCGCTTTCAGAAGGTAGCGACATCATGCCACCTGCCCCCACTGCTACAGCAAAGAATAATTGTTATGTTACTGCATAGCTCAGCTAACACTTTCGTCTTGGAATCCATATTAGAAAATAAAGTTAAGTCATTTATTTGATTATAATAGGGGTATAATAATGTACATCAGGAAAAATATATAAATTACATAAAGCTCACTAACAAATCCACTGTTTATAAAGCAATTTTGTCTAGCTGCATTAAGCATTTTCACAATTTTATTAGAATTTTAAATATATTGTCAATTGTCTGATATTGGTGCTGTCCATCCAATTTACACAATTATTAAAGTTTCTATTTCTAATAGCCTTAACCCAAATAATTACACAGTTACTTAAATTTATTACATTATTAACATTTTTGGATATTTTCTTGCTTATATTTTTTGTAATTATTTTCTTATCCTATTCTTTTTCATTGTACAAGGGAGTTTGGGAGTTTGAAGAGAGCTGAAGACAGTGATATAAAAAGTCAGTTTGTTTTTAGAGTGGTGATGCTGTCTGAAACTTCAATGGACCCAGCAATCAGTAAGAGCAAAAATTGTTTTACAGTCACAATAAAATCATTTAGTGAGCTTTGGTCCTGTCCTACTGCATGAAATCTGCAATATGATGACACTTGTGGTTCATCTGAGGGTTCATGGGCTCCTCTAGGGTAGATATGTTTTGTCTCCATTGCAAATGAAATATAGATGCTATATATGTATGTATATCCCATGACTTTTAATTCAGCTGTGTTTTGGGCCTGTATTGTGGTTTGTATTAAACAAACTGCCTAGGCACAGAAAGCATTTTTAAAGGGTCTATAATATTCAGGCACAACAACATGGGAAATAATGTATTAAAGCTGGTAAAATATTTTACTAAATCATAAGACCTCTTAGGGCATGGATTATGCAGGTGTACCCTAAATGCAAATATCTTACATTAGACATGCTTTTCTTTAGAAGTTGATATTTCTACTATAACAATAAATTTTTGACCCAGAACAAATTCAGGGATTTTGTTGGTTTTTTTAATGTTATTTAGAAAAATTACAGAGTAAAACTTCTGGAGAGACCTCACTGATAAATGAACAAGGACATATAATCAGATACCACTTTCTTACCAATTTTAGAAAAAAAATTATAATTATATCATTTGGAAACTACTATGATACTACAGAAATCACATACATCTCTATAAAATAAACTATTTCAATACAAAAAACTATACTTTATCATATAAG
Source organism: Vireo altiloquus (assembly GCA_013396875.1). NCBI lineage: Eukaryota > Metazoa > Chordata > Aves > Passeriformes > Vireonidae > Vireo > Vireo altiloquus. Next base: position 239,434 of record VZRF01014776.1, read on the forward strand.
GGTAAGAATTATGGATATTTTTCAAATTTTCATTTGAAAAGCTTGATAAATTTGGTTTAAGTAAGCAACAATGAAGTACTAACTGCTATCAGTCTGATTTCATGTTAATTTCATAGGTGGGCAATATTTATATGGAGGTAAAATGAAGATTTTATTTTGAACATGAAAAAGAGAGACACTGAGACAAACAGTCCCACAACCAACTCTTGAACTGAGAGTGTTTAAATATAGTATCCATCTTAATTGCTTCGTATCGTCTTCTTGGAGATTATCTCACATTTAAAAGATTCCAGTTTTAACTGTGCGATCCATTCAGATAGTCCTTTAGTAACCAGCCTAGCTTTCTCCTCAGGTTTCCACCTCTTTGATCACTTTTCTTATCTTTGTTCTTCTTCATTTTCTATTTTTGAGTATCCTTCCTGTCTTTCTTCATCTCTTTTCATTTACTAATGGAAAGGTTTAGAGTGAACCAGGGGACCAGACTTCTTTGCAGTACTCTTATGTTGGAGGAAGCATTTCTGCAATGGTAAGAACTTTGTATGTATGTTTGTTTTCTAGAAACTAGAACTTCTTCTAGCTCCAAGAATTTGCTAATATCCACTTGTGGTTTTTGACCACTTCCAAGCACTGCAACAGTGTTTTGATGAAGCTGTTTCATGTCTAGTGTATCTTTTTGTTATTACTAGTCTGCGACTTTTACATTGCAATCAAAGATAGCACGTTTTATTCATGTACATAATTGGCACTTGTTAGTGCTGAATTTAGTTTGATTTTATCTTTACAAATGTGAATTTGATAGTTAATTTAGCAAATATTGTCATGGCTTTCCACTTACTATGACTTTTTTAGTATTTTCAAGAGCAAAAACCTTAGAACAGGTCTCTGTAGATCTCCACTGGTGACTTCTATGCACTGTGAAAGCAGTGTAATTATCTTATCCTTCATTCTCTATCTTCTAACCTGTAATTAAGTTACAAGAGTAATGGTTTCCCCTTTTATGTTTTTTTTTCCATTTTTCTAAAATCTTTAATTGAAGAATGTTGTCAAGTACTCTTCAGAAAGTTAATTGGACTTTTTTGATGTTATCTGTCTTGTCCATGTGCTTTTTGACTCCTTTAAAAGTTTTTTATGTTCAGACTTTCTTTAATATGAACCAGGATGATTTTTCTATAATATTGCTATTAATCCTTAGGACAAATAATCTCATTCTTTCATTTTGTATTAATTAGATATGTCTTTCTTGTTAACATTTCATTATATTCTCCTTAAGGTTTTTTGAAAAACAAACCACTAAATAATTTAAACATACTGTCACATTTTAAATTCAAATTTTTCATCACATTCCTTATCAGATTGTCATTTCTACAGAAAAACAAACAGGAATCCCTGTATATTATTGGTGATATATAATAATTACATGACAAATGGCTGTTCAAACAAAGGCATGCATGTGCCTCACACAGAATGGAAGCTACAGGTCTTAGCTGAGACTTTGGGTACCACCTGTGATCTAAAACAAATAATTCTACTGAATTGATAAAATTATAAATTGTATAGGCCAACAAACCTCCTGCTCAACACATTAATGCAAGTACCATCAAACGATCTTCTTTTGTAGTTAGATGGATGTGCTTAAGCAGAAACCCAGGCTCCACGTTGATTCTATCACAAAAATTGTCTCATCCCTGTCTATCTCTACAAAAATAGTGGAAGATCACAGACTCATAGAATGTTAAGGGGTTGTAGTGGACCTTAAAAATCATCTGGTCCCAACCCTTTCTGTCATGGGCAGGGACACCTCTCACTAGACACTTTTCATTGCTCCATGCATGATCCAACCTGGCTTTGAGCACTGCCAGGGTTGGGACATCTGCAACCTTCCTGGGCAACACATTCCGGTGTCTCACCATCTAACCTAAATTTCCCCTCTTTCAATTTGTACCTATTACTCCCTGTTCTATCACCACAACTCCTGACAAAGAGTCCCTGTCCGGCTTCCCTGCAGGTGCCCTTCAACTGGAAGGTTGCTAAGTAGTCTCCATGCTACCTTCTCTTCTCTGGACTGAAAAGCCCCAACTTCCTCCACCTCTCTTCATAGGGGAGGTGCTCCAGCCCTCTTGTAAACTTCTGTCCCTCCTCTGGACTTGCTCCAACTGTTCCATGTCCTTCTTATGTTGAGGACACCAGAACTGTATGCAGTACTCTAGATGGTGAAAGGAAAAAGATTATTCAGAATATGTTCATGAGGAGGGAGGGACCTCTAAAATGCTGCAATGAAATTCATAGCATTATGGGCAAGAGCTGAATCCAGTATGTAGTGGACCAACATTAGTAAGATTCCTTTATACATTAGGAATTAATCAAGGTGAGTATAGATTGGTCCTTGCCTGGATCAATCTTGCCTCTTAGTGAATTGGGATGGTGAAAATTAAATGGAATTTCTACTTCAGAACCTTTGAGGTTGTTAGGTATGATTTCTACAATTTCTATAACAGCAACTCTACCTCTTTGCATGCTAAAAGCTAGTGAGACTTACGATGATGAAGGTTGTTGAAGATACAAAAAAATTGCCTTCATGCTAAATAACAGAAGAATTCAATTCCTTTTTTTTTTGATTGCATAACGGAGTCCTAATATAGCCTATGCTCCCTTCAGAAAGGTTCAATAGGAGATAAAAACTTGATCAAAAATAGCTGCCAGTCATGTTTATAAATACAGCAGTGGTTTCTTGCACTTATTTAAACCATGACAAGCAAAATGTATTCAATCATAAACTTGTCCTTTATAAATCACCCTCTGCAGGTGAAAAGCAAAGAACATACAAGTGACCCTTCAAGCCTCATGAATATTTACATTGGTCTCCTGGGGAATATCATATATGAATGATACTACCAACTGTTATTATTTCTCCCCTGTGAATCTATAAATGAGGCGCTAGAAAGGCATAGATTTCAATTTTCAATGAAGAGCTTCATAGTCATATCAAAAATCACAAAGACATCCAAAGGTGAAAGCTGGATATCACACCATTACAAAAAAATCAAGGAATGCCACCTTAATTACAGCTGCCTTGCAAGCTTTCTTGCTCTGGACTGTGACCTAGTCTGGATCTGTATGGCCTATAGGAGAAGGAGAAGGGATAGACACTGTGATTCCTGCTCCTCATTTGTGTTTCATGCTGTTGACAAAATGACATCTCCAGTTGATCTATAGAGTTTAAATTGCTTTATCTTATGAGGGGGCAATGTAACCTTCCTCACAAACACCTTTGTTCAGGTCCTATTTTACTGTGTGAAGAGGCTTTGCAAGCAGAGATGCACATTCAGCAGTACACCCAGGTAGGACTGGCATGTCGCCAGCTTGCCTGTTCATGTGGTGGTGGACAAAAGACTGATGCTGAAGATGGTGGTGAGCATCAGCACTTTATTGCAAAAACCCAACCTTTTTAAGCACTTAGCCAGTTATCTGTTTACATAGTTTTAAAGCATAACAGGTATAATTCAACCAAACACCACACACCATGATGTGAACACGTGATGGTCACACAGCATGTTTTTCTACCCCTAATTCAGCTGTGTCTCTTTCCCACAGCCCTTTTCTACTTAGCCAGAGTAACAGGCCTGAGCCATGATTTTACAGGGGCAACAAGGCCTTCATTTTATAAGGCTTTACCTGTACGCAACATTCACATGCTCACTATCATCCTCCCTTGCCTTAAACTCTCTTTAAATAGTAATGTTGAGTTCTTGTCTTCTGTCCGGGAGGGTTTTTTAGGGGCATATAGCTTTTAATGAAGATCAGTATTTTCTTCATGAATCTTTGTGTCATTATTACCATCTCCCCATCTCTCTGCACTGAAACTTATCTCATATGGTTTCAGGTTAAATACTCTTACACTGCTCAACAGCATTTTCTTCCTGCAAGAATGAGTGTATGTAACACAGCAGGGACTCATGAAATCAAACCATAAGTCACAGACAGGTGACCACTCGGGTTATGGTTTACTGTAGAGCCATTCCATAAACAAGTTTTCCTACATTCTCTGGCCAGACTCAATAGTGTGGAACATGCTCAGCCAGTGCTCAATACCAGTAAGTGCACACTTGGGCTTTCTCCTTTGCCACGCTTTCAAATTCAGGCACAGGTTTTTCTTGTAAAGATTTTTTAACCAAATACAGATGTTTTTAATATATAATGCAAAAATAAATCTGAGCCTTTGCAGCAAATATTGTATTTTGACCATAATTTAAATTTTGATTAATTCCTAGTTTATCATTTGGAAGTAATTATTTTTTTTCCAATTTACTATTATGTTTTAAAAATATTTTTTTTAGTATATCTGAAGAGCTTCAGTTTAATGATGCTCAGACTCTTAGAAGAACCTGGTTAGGTTTCAGTTTTATCATGAATCAATTAATATAATGTATGAGAAGAGTTATAACCTTATTTAAACAGTACAGAAATAGCTGTACTCCTGTTTTATTGATCACCACACTATACTTAAATGTTGGGAAATATTTCAGCAACGCTATGAGACAAAAGATGTGCCAACCCCAGAAGAAATCTGTTCCTTCCAAGTCATGGAAGTGTAGTTACTTTATGTAACAGTTCCATAGTTGATATAAACATTTTAACACAAAATATTTGGTGGTGAATGCAGTGTAAAACTATCTGAGAATAAATGTACTGTGACTTGGAACACAAGATACAATTTTCTTTGCATAGAAGCAAAATGATGTGATGACAGAGTTCACAAAACCTATTCTCCTCCTAAAATTGCAACTTAACCTTGCTTTTCAAGAGGAGTCTTTCAAAAAGTTAAACTTGACAGTGCAAGAAATTTCACAGACTTTTTGTCTGTAAACTGTCAGTTGCAATACAACAATGCACAAATTCTTTAGTGTTCTGTGCATCAGAGTTTTTTTCATTTTTACTCTTCCAGTTCTCTCCCCCATCCCACTGTAAGGGGAATAAGGGAGTAGTTGTGCAGAGTTTAGTTGCTGGCTTGCATTAAACAATGACAGCTCGGTACCAGGGGGCTCCCATTGTTCACATGAGTTCCTTGTAAAATGAAGTGCAAACAAATACCAAAGTGGGATATTACAAGTATGTTTAACCTCTGTAGTGCGACAGCATATCAAAGCAATATAAATAAAAAGCTTTGTTTCCATACATTTCTAAGAGCTGCTAATGTCATTATTTACACAGAGCAAGAACTTAGCATTGAAAATGAAATCACTGAAATACTGTATGCTAATACAATTACGTCTCTCAGCAAGGTCATTCCACATACCCTGTAGCAGCCTCAGGAAATAATGAGTAAGCTGAGTGGTTTGCATTATAGCGCTGAAGTGTGCTTAAATTAAAAATACAGGCTATAATAATCAAGAAGAACACTCAAATGCAATAAAAGGTATAAACTCTGAAGTATAAACATGTGTCTCCCTCCATCTCAGAGTGCTAGACGTGTTACATAAAACATATAGAGAACTGAATGGATCTACCCCATCCAGTCACCTCCATCCACATGTATAAACTAATTACCCTTCCTAGAAAGAGAACATTGAAATACTTGGACCTCATATAAGATAAGAGAAAAAAAAAATAAGGAAAAATACTCTCAAGAAAAAAACAAGCAAACAAAACAAACAAACAAAAAGAGAGGGTTTTCAATTATCTATTTCAAAATTCCAAAAGGCTAGGTAGGGGAAGGCAAATATTGTACTGGGGCTAGTAGATTCTAATGTATTAATTAAGGGTCTGTAAAAGGTCATGCTGGGGTGACAGCTTGCTGATGGCACATTTAATTAGTTGAGTCTAGCATGTAGTGAGATTATGAGGACTTCTAAAGCCACAGAAAAATGACACAGGAAGTTTTATAACTTCAAAGTAAGGCAAATTGGACAGAAGTTATTATCAAGCAAACCTAGGGGAACCTATATAACTCTAAGCCCCCTTTAATTTCCTGAAGTAATTTAGAAAAAGTCAGCTAAATAAAGGATGACTAATACTTTGCAACAAAACAAAAAGTACCATCATCTAACCACAAATGCACAAGCAGAGCTGATAATCGAAGCTCTCTGAAAATGTTTTCTCCAGCATCCTAAGGTAGCATAGCTCATTCCAATGTTCCCCAGTGCATTGTTTCAGTAAGTGATATATATTAGAAAAGGTTGCTCCTGGCTATGTTTTAAGACCACAGCTGTGACCATTCCTATCCCCATCCCAAGTATTGACTTCTCCATGTCCAAAATTGATCTTCTGAATTGCTCAATGAGGGCGGTTTTTCACAGGTACTATAGAAGAGGAAGATGAAGGAACTTTATTTATAGTTAATAAGCAAAGACAGACGTTGATAGGTTATGATGCTATTGATTTTTAAAAAAGTCATATATCTATGAGTGACGATGCTAACTGGACGTGTCACTGACAGTGTTACCACTGTAGTACTCCCTACAGATTTATCCTCTATGGCTTCATATTAGGACTTTTTAAAATATGGGGAAAAGCCTTTTGATTATATTTCTGTTGTCCCTTCCCTCTTTTGCCTGAATCAATATTTGAATTGAGTAACTGTAACAGGTAGGTATTAGCTGTACCATACAGCTGCCTACTCTGGGGGACACTGAAGCATGGAGCAGTCTGCAGCCTTGGTGTCATCCAGGCAGATTCCCAAATCAACAGTTTTACACAGAGATTGATTGCTCCCACATTTTTGGTCCAGGTGTTGTCTGTCTTTTGCTGTTGACTTGCAAACAAGATGAATGCCATCTTCAATGTTCTTTTTCATTCTTCTTTGATTTTTAAAATTTTTTTCTTTTCTGAATAAAAAAAATGAAAAACAGACAAAGAGGTGTTTTAAAAAGATGGGGCATGGTAGGATTTGGAGGTTTATTGTTTTGGTTTGCTTTTTAATGTATTTTGGGCTGGAACCTGTATGCCAAGGTTTAGCTTGGAGCACTTTTTTTAAAACAGTTGAGTTATAAACTTCCATGGAAAGGGTTATAATAGAAACACTGACAGGCATTTAACTATAACAGTAGTATCAGGGTTGTTATAATAATTGGATTTGGGGTGGAATGCAAAGCTAAATTTATAGATTCTTTCTGCCTTGGGGGAGCCATTCATTTCTGTCTGAAACAGCTAAGGCAAAACTTAACATCAGCAATAGGAAAAAGACACTAGAAAAATGAATGGTTTCATCTCTATTAGCTCCAAGAAAACAATCGTTACTTGATAGATTTAGTGATGCATGAAATATCAAAGCCTACATCTGGGAATTATCACAAAAAGAATAAATTGATTTATATTGACTGTCTTACATTCTTGCTTTAAGCTAAAATGTAGAAGTTCATATTTGACACTTTTTTTTTTATTGGATAGTTCACTGGAGTGTTAAATTAAAGAAAAACACCCAAACAAAATTGAAGAAATAAAAGTGGAAGCAATTAAGAGCTTATCCTGCAGATCATCTGAGGGTCATGTGGCTTAATTCAATTTACAGAAAAATACACCTTCTCTTTTTGTATTGCCAAGTTTGTGAGATCTTGATAACTTCTTAATGTTTATGCAAGTGAATGAAATTGCTTCCTTCTGTCAGATAAATAAATGAGATAAAGTCATCAACAAATTACACCCAGTAGCAGTATCACAGAAACCTTGTAAAAGGGCTTTTACATCTCAGGACAGGTTTTAGTGTTATATCCTTGTCAAGCCTCTAATGTTTGTATGTATTCCAATATCTCTTAGAAATACCCATTATGTTGCCTTGTTAATGACTCTCCTTTAACTGGTAAAGTTTACTTTGTATTTGAATAGGAAGGAATGCCAAGTCATATCTGGAATTCAACCCAGTGGACTTCATTGCTCCAGATATGTAAGCAACTTGAACTGTGATTTTGTTATGATCCAATTATTATTAAGGGTCTTTAGAAATTCGTCTGCCCAAATTAAGGTGCAAACAAGACCATATGCCAGTGAAAATAAGATGGATTTTATTGTATAGTAAATGCAAGAGAAAGAAAAAAGGGGTAGAAAATAGGTGTCAGAGACAGAAAGAGAGACAGAGAGAGAATAAGGAAAATATCACCACTCTGTGGATCCCAACGATGTTCCATTGATCCTCTCCAGCTGTTCTTCTTGGTGGTGAAGGTCCCCCCAAAAGGCACAGAATCCCCTGGGTTTATGTCCCCTTGATCCAGGTGCCAATGTCCAGGCATGTCCCCCTGGGGAGGGACAGTCTCTTACAGCAGACTCTGGGTCTGTTCCATCACATGCAGCCCTGTGGTGCAAGGCCCAGCAC
>VZRF01014776.1:247970-259746 GCA_013396875.1 Vireo altiloquus
CACCCCAAACCTGGCTCCTGTGAGCTGTGCTCTGCCCCCACCCCAAACCTGGCTCCTGTGAGCTGTGCTCTGCCCACACCCCAAACCTGGCTCCTGTGAGCTGTGCTCTCCCCCACCCCAAACCTGGCTCCTGTGAGCTGTGCTCTGCCCCCACCCCAAACTCAGCCAGGGATGCTTCTCAGCACAGCTGATGGCTTTGGCCTTTGGTGGATGCAAACCTTTCCCTCTGCCTGGGATGACTGAACAATGGGTTTCCCTTTATCTAATCAGCAGTTTGACGTTCCAGTTCAAAGTCCCAGTCTTCAGGGAGGCTTCTTTTGTTTTAGCTTGTTTATAATGAGCAAAACTTATTATCAATGTTTGAGGCATGAACTATTTTCAGTCTCTGAAAGACTTCTATCAAAAAGCAATTTTGATCAGTTGATAGGGGAGAATTTTATTTTTTGGAAATCTGTACTTAGCATGACCTAGACTATGATGTTCAGTTATCAGTTAGACCCAACCATAGCACATCTTTTAAGATACAGTCAAGCATCTATAAAACTCCAGTTAAGCAGCAGGACTTGTTGAGATAAAGCCAAAGTAGAATTTATATTTAAGGATGCCTGCATCAAAAAGTGTTTGTAATGACTTTGCACTTTTAAAGCTTCTTTGAGCAGAAGAAAAGTTGTTCAGTAACTTACATGAGATCTGTCCTCTCTCCCTGGACTGTGTTGGCAGCTTGCATTCCTTTCAATACATCACCAGGTAAAATGAAAGTCCTACTAGGCAGCATATTTAGAAAAATTATTTCAATGACAAAAATCGCTGGTATGAGTTTTATATGAGTCTATTTCAGTTCTCTTCCAAGCTTCTGAGAGCACTGCAGTGAACAGACACTGGATTACACTTTTTTATTTATTTGACAAGAAAAGGCATCTCTTGACTCCAGTTAATTTGGTACCTTACATGTGCTGACTGCCTACACTGCTGCTGCCCATTATAAACTCAAAGACAGATGTCAGACTCAGCAAGAGGCTTCCTACTGCTCTTGGAATAGGAGCAGAGGCAGAGGCAGAATGGAATCTTCTCTGCTCAGTTTCACCAATCTACCTCAGGAGTCTGCATAGTTTTTATATGTAGTTTAAGTAAAGCATAGTTGGTGGAATTGTGAGTTGAAATTTTACACGTGATAAATCACGAAATCATAATCTGCCCTTTTAAATGTTTTAAGAAGTAAACAAAATATTTTAGTTTGGGGATTAGTTTTGACCTTGGCTATAAAAATGCCTGTTGGAGTAGTGTAATCTGCCTTTGCATTAGATCTGTCAAACCTTGTTTTCTAAATCAGTCTCTGTGTTTGAAATGTCTTTTTTTTTTTTTTCCCCTTGCATCATAAGGATATACTCAGAATAATGACAGCATAGTGTTAGCATCCCCACAGTGCTCTTTGTAAGTGAGTACTGCCTTCCATCTTGGGACTGAATAGCTGCAGCTGAGCACAGTAATTCATTAGACAAATGTTGCTACAGGAAACCTAACTAAAGAGTTTGTAATACGGCACTTTCAAATACCAAACTGCTAACATAGTTGGTTAACCAAAAATGTATAAGAAATTATATTTATTACCTACATAAATATTGAATGTAAGAAAAAATCCAGAAAATTGTCAAAAGTTGAATTGTATGACTATTCATTTAACCAAGTAATGAAAACTGAATTAGATGGAAAAATAATAATAATAATTATTACTATAATTCTTCTGATAATTCTTTCTTCTCTGATATTTTTTAATACAGACTTTACTGTCATCTACTTTTCCAGGGTAAGTATTGTACAATGCCATTAAATTTTCTGTTTGGAAGTATCCACTGACAAAAGTGAAATACATACATTTAACCTCTTTCATTTTTCTAGTGTTCTCAGTATTTTCCATGACTCTTTCTTGTCTCATCTATGTAACGGTATCTTAATCTCTGATATTTCTGTGATTTTTGTGCTTAGCTCTCATTTATCCACACTATAGCTGCTTTCATTGTTCTCAGAAACTATAACAGGAATAAGGACAATGTAGGCATTTTTTGTTATTTTCTTTTATTTCTTTTTTTGTTTTGGTTTGTTTTTGCAAAATACAATACTCAAATACTCATCTATAGCTTTGTTTACTCTTAACATGGGCTTCTCACTTTGTGTCCTGCAGCGAGACCATTTGTACAAGAGGAAGATATGGGTCTACAGGATGAAAACAGATATGTTTTCTACAATCATTCATATTCCATCATTTGACTTGTCCAAAATACTTCTATTTCAGAACAATATCACAGTAATTTTGAATGGTACACTTCAGTTTATTTCAGAATTAAATTCTCTATAGATGGACAGGATATAGAATAGTCATTGCAAAATACTTATTCCAAAATATTAGGTAGATTTCTTTCATATTCCTCACCTTTTCAGCATTCTTTAGCTAAATACAAATTACACTGTGTGCTTTCTGGTTGCGGGGAGGGGGCAGAGCGTATGGGCATGGCCAGGTTGTTGTTCTATACCCTGCACATGATCTCTGGGGAGCATCGTTTCAGGGGGAAGAAAAAGTGAGTAAATACCTGGAATTATGCCATTTTGTTTCCATTTTTTTCTCAGAGAAGTTACCAGAACAAGCCCTTGCACAGTCTGCCCTTTTCTTTCTCCACTTGTGCCTTCCTGGTCCTCTGAGAATGCAGCTTTGAAATCAGCAAACACAGCTGGGTTGGGAACATGTCCCCGAGATGCCACTCCTAGAAAAGGGGAAGCGAGACCAAGCCCATCAGAGTGTGCAGCCTGCTCTGAGAAGGGAAAATCAACAATGCCGCTCCAGAATGCAGCGCCAAAGGAAAGTGGCCAAATGGTGCCGAGCTCAGCAGAGAAGGTGTGCCACAGGGTAAAAACCCCAGCAGAGCCTGACCCCAGGGCAGCAGAGAGGAGTCACAGTGTGGTGCAGCGTGGTGCAGATGATCTAGCTCTTGGGAGGTTGCCCATCATTTTTTTCCCATTGTGTCGGGTTCAGGGATGGGAAGGGGACCCAGCAGCACAGGAATGGTGTCCATCTTGTCATTATCTGCAGAAATGTGCTCTACACTGCGGCCAAGGGGAATGGTCTTTCCTGCAGCCTTTGCCAAAAAGCACCCAGGGAGACCTGAGGGTGATGCAAGGTGTTCTGGAGCTGGAGATACAAAGGATACGCCTGTTACACCACAGCTGAGAAAGATCTTGGCAGCTCATGAAGGGGTTTGACTTACTTCAGAAGTGACTGGCACTGAAGCACAGCTCCTCCTGGCACCCTGACTGCCAGTGCTGGGCTGAATGCTCAAAGAGAAAGTCCCTTCCACACATCATGCCACAGATGCCACATGGAGCAGGAGGATCTCTTTGATCACACAGCAAACTTGGATAAGAAATTCCAGTCACCTAGGGATCTCTAAGGTCATCATGAATTGGTCTGTAGGTGAAAATTTCAGATCATCAGAAGAGGAGAAGAAGGTGACGTGCTGAGGAGGCCACACCATATAGTCAGCTACATGAAAATAAAAAGCAATACACTGTCTTCACTGACTTTCCTGCTATAACATATATATAACAAATTGAAAATGGAAAGCTGCTGTGTGAAGGGAGTCCTGTGTGGTGAGTCGCAGAAGCTATTGAGGAAAAAAGTGGATCAAGTCAGGTTGCCAAGCTTAAAGGAGTCCAGTTGGCTTTAGATATTGCCAAATGAGAGAAGTGGCTGAGGCTCTACCTCTAAACTGACTTGTGGATGGTAGAAAACGCTCTTTGACAGTGTCTGGAAAGATGGAAAGATGGAAAGGTAGCAGAGAGGAAAACCCATCTGGGCAAGATATTGCTGCCCGGGTTGAGAAGCTACCTGTGAAAGTCCATCATGTAGATACACATCGTGTAGAGTCGAGTTACCAAAGACCATTGCAACAATGGACAGGTGGATCAAGCTGCCAAGATTAAAGTGACTCAGATAGATCTTGACTGGAAACACCAGGGTGATCATTTCTGGCTCAGTGGGTTCATGATGCCTCAGGTCACCAGGGAAGAGATGTGACATACAGATGGTCTTGTGATCAAAGGGTGGACTTAACCATGGACACTATTCCCCAAGGTTATTGTAATTGTGAAACATGTGCTGCAGTCAAGCAGGCCAAGCAGGTAAAGTCCCTGTGGTATGGAGGACAATGGTCAAAACAGAAATATGGGAAGGCCTGGCTGATAAATGGTATCACTCTGTAGCAAACCTGCCAAGGCAAGCACTATGTGCTGACAGTGGTGGAAACAACTGCTGGATGTGTCTCACACCACTGCCCAGAACACCATCTTGGGTCTTGAAAAGTGAGTCCCACGGTGACATGGTATCCCAGAAATAATTCATTTGGACAACAGGACTCATTTCTAAAACATAGTTTTCCTTCACTTCCAAATCACATCTTGATTTTTAATGCTGTGATGCTATAACTTCCTAGGAACACACATACTAGAAAGTGAACATCAAATTGCTCATAATTGCTGAAACTTTCATGTAAGTCTTACATGCAATGTTTCCCTACTTGAAATCTGCCCTTTCACAAAGAGAAATTAGCCACTAAGTATGTAAGAAATACACACAATTTTGTATGTTGAACTGAAAGTCTATTAAGACTAGCAATTAAGAGAGGATGTGAATAAGACTGTAAGGATGGACTGACACCTTTCTCCTACGCAGTCACATGGTAGTTCTGTGGAAGAAGTAACTCTTTAGAGAGTGCACCTTAGAAGTATAGAAAGGAGTAGTTCATTCCTGAGCGTGTCCTTGGGTAGGCAGGTAATGCTCATATTGAGCACTTGGATGCCTTTACTTTTTCAGTAATGATGGAGGAAGCAAGTCCTCTTCAGGGAGGGATCATGTCTTAAGTTTTCTCTAGACCAGTCATGAAGAGCACTTCAGGGATGATGGGATACCTTCTAATGATATTATTCTTAAATCAGGAACCTCAGGTAAGTGCTTAAAACAGAGCAGGATATATATCTCTTCTCTTGGATGATTAGATAATCATCCTGGTAAGAGTCCAGAGGGTCGATGGTGTTCATCACTGTCCAAGAGCCCAAGGCTCTGAAAAATCAAGTCCCTCTGTGCATTATTTCTAAAGGGAGAGGGAAAGAAAATCTCCTGCAGAATAAGCAGCAGAAATTCTCAGAGCAAAGCCCTTGTGGGTTGAGTTTACCTCTTCTCAGAATTCACATGCTGGGGGGCCCTAGAAGAAACTGGGATGTTCATCTACTCACAGGGAAAAAAATCTCATTTAAAAGGATAGGGAGTACAGGATGAGGGGAAAAATAATTTGAAGAACTGTGATTCTGAATTGCTAAATGTTTGGATTGCCTGGATTAGAATTTATAGCTTTTATTAATCTGCACAATATTGGAATATAAAATGATTCAAGATCTTTTACACCCTCTGAGTCATTTTTTATTGTTTTCTTAATATAGTCTTTTTACAGAATACATTTTTCTGTCATTTTTAAGATGAAATTTAATGATTCAGTATATAAGAGTATACTTAGGAAGCCAGTTTATCTCTAGAGTCTGGGCATGTGGATCTGATTTGAACAAAGATAAATGGCCTCATTTTATTACAGGAACTTTTCATTAATAATACCAGGTATGTCATGTACATTATAACAGGTTCATTGCATTTGGTCCTTTTGACATTTTGTGAGGCAATGGTAATGAAAGTTGTGAGGTCTTACGTAGCTTTGTGTTAAAGAAAACAACACTGGATTATTTACAAAAGTCTATTAAAAAAGAGAGATAAATAAATCAGCTGTTTTTGCAAGATCTTATAAATTCCATTAAGGAACTGAGAAGAAACTTCCTTAAAACTATGTAGCACTTCATAGGACTTCTGAAAATTATTCATACTAAAAATTTTATTGCTCTACAATGAAGACATTCATTGTGGTTATCAGGAGATATGTANCAGGGAAGAGACGTGACATACAGATGGTCTTGTGATCAAAGGGTGGACTTAACCATGGACACTATTCCCCAAGGTTATTGTAACTGTGAAACATGTGCTGCAGTCAAGCAGGCCAAGCAGGTAAAGTCCCTGTGGTATGGAGGACAATGGTCAAAACAGAAATATGGGAAGGCCTGGCTGATAAATGGTATCACCCTGTAGCAAACCTGCCAAGGCAAGCACTATGTGCTGACAGTGGTGGAAACAACTGCTGGATGTGTCTCACACCACTGCCCAGAACACCATCTTGGGTCTTGAAAAGTGAGTCCCACGGTGACATGGTATCCCAGAAATAATTCATTTGGACAACAGGACTCATTTCTAAAACATAGTTTTCCTTCACTTCCAAATCACATCTTGATTTTTAATGCTGTGATGCTATAACTTCCTAGGAACACACATACTAGAAAGTGAACATCAAATTGCTCATAATTGCTGAAACTTTCATGTAAGTCTTACATGCAATGTTTCCCTACTTGAAATCTGCCCTTTCACAAAGAGAAATTAGCCACTAAGTATGTAAGAAATACACACAATTTTGTATGTTGAACTGAAAGTCTATTAAGACTAGCAATTAAGAGAGGATGTGAATAAGACTGTAAGGATGGACTGACACCTTTCTCCTACGCAGTCATATGGTAGTTCTGTGGAAGAAGTAACTCTTTAGAGAGTGCACCTTAGAAGTATAGAAAGGAGTAGTTCATTCCTGAGCGTGTCCTTGGGTAGGCAGGTAATGCTCATATTGAGCACTTGGATGCCTTTACTTTTTCAGTAATGATGGAGGAAGCAAGTCCTCTTCAGGGAGGGATCATGTCTTAAGTTTTCTCTAGACCAGTCATGAAGAGCACTTCAGGGATGATGGGATACCTTCTAATGATATTATTCTTAAATCAGGAACCTCAGGTAAGTGCTTAAAACAGAGCAGGATATATATCTCTTCTCTTGGATGATTAGATAATCATCCTGGTAAGAGTCCAGAGGGTCGATGGTGTTCATCACTGTCCAAGAGCCCAAGGCTCTGAAAAATCAAGTCCCTCTGTGCATTATTTCTAAAGGGAGAGGGAAAGAAAATCTCCTGCAGAATAAGCAGCAGAAATTCTCAGAGCAAAGCCCTTGTGGGTTGAGTTTACCTCTTCTCAGAATTCACATGCTGGGGGGCCCTAGAAGAAACTGGGATGTTCATCTACTCACAGGGAAAAAAATCTCATTTAAAAGGATAGGGAGTACAGGATGAGGGGAAAAATAATTTGAAGAACTGTGATTCTGAATTGCTAAATGTTTGGATTGCCTGGATTAGAATTTATAGCTTTTATTAATCTGCACAATATTGGAATATAAAATGATTCAAGATCTTTTACACCCTCTGAGTCATTTTTTATTGTTTTCTTAATATAGTCTTTTTACAGAATACATTTTTCTGTCATTTTTAAGATGAAATTTAATGATTCAGTATATAAGAGTATACTTAGGAAGCCAGTTTATCTCTAGAGTCTGGGCATGTGGATCTGATTTGAACAAAGATAAATGGCCTCATTTTATTACAGGAACTTTTCATTAATAATACCAGGTATGTCATGTACATTATAACAGGTTCATTGCATTTGGTCCTTTTGACATTTTGTGAGGCAATGGTAATGAAAGTTGTGAGGTCTTACGTAGCTTTGTGTTAAAGAAAACAACACTGGATTATTTACAAAAGTCTATTAAAAAAGAGAGATAAATAAATCAGCTGTTTTTGCAAGATCTTATAAATTCCATTAAGGAACTGAGAAGAAACTTCCTTAAAACTATGTAGCACTTCATAGGACTTCTGAAAATTATTCATACTAAAAATTTTATTGCTCTACAATGAAGACATTCATTGTGGTTATCAGGAGATATGTAATAATTAGTAATCTGGGCTTTGTAAACCACCTAGATAAGATCATAAATTTGGCTTTAGATTGTTTCTATATTTTTTCTTCATATGAAAGCAAATTTATTGATTTGTAGCTGCTCTGGGATTTAAACACTGTGAGTTTTGCTACTTTTTTGTTATAGCTAAGTTCCCATCTTTGGCAAAATGCAGCAAAAAGAATCCAAGTTATACCTCTAGCAGCAGTACTAGTGCTTTGAAAATTGACACTGTAATTTGTTCTTGTAACATTAGACTAAGTCACCAATTGGTTTACATTCATAAATAATGTGCAAGTAGTGAAAGAATGAGGAAAAGGAATATCTTTAACATAAATTTAGGAGGTAGGATTCTGCTTTTTTACTCCAGCTGACTGAAGAATGATACTGGAAATCATACTATAGCACTTACTTATAGGATAAGGAATACAACCTATCTACTATAATGATTTTTTAATTTAATATCGGTAAATTTCTGTTAAAAGTGTTAAATTTTAGGGAAGAATTTGCTGGGTTATGACAAAGCTCAACAGCTCATTCCATAAAAGAAGTGTGACCAGGTATTGTCATGGCAATGCCTGCATCATTACAGATTGTGGGTTAATTGTGCTTCCACTGCCACTTTAACCAAATGAGAATAATTGTCTGGTGGGAGGAAAAATCTTTACTCAAATTCTAACAGCAAAAGGAAGCTTTTAGCAAAATATAGAAGGGGAAATACATACACTGGAGGAAATAACTATATTTCAGTCAAATTATGATGTGTGGATTTGGAAAGTTTTTTCAGTCAGAAAATCTCCACTTAATAGACTGAAGAACAGCAGTAAGGGTTTACAGAAATGTCTCTAATGGGAACTGATATTTGAAAGCAAAGGCTAGTGGGACTGATTGCTTTTCTCATTAGGCAGCATCTCTAACAAAATAAATCAGATGTTGCCATATAACATTTCACATATCTGTCAAACTGAAAGATATAATCTGCAAACACACCATGAAATTAGCATAGATACATGCAGAATTGGAATCAACAAGCATTTGCATCTCATCCTAATTGACAAAAAGCAGTGCCATTGCTGCACACAATTTCATCTGCAATTATTATTAGAGGGATAAGTAAAAACATTCCGAACTACAAATTTCTCCTCATGTTTTGATGTCGAGTTCTGCCAAAACCAATGTCTGCAGGAAGCAGAGTTTTCTTTTTTTAATTCTGTGCAATATATCCTTTAGTAATATCTTCCCCTTTCCAGAGAAAAAGGTTAAATGAGATCCTTTCCCTTCATAGCTCTGGGCAGCTGTGCAGAAAAAGAGTGCAAATGTTTCTCAGGAGGGAGTGTGGAATGAGCTCAGCATGCTGGCAGAGACTCGAGTGCGTTGGGTTCAGTGCCACAGAGCGAGGAGGGGACAGTGGACACAGAGCCCTCAGGCCAACATTGGTCACTCCAGGGTCTCTGTGCAGGTAGTGGGGAATGACATCCTCTTCCAGAGGTGGCTCCTGAGCAGGGGCTGCTCTGAAGATGTTCTGTGCTGAACAAGTAACAAAATAATCAAGGGTGGAGAAAGGCAGAGGGAAAGGAGGTAGGGCTGTGCATGAGGCTGCTTGTAGCCAAAATGAACATTTAATTGTTTTCAAGCAGAACAGCATTGCTTTAATTGGCAAGATGAAGACAGTCCCCATGATAAGTTATTTCGTTAGCACTACAAGCACATTTTGGTAAGAAGACCTAAGTTCAAATCACTTTTTTAAATCAGGAAAAGAAGGAAATGTTGCTGTCTCTTCTATATGCTGTGTGAATACTCAACAAAGCACTGTGTTTATGTGTTTGGCAACATCAGTGTGGCCATTTGGGAATGTAGCTTCCTCATTGGCACTAGTTCTGTTCTCAGCAGGGTATCGAACACTCAGAAACTCTGGGCAAATGAACAAACATCTCTTTGTTATGTGCCATTTTTGATGTGCTTGCCAAACATAGAAGTAGTGTATATATATGGGAAAACATAAAGATAGTAGCTCTTCTACTATGCCTTCTTAATTCCCTTCAGCCTCACCTCTTCTTAAATGTCTCCAGCTTTGGTACAAGACATTGACAGTTGAAGCTGGGACCAGTAATCAGCTCTTGCTGGGTGACACTTGATAGATTTTTGACAGTTGCTGTTTATCAGGCTGGCACATTTTGTGCAGATTACCTTCAGCGAAGCTCCTAGCTCTAGCTTAGCCTTATGCAAGCTTTCTGGGTTGGTTGAGGGTTTTTTTATATTTTATCCCCTTTGTTACGTGAAGCATACGTTTTTTGATAAATTAACAGTAAACAGACAATACACTACACTCTCTGCATTATCAGGCTGTCCAATGAAGTATGACATTCAGTTTCCTTGCAATTTCTATTTTAGCATAATTCATACTGAATAATCACCGCTGTTTAAACACTTGTAACGTTATCCAGCTTTCCCCTATTTCTGCTAATTTATCCACCTTCTGTAGCAGAGAAAGGTAAAATTTAACATGTGCTGCCCAAGAGGCCATCTCTTGCAGTTCACTATGGATTTGGACTTTTTTTGTTTTGTTACTTGTTAATGTTCTTGTTGAAAAAATGGAAAAAGTGCTAAGGCAAAACATCCTCCTCCATCACAACCCAAAGCATGTGTGGGCTGCTCTTATAGAAGCTGTCATGTAATTGACTATATCAGTGAGCAAAGGAAGGGCTACAGATATCATTTATCTGGACTTCTGCAAAGCCCTTGACGTGCTCTCCCACAACATTCTTTCTAAATCAGAGAGAGATGGATTCAATGAGTTGATGGATTGGAAATTGAATGCTTGCATCTAGAGGGTAGTGGTTGATAGCTCGGACTGCAAATGGACCCCAGTGACCAGTATTGTTTCTTAGGGGACCATATTGAGACCAGTGTTATTCAATATCTGTATTAATAGCATAGATGAAGGGATTGAGTGCCCCCTCAGCAAATTTGCAGATGACACCAAGCTGAGTGGGGGTGTTAAGAAACTTGAAGGATGAGATGCCATCCAGAGGGACCTGGACAAGCTCAAGAAATGAGCTCATAGGAATCACATGATGTTCAGCAAAGCCAAGTTCAAAGTGCTGCATCCGGGTTGGGCCAAACCCAGATATCAAATGAGGTTGGGGGAATGAACAGATCCAGGGCAGTCCTGCCAAGAGGGACTTGGGGTTGCTGTGGGTGAGAGGCTGGACATGCCCTAGCCATGTGCCCTTGCAGCCCAGAAAGCCAAACATGCCCTGGGCTGCATCCAAACCCCGTGGGCAGCAGGTGAGGGAGGGGATTCTGCCCCTCTGCTCTGCCCTGGTGAGATCCCACCTGCAGTGCTGCATCAGCTCTGGGGTCCCAGCACAGGAAGGACATGGATGTGTTGGAACCAGTTCAGAGGAGGTCACCAAGATGATTTGATGGATGGAGCACCTCTCATGTGATGAAAGGCTGAGAGAATTGGCATTTTTCAGCCTGGAGAAGAGAAGGCTTCAGGGAGACCTAATTGTACCTATCAGGCCTTCTAGTACCTAAAAGTAGCCTACAAGAAGTCTGAAGAGAAACTTTTTATAAAAGCATGAAATGATAGGACAAGGAGGAATAGTGTCAAACCAAAAGAGAGTAGGTTTAGATTAGATATTAGGGAGAAATTCTTTAATATGAGGCACTGGAAGAGGTTGTGCAGAGAAGTTGTGGGTTCCCCTCCCTGGAAGTGTTCAAGGCCAGGTTACACAGGACTTGTAGTAACCCAGTCTAGTGGAAGTCTAGTGGCTAGTTCCCTAGCCCGTGTTAAGATCCAGTTATTATTAAGGTTCTTTAGAAATTCCTCTGCCCAAATTAAGGTGCAAATGAGACCATATGCCA
>VZRF01014776.1:260130-427289 GCA_013396875.1 Vireo altiloquus
CACCCCAAACCTGGCTCCTGTGAGCTGTGCTCTGCCCCCACCCCAAACCTGGCTCCTGTGAGCTGTGCTCTCCCCTCACACCCCAAACCTGGCTCCTGTGAGCTGTGCTCTGCCCCCACCCCAAACTCAGCAGAAGATGCTTCTCAGCACAGCTGGTGGCTTTGGCATTTTGGTGGATGCAAACCTTTCCCTCTGCCTGGGATGACTGAACAATCATCAGCAGTTTGACTTTCCAATTCAAAATCCCAGTCTTCAGGGAGATTTCTGTGGTTTTATCTTCTTTATAACGAGCAAAACTTTATATCCATGTTTGAGGCATGAACCATTTTCAGTCTCTGACATCCTGTTCGAAAGGTTTTGAACTGTGTGATCTTGAAGGTGATTCCAACCCAAACTATTCTGATTGTACAGTCTTTTTTTTACTGGCAAGAAAATGATTGGTTACTGAAAGGTCAATCCCAACTGCTTCACATACCAATAATCTGCTTAATGCATGTAAAGATACATAATGAAAAGGAAAGCAATTATCAGGATAATATTTCAGATTATAATAATTCTCATAAAATAATTAAACACCCTGTTTACTCTAATCAGTGACTGTGCTGGTGGTATTCTACCATGATGAAATCTGTGGTTTCAGATAAAAGATTTTCTAATGTAGGTAACATTTACAAAACATTGGCACAAGCTGTGCTGCAGTTCAAAAACAATGTGTGTTCTCCTGTGTAAAGGAAAAAAATGCAGGATAGTAGCTACATATATTAGCACTAGTAGGGAAACAGGATAATTAAAAGATAACTAGGAAGATAATTAAATGCAAACAGAGACTAACCTGATGTGCTTTAGGCTAAGTGCAATAATTAATCTTGATAGATGGTATATAATAAGGGCTTTCCAATATAGTCTCCTACACTAGCTTGCTATTATGAAATCACAGTTCTTTGTGCAGGAAATAATTGGTCTAAAGTGAAGTGTTCCTGTTAGATTTAGATCCTGTTAAAGCTTCTGTGGAAGGTGCATTTTAGAGACTAGACAGGAAGAACTGAAAAACTCAATTAGCTGTGGAATTTCTGAGGCTTGAAAATACATAGGAATCCTCTGCACCTCCCTGCTCCTGGCTTTCAAAGACTAATGAAAGGTGCTGGGGTGGTTGGTCTGGACACTGGAGAATCTCTGTTGAGGGAAAGATCCATTGAGCAGAGAGTGGTTAGGCACTGAAACAGGGTCCCCAGGGAAGAAGCCACAGCACTGAGTCTGCCAATTTCAAGGAGCATTTGGACAAAGCTCTCAGGCATGTGGTGTGGTTTCTGGGGCAGTCCTGTACAGAGTTTGGGTGGAAGATCCTTCCAGGTCAGGATATTCCATGGTTCTATGATTCTATGAACTGCAAGGTTACTTTAATCATATTTTAGAAGGGAACACTTCTTTCTATTCCAAAATATGAAAATATAGGCCTTGGGGCATTTTGCAGTTTGCTTGTTTATTTAAACATATTTAAATATTCATAATCAGAATCCCTAGACAGGATAAACTGAGTGAAACTCTTGCCAGTTTGCACCAATATGAAATGCAGTTATACTTGTCTGTCTTTGGCTTGCTTAATATTACTATTTTGGAAGTCGCAGTGATCCTCACTTGCCACTTTACAATCTATATGCTATCTATATGTAGGTATCTATATCATGGAAAGCAAAGGGAAGGCTCTGAAGGATGCTCTGCAGAACGGAAATGAAGGGTGCATAATTCTGTCTGGATCTTAATCAGAAAGGAGCAACAGCAAATACTGTAATAAAATTGATTTAAAAGATAGAAATTGGAAGAGACATATAATCAGCACATAAATCTTATGTCCCTTCAGATGCTGGGAACCCCACTTTCATGAAGCATCAGGAAATTACCATAGCTTGCTGCACAGATTCCACCTGTGGAGAGGTTCAGTATTCCTCACGGACTTTGTTGTGTGTTAAAACAAGCATTCATCTTCTGGCAGGGTGGAATGATGTCCACCAGAGTGCCACTGAGCAGCTTGGAGCACACCTGCCCTACACTGTTGCCTACAGGGGGTTGGGGGTGCACCAGCTACTCATGCTAAGGGTAATTCAGCCTTCCCAAGCCTGCAGAACAAGGGCCAAGAGAGCAGGGGTGACTTGCCTGAGATCATCAACTCCTCCACTGGAGTATTTACCCAAGGAGCCCACTACAGAGGGCTGGTTAGCTAGTACAGGGTAGGACTGATACATGTATTACAGGTTATTTAACCTAACAAGGTGCAGAAGTCTCTTTGACAAAGCAGATTTAGACGTAAAGCTAAAAAATTTAAGTTTTTGTGAGCAGGTTGTGTTCATATACCAAAATATGGTTGCTCTGAAGTAGTGAGGTTAGGGTGGGAAATTTATTTGGACAAGATTTGGTTTAGACAGAATAATCTAAATCAGACACCTAATAGAGAGTCACATAGAACATGGAGGTATTTCCCAACAAACCATTTCTCCCAAGATTATGACTAAACTAGTCAATAATTACAATAACAGTTGTTATTTGTTTATTTTACAACTGCTACATACTCTAGAAAACATCACAACTGTGATTTTCAAGGTAACAGGCAAAGTTCTAAATTCTTCTTCTGTCATAAAAAATAAACAGAAAAGCATGCCTGAGTCAGCATAATTGTCCTCCTGCATCTGATGGGCCAAAATAAGAAAGAGGTGGGGAAAGAGAATTGAACCTGGAAAGACTCCTGACATTCACTCTTAGAGAATATGTCATCAAAGACTCAGTTACAAGAGATCTGTATTGGTTACCAGAAACCTTCATCAAAAACATATGTATTTTATATATATGTTTATATTGAGAATGATTTGTACTTCCTAGGCTGGGTATCCTCATTGAGCACTCTGTGTTCACCTGAAAGGTCAAGGCAGTCTACACCTGTGGAACAGGAGGCATCCAGTCTCTATAAGGCTGAAATGCTCATCAACATAATTGCCATGAAGTACAAACTGTACTAGAGATATGCAGTGAAACCCCATTGGAGCAGATATTGATGCATTTTTCTAATGACACAGCAATTTTTTTCAATAGAAGAGAAAGCCCTTATAATTATGTGAAATGCTTTGCATTTTTAGTATCAGCATACCTCAGTGCCATTCTGCAGGTGAAGAACTGATAGTTATTCAGTTCAAAATGATGAATGTGGGGATAAATACATCAGCTGTGGGTTGTACATGCAAGGGTATTTATTGCTTGTATTACTGTATCATGAAGGAGCATGGAAGGATCCATCAGCTGGAAAAATAGAACCAGGTACAGTAGAAAGCTTTCAACATTTTTAGATGTTATAATTTCACTTCATTTTGCAATACACTGAAACAATTTCCTTTTTCTTTATGAGTACATATGCAATTTTACTTCAAAAAATTAACGAAGAGTTCATTTAGACTGACTTATGATAAAATAAAAATTTTGAAATCTTAATTATTAAACTATTAAATACAGCATTGATGACTGATTTGCAGATTTTTAGCTCTGTATATTTTTTAATTGTTTAACATTTGTTTAATGTTTTGAAATGACAAACAGCATGAAAGCAACTAAGAACAATTAGTCACCCTTTTGAAAACTTTAGTTTGAAAGAATTAGCTCAGGTGGATTAGAGGAAAAATAATCTGACTAAATAGATGGATTTAAAAGATGACAGTTAGATTTCATTTATTGTGAGGATAGGGAGCCCCGGTGGTGTAGTGGTTAAGCATACGGCACAGTAATTGCCGAGGCTCGGGTTCGATTCCCGGCTAGGATACTCCCCGGGCAGGCAGAGCTCGTTAGCCCTGCAAGGGGGCAATCTGCCTATGTCCTGAGGAGGAACTCACTGCCACTGTCCAGAATCGCTTTGGCCCGGCAGATTGAACCTCGGGATTAAAGGGTGGGCTNGATAAGAAGCAATTCCTTCTGTTAAAAGTAGACATAAGGTTCGCAGAGGGAAAATGAGGGACAGTGTTAAGGACACTGTGTGTGTAGCATTGCCTTTAGCATCTACAAATGGGACAGCTACGGTATGGGTTTGACATGGTTTGGATTTGGTGTGCATGGAAGGGAGGTTCTGCAAGAAGCTGCCATGTCTGACAGAGGCAATGCCAGGCAGCTCCAGGATGGACATGCCACTGGCCAAGGCTGACCCCCTCTGTGATGGTGGCATTGCCTCATGGATAACACAGTTAAGAAGGAGGGGTATAACCCCTGAACAATGGCAGCTGAAGCTGGAGAGAAGAGTGAGAATATGTGAGAACAACAAGCCTGCAGATCCTGAGGTCAGGGCAGAAAGAGGGGCAGGAGGTGCTCCAGGTGCTGGAGCAGAATTCCTCTGCAGCCCCTGGTGCAGCCCATGGTGAGGCAGCTGTGCCCTGCAGCCCACATGGAGGAACACGGGGGAGCAGAGATCCACCTGCAGCCCATGGAGGAACATGGGGGAGCAGAGATCCACCTGCAGCCCGTGGAGAACCCCACAGTGGAGCAGGTGGATGCCTGAAGGAGGCTGTGACTGTGGTAAGCCTGTGCTTGAGCAGGCTCCTGGCAGGACCTGAAGCCCGCGAAGAGAAGAGCCCACATTGGAGCAGATTTGCTGGCAGAACTTGTGGCCCTGTGGGTCACCAACACTGGAGCAGGCTGTTCCTGAAGGACTGCTGTGGTGCTGACTCCTTGGTGGATCATAGAGAGATCACAGCAAAAAGCTGGAGAAAGCAATTTCTTTTTTAGCTTGTCTTAAATTGTAATAGTTAACTTCATTTCTAAAGGGAACTTCTGTAGCTTCCCAGGAGAAATCCTTGACAAACAATGTAAGTATGAAAAGATGTATTGGTAAGGTGCTTTCCTTGACCAATGAAAGAGTTTGTCTTTGTTTTCATATTTTTTGTGACTGTGCTGGAGAGACAGACACAGTCAGTCAGACAGACGACCTCTCCAGCTAAGCTGGCTGGAGAGAGAAAAGCTTGATCCTTCTTCTTGATAATATTTTGATAATAAAGCCTTCTGATTTCAACAAATCTATGAACATGGAGTCATTTTGTGGACCAGGCCCTAGAAATAGGGCCACATCTTTGCCACATACTGCACCCCATGGAAAGGGGTACATCATGTTACGCCGGAGCATTTCATGACCTGCAGCCTATGTCACATTGGAGAAGTTCATAGAAGACTGTCTCCCATAGCAGCAACCCCACGCTGGAGCAGGGGAAGAGCATGAGAGTCCTTCCCCTGAGGAACACAGAGAAGCAAAGACAAAGTGAGGTGAACTGGTCACAGACCCCATTCCCCATCCCCTTGTGTCATTGGAGGGGAGGAGAGAGAGAATTTGGGAGTGCAGTTGAATCTGAGAAGAATGGAGGAGTGGAGACAAGATGTCTTAAGATTATTTCTCATTATCCTAGTCTGANCATATTTTCTCCTTCCCACCCTACCGATGAGGGGAGCAATGGAGCAGCTCTGCTGGGCGTCTGGATTCCAACCAGGGTTAACACCTACATTTCCCTATTACTGGATTCCCTTCTTCTTGTCTGAAGATGTGATAAAGAATATGTCTTTGTCCTGTCCTATTCTCAACAGAATACTTACCTTGTCTTATCAACCTTGTCTTTAAAAAAGAAAAAAAAAATGAGAGAGATTGGAGTTATCTTATCCCAGTACCAAATAAAATAATAAAATGGTGTATTTTTTTTGAGTGTTAATCTGGAGTTTCTCCAAATTCGTTGTGAAAAGAATATGAGAGAAATGGCATGTTCTGGATGTTATCTTGGGTAGTGTTATAGTAGGGAACGATAAAATCTGAAACTGTATCTGTATTTAAGTGTAAACCATTCTTCTTTGTTAGAGAGAAAAGAGAGGCATCTATAAGGAATTGAAGAAAAAAAGGCAGACCTTCCAAATACCCAAGACAACCACTGTGATTTTGGTTTATCTCCTTGTTTACTGAAACTGACTTATTAATGTTTAAAATGCCTTTATAATGTCTGCAAGCAGTTCACTAGAGTTTTAAATAATGTATATGGTATTTGGCTAAAGCCATATCACATATTTCTATTTGATTAATCTAGATTATATCTACTTCATGGTGAAACCAGGGCTGAAACTGTTATATTGATTGACCAGAGAAAAAGGGAATTAAATAGTGCTCACCATCCTAAAGAATGTGAAATTACAGAATGGTGTCTTGTGTTATACTGCTTGTAGTCTCCCGGGTGGTGGGATTCAGTGCTTTCACATAAGTTTTAATCATCCTTCCCAAAATTAGAAATTTATTTCCTTTTGGGGAAAAAGCTTTGATTTAAGACCTCCTAATATTCATTCTCCTGGGCAGCCCCTAGGAGTCACTCTACACTAAATGCTGCAGAAGAAACAGTATCAACCTGCGAATCTTTTTTAGGATCAAATGCAAATCCATCAGTTCTGCTACTAGACCCTGGTACCTGAGATTGATAATCTGACCACTCTCTGGTGACAAATCAGACAAAGGGTTTGTCTCACAGGTTCACGCCACCACGCACAAAGGTTGTCACAGCTAATTAAAACATTTTTTAGAACCACTTTGTATTTGAAAATTAAAATTATTTGAGAATTAGGTAGATACTGCTAAACTATCACACATCCATGACTAGGAGGATTTTGTATTAAGGGCTTCTGAGGGCTAGGTCACAGGAAAAACAATATAGTAACATCTACTTTAATTATTTTTGCAAACTTGAAAATAATTATTTTCAGTTTGGATTCAGTTTGGATTTCAGCTGGATTTTAACAGTTGTTTGTCTTGACTTCGTTTCCTCTAGCAAAGGTGTCATCACTGGCTGACACATTGCTGACGTGTCTCTAACTCAGCATTAGCCTGCAAATTCTGCTTTTATCCAGCACAGACAGCTGACCTTCCCTTTTCTCAGCACAAACTGTCCATTTTGAGATGTCCAGAGACAAAGCTGATAATGGGAGGCAATCTCACTTAACTGAAATCACCTCATGATAATAAAAGTATCCAACCAAAACAGCCCTTGAAGTTGTCTCAGATTTGAGAATCTTTTAATTTGATTTATTAATCTTCATCAGAATAAACATGAAGTATCTGGCAACAGCTTTCTTTGCCTGTTGCATTAAGTTGGTCTGATGTATCTCTCATTGAATTGCTGGGACATCAGATCATGCAAACAATTTACGGCAGAGATGTGCTCTTATGAAACAGTAGAAGTTAATAATTTACTACTGCTGTTCAGTGGGTGACAATAGTGCAAAGGAAACAAGGAAAATAGGAGAACAAATTTAAAAAATTATTTACTAGAGCCAGTTCTACTTCCAGGTACTTGTGCTAATGTCACAGTTTATTTGCCTTGCTGTAGTTAGTATCTTGCTGTCAAACTAGCTGCCTTTGTATGACTTTGTGCAGTCATGTACACATGTGCTTCGTGGATGGAAAACGCTGCCTTGTCTGATGCTGTAGCATAACTTACAAGGATTTTGAAACACTAATAAAAATTCTACAACTTAGTAGTTATCAAGTAAAACTGATCCTTTTTCCCTTTCCTTGAAATCTGTTATACCTGAAGAAACTGCACAAGGGTCAGCTAATACTTTAAAAGTACTGTTGGAGACGACTTAAGAGTGACCGAGTTGACATATACACATAAGAAGAGACACCTGAAATAAAAGTGTGTATTACTGTTTTGTTCATCAGAGAATAAGATGAATATTTCAGGTCAAAATAAAATTGAAAGAAATTTTCCACTTTTATTAAGTTTGATATTTTCATGTAAGAATTTTTTTATTGCTAAATATACTTAAATAAATTAATATTTTTAAACTGCATAAAACCCTCCAAAACTGGGTCAAAATATATATTAATAGGCAGATGTACTACCCAAATGGAAAAGTTTTTGCTCACTGTTTTCAATCTAGAACAAGAACTCCTAGAGGAGAAAGAAGTAGCATATAACAAGTGTAATCAAAATGGGAAATCTAATTCCAGCATCAGATCAGATAAATGTGGCACTTAAGAGACATGGTGTAGTGGTTGACTTGGCAGTATAGTTCAGCAGTTGGATGCAATGATCTCAAAGGTCTTTTCCAACCTAAATGATTCTATGATTTTAGTAAAAATAAAATGTTCCATCCCTTTGCGATTGTTACAGGACTAGAGCTAATGGGATGGTTTGTATGCTCAGTTTGCAGCATTAATGCAGTGTAGCAGCTGTAATATCTGAGGTGGTCTGGGACTGCACCTGCCACCTGCAGTGGGCCAAGAAACACATTTTGAAAAAAGCATTGTTAAAGTTAACTGCTGGAACTGCATTGCAGACTGGTGACCCAGGTGCATGGAGACTTCGGCATATAAGTACAGAAAAATCTTTCTTAAGAATTATGATTAGAGAGAAAAGCCCATGCTGAATTTAGAAGATGATGAAAAATGAAAGGGAAAATTCACTGAACAGGGAATAGGGCAAAGGAGGACAAACTGGAGGCCAGTTGATATGTCTAGAATCAATTCTTTGCCTCACAGCTCCCTGTTTGCTCTTTTGCATTTGTCAGCCAAGCAGTGGAGTTCAGATTCCTGGATCCTGATTAATTTGGGGCTGAGAAGAGGGACAGGCCATCTGGAAAAGCAGCCCTTCAGGAGTGCCAGAGAAAAAGCTGTGAAACAGCTTGAGCAGCCCAGAGAGCTGTCTCACGGTGACCAACAATTGTCAGTGTAAAGCAGCTGAGCTCTGCAGTGCTGTGTGCTGCTGCCTGACACCTCACAGAGCCATACAGCAACCTGTAAAGAAGCAGGAGATGATCCATTAAAAGAGTGAGAATAAAACGTGTGTTGCCACTGATGATTGTTAATGCTGGAAGTGCACTTTGGCATTCTGTGCTGCACTGCAGAGCAGCAGCTCAATGCCAAGAACCAGGAATGTAGGCACACCTGCAATGTTGTGCACAGACGTGAGGTCAGACCAGATAACCATCAGATATGCCTTCCAGCATGTAGAATCTGACAAGGAAAATGTCTGGGTAGCTAAGGTACACCAACCTGAAAGTGATCTAAAAGGAGGCAGAGAATGTTCTTTTACTAGTCAGAATAAGTATGCAGGAAAAAAAAAATATTTTTATGAAGTAAAGGTGAAAGGATGACCAATGTTGGCAGATAAAATTATGTTGTGTGAACATCTAGTGAAGATGCTATCAGAAACTGACAGAAGAGATGACACACAACTTGGAGAATGATGGCTCACTAAGAAAAGAGAATAATTGTGAGTTGAGGTATAAGGTACTGAAGAGCAGAATGATGACCACCATCTCTTTCAAAAAGAATTTAAGTGGCTCAAACACTCTGTGCATGTTTTTAAACTGATCAGCTTTGCAGGATATAGAAATCACACTCTTAAAATGCCAACTAATGAATATACTGATTCGGAAGCAAAAAGTAAAAAATAATTTAAAAATGAAAATAGTCCTTTGACTGGAGGAGCTTACATTGTGAAAGCTGGCCAGCTGGAAAGCTGTGGTAACCCATGGATGAGCTAACTGTAGGCATAAGAAGTTTAGCCTTCCAGTTAAAGAACTGAATTTGTAGCAAGCATCTGGAGATGTATTGTTCCTATGCAATGCGTAGTCTTAAAGAGCAATCTGTTATTCCCCAGGGCTATTGAACAGAAAGAAGATCCAGAGACTCCACAGATGGAAAAGCAGATTGCTCGGTGTGTACAAAAGACATTATACTCTTGCAGCATACAGTGAATCTGCCTGCAGATGGGTAAAGCCCCAGAGAAAATGTATGTTAAACTATCCCTTTGATGGAGCTCACAGTTCATTAATCTGTGACTTGGTTGCATCTTAGTTGAGGTCATGAAAGGAAAACATGAGCAGAAGCTCATTGTGTTGGGGGGATACAAAGACAGACAATTCCCTGCTTCAAGAAGCAGGAGTACTGTTGTTGCAGGAGTACTGTAAATTTAGGTTGAACACCCTCTGTGGGCTAGCAAAAGAGACAGACAGATTCTGAAAAGCTTTTATCAGGATAGTAATAATACCTTTGAGTATGAGTCATTTTCTAAATAAGGATTAATGAAGGAACAATATGTTGACTATTCCAGAATTAATTAATTTCTCTAGGAAAAAATACTGAGAAAACTGACCACAAAAATGCAATGAGTCCCATAGATGTGAAGCTCAGTGCAGAAAAGTTCACTTTTATTTTTCATTATTAGAATTGCTAAGGCGAGCTATTTTTACTTCAGTTTAAATTTCAGATAATAAATATACCTTGCTAAAAATAAACATTAACATCAGAAATTTACTTGGACCAGATTTTGTAAGATTTTACTCTTGGCATGTTTTTGTAAGATGTTCTAAAAATGTTTCTGTTGCATATCCAAAATGCACAGGTATTCAAGACTTCTAAGAGGTTTAAAGAAAAACCTTTACTCTTAAAAGGTCTGATCATATTGAAAACTAATGTAACATTTTATAAGTCAAAATATTATGTTAAAAGTCCTTTGAAATCCTTAGAGGAGCCAAAATTGTTCTGCAATGGTCACAAAGAAAAGAAACACTTCATTTCTATGGAAGTAGCAGAGATGGTTCAGATGGACCCCCCAGCCAAAATTGAAGATGTGTATTTAAAACTCCTCAGGATCCTTTGTACATCTTTTTCCCCCAAATGGCAACAGAGCAAATGAAGCTTGGGTCAATGAGCTATCTGCTTGCCTTCTTTGAATGTTAGTAGTCTTCCAAGCTCTGTAATTTTTAGGTGTTTCAAGATTTAATAAAAACAAACATTAGTGGGCCAGAAAACTCCATATTTAACTCATTTAGTAATCTCATTTGTAATTTAGTCAAACCTGCAGTTTTAAAAAGTTTATACCTAGTAGATGTTGCTTAATATCTTTCACAGTTCCTAATGGTCTGGAAAGTGCTTCATCATGCTTGTGTGTAGTAATCAATCATCCTGTTATTTCTTAAATACTGAAAAAAAATTATTGAACACTTATGGCTTTTCTGCTTTATTTTAAGCATTCTATGTCCATCTACTAATGAACTGAAACTATTCTTCATTTTCATAATTTAATAAAAAAATAGCAGCAATTGCTCTTATTGTCATTACTTCTATTAGCCATGGATTTCCTTGTTTCTTGTTTGCTTATTGTGGAAAGATGGCTGGGGGTAAAATTAGAAGAAACTGAGCTGTTGTATTCAAATCCTCGCAGAGGTTATAATGGTACGGAAGTTACAGGGTAAATTACAGTTGCTGCTCCCTGGATGGAATATGGCTTGCACCCTGGAACCTATTCCAGGATGATTCCCTACAGCCACAGTCTGCATCCATAGCACCTGTTAGGGGGGATGGAACTGAGGGTGGAGCAGAGTGGAGATGCCACGGCCAGGCTCTGCTGAAATCCTTGCAGAGAGGGGAATTCAGTGGTACTTTGCAGCTGAAAAACTGCATAGCACCTCTCAGCCAGGGGAGAGAGGAGGAGGTGTCCTGCTGCTGAGCCAAAGACTGTGGTGAAATCACTCTCCTCAGATGAACTTGGTTCATTAAAACCTAATTGTAATATTAATGCATGTTTTCACCCCAGAGGTACCCCCTCCAAGGCACAACCACCCGTCACTGGGCTGTGCTCTAGATTTTATTGACTGTATCTTTAAAAGCAAAGCAAGAGAATTTTACACCAATCAGTAACAAAGGTATGGATGACTAGAACCACAAGTCATCAATCACAAGCTTCAGCTAAACACAAAGAAAGTATAAAAGTTAAGCAGAGAATGGGGAGAATTTAGGAAAGGCTCCATTCTAACTGCTGGAATCAGTTGATGGGATGAATCTGTCTTTTCCCCTGTAGGGATACCTATAGGGTGAGAACCCCACTCTGTGTTTGCTGAGTACTTTTATAGGGGCTTATAGCTTGTCTGTGTGTTGCTTTTAATAGGTTTTTGCAATCAGATACTATCAAGAACAGTCCTTGAAATTTAACCTGTCATAATTTTATATTAATAAAGAGTGTTATCCATAAACTGTTGGTGTGAGTCCTTCCCGGGCACTGCTGTCACTGGCAGCAGGAAACATACACAAATGAAGAGCAAGACCCATTGAGAGGTCATAAAGTGGAAAGACCCTCTGAAAAATCTCCCTGACACTGTTGGGATGTGACCTTGAAGAAGTCAGTGGAGCCACCCTCCCGTTCAGCAGGACTGTTCAGTGAAGGGACCCCGAATGGGACACTGACAGACTGGTCAGGCACAAGGCTCTCCACTTTCCTGGCGTGCTGACAGACAAATCTAAACACTACAGATCCAGGAAATCTCCCCACACTAAGAGTGAGGGTCTTCCCTTTTCACATGACACTTTTCTTCCCATATCAAAATATAAAAAAATCCTTAACATTTAATTAATATACATTGTTGAACATATCTCTTCCTCTTTCTTTCATACAATACTACAATTTCTTATTGTTGCTTTTGCTTAATGAAATTTTATCTAATGTCATCCTCTCTCCTGATTAAGGAATTTTAGCTGTGAAGACATGTAATGAACTTTTCCTGAAAATCTGCAAATTCATAACTTTTTTATCTTCTTCTTCTTGGTTATCTTATCTCAAGATTTAGCAAGTTTTCCATTTTCAAGTGATGAACCCATATTTACAGATGATTAGGATGTTTCTTTGCCCATTTTAAACACAAGTAGGTCAGTATTACTTGTTCCTAGGCAATATTGGACTGACCTGCCAAGCCATTAAAGTGCCTTGACCTCTCATAATGAGATCCTGAGAAGAGATTTGGTGGTAGAATGAGCCAACTTAGACATATATCAGTTCCCAATCAATATAGAACAAACATGCATATTAAACCTGCAGCCAATTTATTTTTGTCTGCACATCTGCACACTTTCTGGGCAGAATAAAAGTAATGAATTTCAACAGAGAAGTCAAATCTTTGTAATTCTATCTTATTTTTTCCCTCAATAAATCATACACTTTAATCTCAGAATCATATTCTGCAATGGGCGGTTATGAATTTTATTATTAAAAATTACACCTATAACCCTATAAACAGAACTGCAAAAAGAATGTTCTCATAACAAGGTCAAAAGTTTCATCTTTTACTGAAGGAAAATATGTCAGTGAAAAAAGTCATAATGATGGTTTACCCTATATAGTCTTAACATAACTCTGTTGTGGACTGCCTGATAGTTCCTGGCAGACTATTAGGGTTATTAAAATGTATTTGGATTGGAATATATTATGGACTACATCATGCTACATCAAATGGATATTTTCTACATACATAAATATTTGTATAAAAATAATATAGGTAGGTACAGTGTGTAAAACCTTAGATACAAAGAACAAGTGATGCAATCTCTCTGAGCTTCATTTCCTGCAATGATTTTCTTTGCCAGTTTGAGTTGTCTATTTAGATGAAAAACTCTTCAGGGCAGAGGCTGTCTCCTGTGTTCATGTACTCCTAAGCATAATGGACCTTGATTTTCTTTATCTCTAGGCTCTGTGATAATACCAATAATTAACTAATTCACTTGATTTGCAGTAGGAATGGTTTTGAGCTATATAATATGGTTTCTGTTTAAATTAGTTTCTCGACTGAAGTAATCATCAGAACAGCTTACGTCTTTCCTATGTGCCAAAGTTTGGTATAATTAGATGACAAATGTTCAGCAAAACTAAGATCTGATTTTTACAATAGATTAATTGCAGGGACACAATATGTTAGAAGTGTTCTAAGGCAACTCTAGTTTATTTTACAAATAACCTTGCAGTATTTGTAAAGGTTTTTTAAGACGAGCTACTATACTTTCCTTACATTAGTAAGTCACTGCCAAGTATTGGTGTACGAACTTTGCTTTTAAATTTCACTTAATAACTAGGATGCCTTTTCAATATAATGTGTAAATTTTCATTCCAAAAAGGTTTTTTTTTGTATTTTCCAGCTTGTTAGTCATTATTTCCTTTCATCTAAAATATGCAAAGTAATGACTTTTCAGAAAAAGATCTGAACCCCTGACTTATGACTTAAGAATTATATTTGCAAATCTAAGAATAGTTCTTAGCTAAAGTGCTAAGTTTTTGTGGTTGGCCTGGCACATAGGTCTTCTCAGATGGGTTCTGATGCTTAATAGAGTCTTACTTTGTTACTTTGTTAGAGCACTTAGCTTCCCCTATGCATAATAAAGATCTAAAATTGTGAATAGAGCTCCAAATATGAAAAATTTGCTCTTCTGAAAGTTTGTTAGGCATATGAATATATATGTCAACAGCAACAGAGCTGTTGCCAGAGTAAGGATGGATCAGCATATGGAATTGTTCCACTGTTGGCTCAGATCTACACTGAGAGTGTTCAAGTGCAAATGACTAAAAGCATATTTATTTCTTTCAGAACATCTGACTATATCACTTTGCCCAACTGCAAAATTTCAGAAAAGATTTTCAGTCAGATTGTGTCATTAACAGATTATGAGTTCTTACAAGATTTACTGAACTGGTTGGTTCAGAGATAATTCAGAACTGTAACAGCATCTCCAGACAGCTGATTGACAGAGCCCTTTATTGTGCTGCTGATTTCAGGGGGTGAAAGGAAAGATGCTACGCAGATGATACCAGCTGTCTCTAGTTTTTCCTACTGAATATTATTAAAGGTAATATAAATATTTCTTTTAATATTTCTTTCTCAGCTAAGTAATTGTTGTAATTTCCTTTAGGTTGTGATAAGAATAATAGAGACTAGATGGGCTCAGGGAACAATCTCCCTTTTAAAATATGACCCTCCCCATAGATAATCTGCCTTTGCAGTATAGGTGGAGAAATACATAGCTGTAAAGTCTGAAATATTTTACCAGTCACACAGAAGGCTCACTTTCCAAGTGTTTTTACAAGGATATTATCATAGCTATTCACCTCATTGCAAACTTAATTACTTCAACAGAAATCATTTCTGTTTTGTCCCTTTCTGGAGGTATACAGCTTCTGCAACATCTGCCCACACAATAATGTATTTAGAGAGTGCTCATGCATTTTGAGCAAGGCTTGATTAAAACTGCTGGAATAATAGATGCCTCTGTGCAAAAATTCTGTCTAAATCCCAGCTTATAAAGTCCTTCGATAGCAATGTAATAGCTGCCAGTATGGGAAATGCCACAGTTGGAAGTGAATCAGCAACAGCCTGCAGCATGTATATAGACCTCCCAATCACTCACAGAGACAAGACAAAATGCAGTAAAAAAACCAACCTAAAATGCTTTCAGGGAAAACAATGCAACATCCATACTTTACGAATTAGGTTTTGCTTAAGGATCTGGAGTAATGATTCATAGCATCCTGGCAGGAATCCTCCAGGTCATGCAGTATGCTCCCTGCACATGACTGAGAACAAGAACTGCTTTAATAGATCTCTGGACTAAGAACCTTGGTTTTAAGACCCAGACCTCTGAAAGTTTGGAAGGGGTGAAAAAGCAGCATGAATTGTTCTGTGCAGGCAGAACACTTCTAAGCAAAATGCAAAAGACTTTATCAGATTTGACATGAGTGCATCATTGCCAGTGAATCCATGAAACCTCACAACAGTGTGTGTGAAATTAGTATGAGAATGTATATTTCTTGATACTGTCTGGCTTGAAGTCATTTATGAAAAGAGCAATGTCACAGAACAGCAACAGCAAGCAAAGTGCTTTGTGCTCTTGTGCTCTCCTCCTTTGCTGGTGCCTGTGCTCTCTGAGTACTCTAAGCACTATGGTCGGTGAATTCTGGGCTTTGTCTGAAGGTAAATTAAATTATTACCATCTTTAACAGTGATTGTCTCTGGACACACAGTGTAAATACAGATGGGACCTGGCCCTTGTTGATTAACGGACTTGACACATTTTCCTACTTAGCAGGAACATTTTGGATCCATAGATGATAATGTCCCTTTCTTTCTCTTTCTTGCTGACTGTATTTGCAGGAAAAGACTTCTTTTCTTTCCTCCTCTATGTATGGCATAGTTTAATTTTGTATAGTTACCGAGTTCCTAATTAACATCTGAGTCTGTGCTGAAGTAATTGATACATTTTATTAGCTACATTTTCTCAGACTTAATTGCAGAATAGTTTTTAAAAAACTAAATATTAGTGCTCTTAATAGCTGAATTCAACCACAACCTTTCTCAGGTCAATTTTATCCTCTATTTTCCCCCCTCTACATTTATCTTTATACCCTTTTTAACCCTCACTGACCAAATGATTCTATTCTACTCTTCTAAACTACAACCAGCTGCACAGATTTCAATAAGCAATTTTCTCTGAGTGCTTTCTCCTGTGACACGTGCACCTTTGCTGTATAGCTCACAATCTTTCATACTGAAGGTTTGTGACCATTCTGGCTAACAAAAGCACAAATGACAAATCAGACATCATTTTGACAGTGTGCTTGCTGTGGGAGGTTCAAGTATTCAGAGAGAGCTCTGCACAAATTCCTACTTCATCCTTACTTGGAAATGCCTCCCTGTATAAATTCACTGCTGAACTGAGGCATGGGTGTATTCAAAGTAACTCTGGAGTAGCAGACTGTGCTAGGATAGTTTCTCTGAACAGTGGAAGTCTGCTTGTCTCCACTGGCTGCAGCATAGCTATAGCAAGCTAAACCAGCAGAGAATATCAGTCATGGGACAGGTTTCCATGCCAGATTCTCAAGTGTTTTTGATAGTGATATGGCAGTTTTGACCATGCTATGTATGAAGAGTGAAATATCAACCTGTATTATTTTGTAATAGTCTTAGAATACTACTAAAAAAAGGCAAAATAGTGCCTTTAAAATATACTGACATTATTTCTGGCAACAAATGAATTTCCACTACAGAAATCTATAGTATTTCTTAAGTATTAGTAAGAAAGTTAAATCAAGCCATATTGCTTTCAATACCAATAGGTGTTTGCATTTGGATCACATCCCAGTATGAAACCTTGGGGGACACCCCTTGTGCCAGCCTGTGACACTGATTGCCCTTTAGGATCTGCCGTTCAGCCAGCTCTCAATCCCCCTCACTTATCCCATCCACGCTTTCTGAGTTTGCCTATGAGGTTGTTGTGTGAGACAGTGTTGAAAGGGTTGCTGAAGTCAAGGTAGATGATGTCCACTTCTCTCCCTTCATCACAGATGACAATCAGGTTGGACAAGCAGGATTCACCTTTAGTGATCACCTTTTTGTATTCCAGATGGCCTCCAGGTTGATTCATCACATTCTTAGCTGATGTTAAGAACCTGGATTCATTTTCAAATACTGGATAGAAGCTGACAGGTGTAAATGATTAACAACTGATGGGAATGATGCTAAGATAATTTTTCAAACCTACTATATTATTCTATATTATTTTGTGTCACTTTTAAGGCTGCAACACTGGTGAATAGCAGAAGATTAGAACTCAAATTAACATTCTTGTTGTATTTAATGTTCTGATCCTTTCCAAGGGAGTTTTCCCTCTGAAATAGACACAATATGTAACAATAGTTGACTTCACTCACAGCTTTCAAATTGCTTTGAAACAGGGGGTTTTCATGGAATTATTTGAACCTAAAAGTTTTTAAGGACATAATTCTGCAGATGCAGATTTACTGGAGGCAGGGGAGGAAGAGCTGGACAGGACAGGGATATTGACGTCCCCTGCCAAGACCAAGCTATGTTGCCGTGTCACCATGAGTTGCATTCCCATCCCTGCTGTTGTGAAGGTCAGTGGTAATTGGCCAGTAGGTGGACAAACAAATCAAAAATTCCTGCTATTACACACTTACATGATTTGCTGAATTGGGAACTTCAGCAACAAACTGGGCAAAGCAAGCTTGTGGGAATGTGGGAAGCCAGAAATCAATGAACCTTGAGTATGGGTCATAAATATTTTTGTAGTTAATGTAACAGTACCCTGCAATAAAGCACTAGGCTGTGGTATTTTTTACTCTACCATCATGTGCTGTGACCTGCCAGACACTACCACATTTATTCGAACCAGCTGGACATTTCTGAAGCTGCTGAGCACAGACCTGCATTTCAAGTCAAGGACTGCTTTCTTTTGCAGGTGCCTTGACAAGACCATGAAATCTCAGAGGATGCAGAAAAAGGATTTTTTGCAGGTTACTGGTCTTTAAAGAAGCACAACACATGCTGTTTCCTCAAGTGTACTTAAAAGGTCAGTGTCAAACACTGAGTCAAATTCTCTTTTTCTAAACTGATGCATTCACAGTCTTAATTTCACATACCTCTTCTTTTATCTAGGAAGGCTGAAAACTATGTATGTAAGGATCATTTTTCATCCAATTGCGATTTTTCTTCCATTTGCCTTCCTTCTCTCTTTATCAGTGAAAGAAGAATCAAAAAATTATAACTACCAAGCAGAGAAAGGGTCGGTTACATTTCAAGTACACACAGGCCACTATTTGCAGACATTGATTTGCCTTCTGAGAGAGCTTCGTGACAGCTATGAAAAAACTTCCTGTCACTATTCCCTTTTTCATGGCCTTTCTGCCTTGCACTCTGTGGGAAGAGAAATGGGAAGTCTTGTGCAAGTTTCTGTAATGTGTTGAATTCTGATGAGATGGCAACTACAGATCTTTCCTAAAATGTTTTCAAGACTGTATCACAGCAGATATACCTTGGAAGGGACTTAAGGATAAGTCTGTTCTGGAGAAGATACACCTCAAAATACTCACAATTCATGTTGCAGCACCTTGAAGCATCAGTGGCTGTACATGAGACTAGCCCAAGGCAGGTCAGGTATAACCCTGGAGAGACTGCACTTTATAGATAAAGCTTCACTTGGAGCAGGTACAATTCTAAGGGACCTAAGGACCAGAGCAAGGGCAAGGGGAGCAGTTCAGCACAATGTTAAACTTGTTGGTCTGGTCCAAAGGGACCAGCGGTAGAGGTTTTAATTAATATACCTTTAAATTGTTGCAATCCATGATTTGAGTTGCATTTAAAGGGAATTTCTGTAGCGGGAGACATCTGAGCTGGTGGGGGATAAGCCTTACAAGAAGTTAGTCACTTGAGATGGCTTTGTTGAAACAAACATTTGTATTTCTCTTCAGTCACACAAATAGGTGTAAAATGTCTACATGATACCTCTCAGGTGTTCAGATATTACACATGGGCTTAGTGATTCCCAGAGAAGGGTTCTTAGGAGAGAGCATTTTGGTTTGAAGTGCCACAGTCTCAATGAACAGTTTGATGTGCCTAGTGACTGAGAAAAACAGCA
The DNA here is from genome assembly GCA_013396875.1 of Vireo altiloquus. Taxonomy (NCBI): domain Eukaryota; kingdom Metazoa; phylum Chordata; class Aves; order Passeriformes; family Vireonidae; genus Vireo; species Vireo altiloquus. The sequence continues at coordinate 279,374 of VZRF01014776.1, forward strand.
CTTGGTCATGGCTTTTCACACTGGACTGAACAAAATTTTCAACACTGTGCTTCCTTGTTTTAGTTGGCATTGGGCAGGGGCTGTGATTTAAGGACATCCCAGCCAAATTTACCACTAAAACTACTCAATATTCTCCTACTTACCTGAACCTCATGGATTACAGAAAATCCTTGTCTCTCCTTCTAGCACAATGCTGTGGTATTTCTAATACAGTCTTTGTAATCTCTGCCCCTTACTCATATTGTTGACAAACTCACAGCAGGCCAATTCCGATAGCAGGAGGAGCTGAAGTCACTGTTGTTTATCCCTGAAGCCACTGTGATTCTGGGAGAGTTTTCTGGCATCTGTGAGACCAGAGGGAACCTTTTCCAACCTCAGCTGACCCAGCACCCTGCAGCATGTAATAGCCCTCCACAGTATCCATATGGAAACATGCCTTTTAGGAAGAAAATTACCATTGCAAAATTGCTGACAATTTGGAGACCTTTAACTGGAATACCAATTCACACTATGCTGAATTTCAGTCTTTGAAGCATTACTATCTCCCAGGTTGCACAGAACACTATTGGATTCCTTGCTTGGTGTCATTTATTGGAATAGTGTCTCTCCCTTGGGGAAGCTAATTTATTACTTTGGCTGAACCTGCTTTATTGTTTCAAAATTGTATTTACTTAATGTATACCAGCAAAGAGAACCTCATCTTAGATGACATTAAACAGTGGGAATTACTCCCCAAGGGATTAATTCTAGAAAAAGTCTGTACTGAAAGATAAAACTTTCATCTTAGAGACCATACATGGCCCATTCATTACGGGGAATAAATCTTGGAATGACATATTTTCCTCACACTTGTGACAGAAAAGACAAGTTTTCTGAACTTCCTGTGATAGCTGGAAAATATTTTATGTATCTTCAAGAAAAGGAAAAAATTGAAGCATTAAGAAAGGATTATCTCTTCAACTGTCACTAAATAGCTAGTTCCATTTGCTGTCAAATTCATTAGAAGTCGTGAGTCAGGCCTACTAATCTGCTTTGTATCGCTTTCCTGACACAAAACATCTGCAAATCTACCTAAAATGATATAATTCCATGAATTATTGTTGATTAACTCAACCAATGCTACCAACAGCACCAGATGGTTTTAGGGAAAAACAGAATGATTTCCCCCTCACTGATTAGTAAAAGAAATATGTTATTTTCTTAGCCCTTCATATATTAAAATAAGAACCAAACCCACAAGATATCCTTGTGTTTCTATAACCTGAATTTACCTCATTCCATAGACAGAAAATAGTGTGAATTTCTGATGAATTCCAGTATCAAGCTTCATTCATGGTATCTTAATCAGCATAACAAAGCAGTCATTATATGTGATTGTTAATAATTTTCTATGTTCATATTTAAGACTATTCGCCTCTCTTCTCTGCATATGATTAAAAGAATGTCTTTTATTATTTTTCCGTCTCCCTTTAAAGCTTTTCACAAGGAGAATGCCAATATTATCAAAATTAAAATGAAATGTTCAAGCAGAGCTGCTGCCTTCCATATCTGAGTGGAACTGTGTAGAGCTAATTGCTTTAATTGAAGTAATGAATTCAGCCTTCAGTATCCCATGCAGTTATTGCTTTACTTTAGCATCTATGTTAAAGATTTTCTATCAAAAATCACATTAAATTTAGAAATTTGTCTGTGTATTCTGAAATGTGCATTTTGGCTTCTCCAATTATGTGTCTGACTGTATCACGCTTTGTACCTATCTACAGGAGCATCCACAAAGTACTGAAAATCAAAAAGATTTGTAGACTTTGGTTGGAAAAAGCAATCTTCTTGGAGGTAAAGGATTCTATTTATTCTTTACATTGAATTTTATTGTGATTTTCGTTTTCTTTGCATACTCCCTACTGATATTGCTCTAAACACCACTTTGCTGGTAAGGTTCACAGAATGGCCAGGGGCTGAGGGCAGATTCAGCTGCTATTAAAGCTGACACGATTTGGTCTGTGGCTGAGATGAGCTTTTTCTTTTAGAGTTTGATATAACTCATTTTTTAGTCAGCCCTACCCTTAAGGTCCAATTCAGCTATACACTGAGTTCCAGCAAAAGACAGACATTGTCTCCAGCTGGGTTGGATTGGGCCCTCAAGGGCCTGCTAAGCATGTTTATACCACAGGCACAGAGGCCATACATTTTTTTCTTTGAAGAAATAGAGGACTTTAGCTTTCAGATGAGGCAACTAAGACTGATATTCAATACCACCATATTAAAAAATAAAAATGTGAAATATTGTTATCTGAGTAAAGTTGGAATCTGTTTGTACTAGGGTTTTTTTCAGATAATCTTTTTATAAGATACCCACATTGTTTCTATTTATAAATGGAACTGTTTAATTTGGTTCATTTGTTGATGGAAAGAAATAGCAAAACTCTTGCAAAATGTAAATCATGCAAGTTTCTGAGTACTTTTTTTAATGTAGGCAGTAAACACCTATTAATTCAGGGAAGATGAATTTATTAGAGTATAACGTATCTAGCTGACAAAATGCTACACAAGGATTTTATTTGATTTTAAAATATTTTATATTATTTGGTATTCTGTGCCGCTTAAAGGCTATAAGTAATATAAAAACTAAATTTTCTAGCAATAATACAGCAAAAATCAGGAACCACAAGACAACAAACAATCCTTGAATTAAGGAGAATCCAGTTTAAATGAAAGGAAACTTTTTTTATTTGCGGGCTGCACAAATTTTTGCTATGATTTATGGGAACTAACTGCACCAAAATTACTGTAATTCAGAGTCTTAAAATAGAATCACAGAAATGTCTTGTTGCATTTCTTCACAGCTGTGTAGAAGTATATCCCACCCCCACAGGGCTACCTAAGTCTCTTCATATACAAAGAGAGAGGCATGCCTTGTGTATTGAGTTAGGTGTTTGAAGAAGGTATTCAAAACTTCATTTGTAATACCAGCCACATTTATATATTTTTTTAATTTGATGTGATTCACAATATAACTTGAACACTCCTCTTAAATTAAAAAAAGAAAGATATTTATTAAAGAGTGCAAAAGGAAAAAAAAGAATCAAGATAGAGGTCTAAGTAAGCATTTTAAATTTTTAATGGAAAACTGAAAATTAAATTATTAATCCTGCTTTATTATAATATTGATTGCATGCTCCTGAACTACTTTTTTTAAAATCTGATTGAATATAGTTCATATTAAAACTTCTTCTCATTTTGTGATATGTGGACTTACATTTAAAATTTTCTTAAAAATGATGTTATACATCATTTAAAATTTACATTTACATTTAAAATTTTCTTAAAATGATGTTATACATCCTGTGCCATTTCCCCCGTTTGTCCCCAGAACTTTGTGTTTTTCACATAAAACTGTGAATTTATTTCCAAAAGGTCTTGTAAAATGAACAGAGTATTATGCCCACTATAGTAAATAAGGTTTGTTGCCCTTGGTTGATACATTCAAGAGTTTCTAGAAATTCTCTGTGTCCAGTATAAAAAAATACAGGATCTCATTTTGCAAGGTGTTTATATTGAATTTTATACATTCAAAGCACAATTTCTGTTGATTGCATTTGCACTTCTATAAATCAGACCCTACAGACTCAAGTTAGACAGCTGGAAAATGAGAAATGTTTAGTTGGAACTGTTCTCTGGGTTTCCCTGTCTGAAGTACAATCAGATAATTATATTCCCATGCAAGTTCTCTGTTGTCTGGGTCACCAAGTAACTGCTAAGTAGAAGACTCTTCTTGCTTTTTATGCGGAATTTCAAAGGTGGAAAATTTAGGTCCACTCTGTGGATCACATAAAGTAATACAAAACAACTAGAGGCACCTGTGAGTTGTCATCCATTATGAAAATTAGCATGCTAGGCAGATGTGACAGATGCACATTCACTAATGAGTTTCACAGGTATTTGCTTGCAGAGGAAGGCAATTTGTGTGCTAAAGATGGCCAAAACCTCTTAGAAATTATGCAGAAATCTAAGGACAATTCTGTGCCAACTGAATAATTTCAAAATTTAAGCAGGTTTTCATGGGGAATTGAAGAGATTTCATCACTTAAATTTCTCTATCAAAACAGGCTCTATCTAAAAAGAAAAGGAACCTGTTAATAAAATGATGTAATTGTTTCATGGCTTTCTTTGGAAAAGCTGACTTGCTTAGGCTCCCTGTTTGAGAGAAGAGAGTTTTTGTTTCTTTTAATAGATTGAGATAACATGCATTGCAAATGCCAATCAGATTATTTTTTGTTTAACTTTAACCAAGTACAAATATCGAGAGATCTAAATTTTTGTTGTGCCCCAATGATAACTTATTTCTGATGTGTCCCTTCCATGCTGGAAAGTTGGCTGACTCTCAGCATTAAATTAGGAGAGATGATTGGCAGTGCACAGCTTCCAGGCACCATGGCAAGCAGTTTCCAGTTCTTTCTTGAAGTTGTTAGGAGCTGCTTGATTACAGCTCCAAGTGGAAGCTTATAAAGTTTCTGTTTCCATCATTTCTAGTATTTTCTTGGGTAGTATGTCTAGAGTGAAGACATTTCAAAGGCAATATAACCCTTTCATAAAAGTTACAAGAAAGTGCAGGAGAAAACCTAGGACACTGGCATGAAGCCATATGCATATTGATTTTAGTTTAGTTTCGATCTTCTTACCAGTCTACATATTCTATTGAAGAAATCAAATATCAGTATGGAAACTTAGCCTGCATTCATTGTCAGGTTTAGGGAAAAAAGTACTTCTGACAGAGCTCTTCTTAATATCTTAATTAATAATAAAAAGTGACAGTTAATATGAGATATTTTCAATGTATAAATAGAAAATTATGGTGATTCAGCTACCGAAAATATCTGGGGACATAATTTGCTGCAAACTTAAATTATCAGGTGGCTCCCAGCTTTTGCTTAGATGAAGCAACATCGTGAAAAATAAATAACATTACCATTTTATCTTATATTTTCTTCTTTATTGAATTTTATGCACTGAAAACACAAGTATTCCTCATTTCAGATGCTTTTTGTCAGAATGCAATGGCAAACTAGTCTAATCAGACTTTGTTACTCTAGGACAGAAAATAAATAGAATGTTACTCCTATCTGTTGCCATTTTATAGTCAGACTGGGGGCATATTATTTGGAGTAGAGCACTGACAACACTCAATATCAAACTGTAACTTTCTGGTCTAGAAAAGGCTTTTTTATGTAGTGCCTTAAAATAGAAGGATCTTTAGCTTGGTTTAAATATTGTGGTGTGATGCAGTACAAACATTTGATAATAACAGCTACTACCTACTGAAGTTAAGTCTGGTGGAATATTCCTTTCCTTGTGGCTTCTTGGAAGAATCAAAAATGGGTCTTCAGGTCTGAAAAACAGAAGAAATAAAAATAATGCAGGCAAGCTGTAATAAAAATAATGTAAAGCTTTTTAATGAAATAGATGTCATTACTTGCCAAGGTCTTCACAATTAGAGAGAGTCTTAATTTTAAAAGATACCTCCTTTTCAATATTCTTGAATAAGTTAAGATCCTCTGTTCTGGTTTTTTACTCTAATTGGATGCAGAACAAAAATTTTTGTCAATCCTGCTGACACCTGTACTAAATTCCTTTCTGGCTTCAAATGTGTTTTCAGATATAATTTAGAATATCAATGATGATTTTTATAGTCTTTCATAGTCTGAGATTTGAATTCCAAAAGCTTATTGTCCTTCTTCTTGCTCTCAGTTACTAAGATGGAAGGTTAGGACTAGCATGCTCTTAAATATTTGTGTAGTTTTAATGTGTTCATTATTCTAGAATTCTCTCTTATTAATTGCCTACGTAGTATGGCCATACACACACATTTATATAAATATATATATACACTCTGTATATATGCCATTCAAACAAAAGTAACAACAAAACTGATAATCTAGGGCAGTGTAGTGGGTTGATCTTGGCAGGGTGCTAGGTGCCCACCAGCCCCCTGGATCATTCCCCTTCCCAGAGGGAGACGGTAGAGAAAATAAGATGGAAAACATCTCATAGGTCGAGACAAGGCAGTTTACTAAAGCACAAAAACTGAAAGTTAGCCTAAGCAAAGGGAAAAGAATGTTTAATCTGTGCCTCCCGTCAGTGAGGGATGTTCAGAAGGCAGGGCTTCAGCATGCAGACCAGCTGCTGTGGAAGGCAAAGATTGTAGGATAACAAATGCCCCTGGTTTCTCATTCTTCCCTTAATTTTATATCTGAGCTGATGTCATGTGATATGGAATACCCCTTTGGTTAATTTGGGTCAGCTGGCCTGGCTGTGTCCCCTCCCGGGATCCTGCCCACTCCCAGCCCCTTGCTGTTGGAGAGACAGCAGTGATGCTGTGCCAGCGCTGCTCAGCACTACCCAAAACACCAGAGTGCTACCAACACCTTCCAGCTGCCAGTGCAAAGCACAGCACTGTGAGTCTGCTGTGGGGAAACCAACTGCAGCTCAGCCAGACCCAATACAGGCAGTAATGCTGAAAATAAACCCAACCAAAAAGCAGTTTTTGATAGAGCACCTTTCACTTGGGAGAGCAATATAAAATTTGGTTTAAGAGCTGCTCTGCTATAGGTTCCCCCATTTAGAGACTTTGTTGATATAGTCATACTGTCAACCTGTCCTTACCTAGACAGGCTTTCTTATCTCTGGAATCTGACCATCAGGGGAGCTTGTGTGTTAATAAGTGAGTGTAACTCTATTCAAATCAAGACGTTCACTTACCCACATCTTGTCTACTAATATTCCCTGGTAAGGACGTGCAGAGACAGCCTCGTGACCTAAAGTTTTACTTGTGTAGTCAGACTTTGAGTCATGTGCTACAGCTCAGGTGTTCAGTGGTTTGTTTTGTTTTTTCCTATGGTGCCACTACTGCTCTGTAATAAAATTAAAAAAAAAAAAAAAAGATATTTACTTATAAAAGTATGCTCATGTTCTGTATTTATCAGCCCTATCTACATATATTTTACCTGATTCTCTCTGTGTTCTTTGTACTCATTACGATGAATGCCTTATGCAAATCAGGACTTTCTAATTTCTTTACTTCACCCAGAAAGAGCAAAGAGACACTTCAGAATTCTCATAATTAGTCATTTCAAACTTCATAAATGGGCACATTTCTATTTTTACACAAAGCATACTTAGCTTTCTGGAATTTACGCACCAAGAGCATGTTCCTGAGGCTGAGCACTATCTGTGCAGGATCCAGGCAACCACTGACTTTTGCACAGCTAACCTAAATACCCACAGTGCTTTTAACCTTTGTAAAAGAAAGGTTCTGGGGAAATTTTTCATTCTCACTCCTTTACTGTGAACAAAGAAAAAGTTTCCCCCACTAAATATTATTCCACCCCATCCTGATGGAATCTCTTGAACTTTCTGTTCTACACCATTAATAAGGCACTACAGCAGTGAGACAGTGCAAGACTGTGTGAGAATACTGGTGCCTGCCGATCCCAAAATTCTGGCAGAGCTGTGCTAGGGAGCACTCAGCTTCCCTGGCAGTGAGCATAGGTCTGCACACAGTAGAGGAGGATATTTTGTGCCTGAGATGGGAGATCCATATGGTGTGGGAGCTAACAGGAGATTCTGTAGATGACAATAAGGTTATCATTGAATGGACACTGTGGGGGTGGTTAAGCTGGAAGGATGCAGAAGCTGAAGCTCAGGAAAATGAGGTACAGGAAAGGTACAGGAAAGAGCATGGTCCCTATAAAAAAGCAGGAAAGATTAGTACTAGCTACTCTGTTGAAAAACCAGCAAGGGGAAGAACAAAACACCATCCACTGCCAAGGCATCATTTGAATTACTCAATTACAGGCATCATTTGAATGACTCAATACTGTGTGTCCAGGGTCCAAGAAGGGAGCAGGAGCAACATCCACCTATGATGTTTATGGAGCTGGAATTCCCTTCTCTGTCCTAGGGATGTGCCCCAGCAAAGCTTTTTTTTCTCCCATACATTTTTACAGTGCCTGGTACAAACCTGGATAAGGATAGTTTTGCTACTGGTAGCAACTGGAGTCGTGACTAACTATTCCACTGCACACAAATTACATGCCAGCTTTTACCCACCTTTTTTTTTGAATTATTTCTATGAAAACATTGGATTTCTCTTAAACTTAATGCAGTGTAAATCCATATGAAGTAATTTCTCTTTCCAAACTGTTCTGAGAAAAGTCAGGAATGGTCTAATGAGTTCCTAGAACCCTATCTTAGAGTCATACCAACAGCTACATATGGTGTGACTTTTTATTTTAAATATGCTTCAGTGAATTTCTAGAATTAACAACCTCCTTTTAACAATATAGACTGCTGTTAGATATAACTATACTCCTACTTAATACAGAGCTGCTTGAGCAAGCAAACACCCCTTTAATGGAGCACACATTACTGTCAGAAGTGGAATGGAATGTGCTTTGTTTGAGACAGGAGTTTGAGTAATGCTGACTGGCCTGCATTTCTTCACAGAAAACAGTAAAATCCTACTGTACTAATTCGTCTAAGGGCTACATAAACATCATTAGAAATTTTCAGTCCCACGAGAGGACAAAACTCTATCTGGAAACAGCTATTTAAATATTCATTTCTACCCTGAAAAAAAAGGAAAGAAAAAATCATCTAATTTTGTAACAGCTTTCACATCTATGGAAAAAAAGATGGTCATAAATTTATGAATTACTGGTCTGTGGTTACTTCACTATATCTTTTAAACAGTCTCTTATTAGCATTGAATTAATGAATGGGAGTTTGAAACAATGAATGTGTTTTATTTGTGAGGCTGAGTTTTTCTTTGTGAATTTCATGTAACATAAACAATACTTAATTTAGGAAGAGACGGTTTGTCACTTTAATCACTGCAAGGGTTGTTTTTCCTTTTGATTAACAATTTTGATATGTAATAATGGCTCTCCATAAATTGATGAATTTTGTCTTCATTTGAATTGTTTCTTACAGGTGTTAAAATAACCATGACTAGTTTTCCTTTTTTCTTTTTTCTCCAATTTCTCTTTTGTGATGCAGACTGAACTGAAAAACTGGAAAATACCCATGCTTTTCTAATCCTTTTCTATTATTTGCCAACAGCAAGCTCATTTTTCTGGTAATATTAAAAAATAATAGAAAAAAGCATGTTATTTGATACTGAATGCTGTCAGGTAAAATTGAGTAGCAGCTGTCAGACTCATGTCTTGTACTAGTGAGTAATCATACAGTGTAATTCAGCCACTAGAGCTAAAAACACAGGTAGCAATAATATTGGTCTTGGTTTAATACTTCTATGACTACATTCTCAGCATTTATTATAACTCACTATTAAATCATTCCCTATCATCAGCCCATTTCCCCCCCTTCTTCCTTCTCCTTCCAGGGTATTTACTCTTTCTGTAATGACAAAAGTAAAAGGTAAAATATGTCTCCATTTCTCTTTTGTAATAATCCCAAGGCAATTTGCATTATGTTTTAGCTCAGGAGGTTTGTCTCCAAATTCTCTGTTTAAATTTGACCTCAGGCTTAATGGGGCTCACAAAACTGGGAACAATGACTGTAGGAGGTAAACAGTTTTTAATGACATTGTTCACGGTGCTGGTGCCATTAGGGGCACCATCCTAAGACTGCAGTACTTCAAATGGTTTTGGTGAATGCTACATTTTTCAGAGGTCATGCCATCCAAATGAGTAAAGGGAATTTTCTTGGTCAACATTTTACTGACAAAAAACTAGAAGCCAGTCAGATCTAAGGAGGTTTTTTAATGCATTGTAGTTATTTCACCTTGATGTTGGCATTATTCCTGGGGTACAGAGAAGCTTTCTACATAATGAAGTGTTCTTTTATTATTACTTTCTTCTTCATCAACATCCTCATAATCTTATTTGTCATTTTCATAATCATCAGTTATGGTTTGCAGATATTAGTTAACACTTTTGTAAAAACCAGTGTCCTTAAAGTGACCTGTCTTTCCTATCATTACATATATTATTTTCCATTTGAATTTATTTGATCTAGAAAGGATTAGATATGCTTCCAGTTTTTGTATATGTCTTGGAGTGACTTTTGTCTTGGAGTTTAGCAAAATAGCAAAATCTCAAATTTTTTTTAAATCTCTTACTAACCTTTTAGTTTGTGTTTCTGGTCCAGTTGCTAGCTGAATTTAAAGTGCAGGATTACACACACTTGCATCAGAACACATTCAAAATTGCTGTGTATATTTTGAGAGGTTTTTTGAGTAAGCTACTTTCTTCCAAATAGATTTTTCACTTCCCTGAAGACCTTTAAGTTTTCTGCTCAGAGATAGTCCTAAGAAGAACCAGGCTACAACCTCACTGGTAGCCAGAGAAATGCCAGGGCACTGGTGCAAGTCTGGGAACTGGACTGTCTTGTAGGTGTTTACTACTGTTTTAGCACTTTAAATAATAGTTCCATGCAAGGGTCAGGTGTTGAGAGGTCAGGTAATTTTCCCAGCTTGTGATTTAACTGCTGGCACTTTCAGAGGTTAAGATACCTTTTTAAGCAGACCACACACGTCCAGGCATCCTTCAGTTTACCATTAAAGCTACAGCCCTTTTCTAGCACAAACACAAAAGTCTGGTAAAGGTTTTTTCTACCCTTTCAGATATGGAAACTGGTTACTGATTTATTTGCAACTTAGTAATAACCGTACATCATATACTGATATGCTCTAAAATGGCAAGAGTCTAACTATCCTCTGAAAACATAGCTGTCCATTTTCTGCTCCTACACGCATTCGTGTTAAGGAAGGTTGAGTTGCTCTGTAAGACCCTGGATGAGCCTGAACTACCCACTCTGAGTGGTTCTGTTCAAGCCAAAAGAGCAGCTACTTTGTTATGCACTGTGAATTGCAGCATGGACCAGAACACATCCTCCTCTTCCTAGCTCTTAATAAAGCAACAAAGGAAATGATCACAGGAAAGAGCTTCAGCTTGAAGAATTTTGTAGATAATTAGGACAATTACATGTGTTCATGGATGTGCTGCAAACTTGTTCTCTTAATAAATGATTCCAAAAGGTTTATACAAGTGAAAAATTGCTAATTTTTTTCCTCCTTCCTCTTCTCAACAGTGAATTCACAATGTCAATGCTCAGTTTGAAAATAGAGGAATGATTAGTGCTACTAGCAACAAGAATAATGAGATCAAGATACTGAATAGAACAGAGATTTTTTGTGTGCAGCACCTTTGACAAACCAGTCAAACAGGGCTCTTATTACTGTGGCAACTATTTTAAGAAAAAAGTTCTCCTGCTGAATTTCTCTTTTGGCTTTAAACATAACAATAACCTTGCACATCCAGCAGAATTCACCTCTCAAAGCCACAGCCATTCTTTCTGCTTCCAGAAAATAATGCACTGAAGTGTTCTCATGGGCTTGGCAATCAATTAGAAGAACCTATTCTCAGGGAATGTATATATTTATTTATATATATAAAGGCTACTAAGTTGCTCCTTTGCCGCTCCTTTGGAAAAGTGTTTCATTGGTTACACTGTTTCAGATACTATGACAGGCTGCATTTTCATTTTTTTTCAGTGGATCTACTTTTTTATATATTTCATTTGCCTGTGGCACTCAGGTAGAATGCCGCTGTAAAAGAGTATTTTTTCAAATAAGAACTTGGGTCATTAAATGTTTCAGAGAATTCCATACCACAGAACTTGAGTGCAATGAAAATCACTTGACTGCAGACGTTTGGTGGTGATATTCATAGCTAGAGATGGACAGCAAATTAGGCCTGCTGAGTTACATGCATTGTCCTGCCAGAGTGAGGCATATTAACTGAATTCCACTCTGCAGTCAATAGATGTCTTTCCTCCTCTTAAATGTATAACTCACTGGTGGGCAACAGAGACAGCAGGTAGCAGAAGGGCAAATGAAAAAGGAATCTAATAATAATGCACAATACATTTTAAATGCTTATTATCTATGAGCATTTGGTCATTCTGAATTTTAGAACTCAACAGCTAATTTTGCAGTAAAAATAAGATTTAAAGTTATACTTAAAAGATATATGTATTGATTATGATATTCAGAAAAATATAGTAGTTATATTTATTTTAAAAACATTGCCATTAACAGGAGAACTAAAAATCTTCATTAGAATAATATTAAAGCAACAAAACATTTCACTAAGTGACTGAAGATTGTTATCTGCTTTTCATAATTAACTTAGAGAAGAATTAACTTAAATTCAGACTTTTTTTGTTCAATTACATCAAGTAACAAATGCAATTACATCTTAGAAGTTTCTAACAGAATATCTCAGTCATATATTTTCAAAATAAATTATTTTAAATGTTTATAAATTTTCATGGCAGAGCAGACTTCACATTTCTTATATCAAAATGGCAGCCAGTCTCTCTTTCAAAAGTGATGTTCTTTCTCTAAGAATACACTGCTTTTTATTTCTTATTGCTGCTACTTCGGTAGTTTCAAACCAGTTTCACAAAATCTCAGATGGTGACTTGGACAGTATCCTTCTCTATTTATTATTGGGCAAAGCTGCAAGCAGACAAAAAGAAATAGCCATAAGAGACAGAGATAGGAAGCTCAGATATGAGAGAGTTTTTAAGAGTACTCTGCAAAAGTCCATTGTGAAGTTTATACCAGCTTCCATCTGAAGTATATTGTCCCACTAGTGGATCTTTCACAGTCCATTTACCCATCCCTCTTGCAGTTAAATACCTTGTAAAGCAGAGTGCAAACCCTCTGGGACACAGGGCTGCCCTGTCAATTTGTGTGCTGCTCAGCATACTGGGGGCCATGCCTGGCTGGGATTTTCGGGTACTCCAGTTGTGGCTGTCAGCACATTTTGATACATAACACATTGAGGATCATTCAGTTATAACATTACAGACAGGATTTGTGTTATGCTGGACTTTTGAGGTCAGTTTGCCCACGAACCGTTGTCCTAAAACCACTTTCCTCTTTCCTTAGTGCATTTTTCCCTTTCTATCTATATATATATATCCTGTTGCAACATCCACATGAAAGTATATATGAATATATGAAATCAATGAAAGTACCCAATATTTGTCTGCTTTTCAGTGAACAAATAAATAAGAATAATTTTCATGCCTGGCTACTTGTACTATAAAACTAGATTTTAAAGTGATGCAATTTATGTAACATACCCAGGATGAAAAATAATCATCTTAAAATAAAATCCTGGTATAGGCATATTTTTAAAAGGGAAATATTTTACACTTATCAGGTTCTGGAGGAGTGGTTTAGAGCCACAGATAAAAAAGCAAGATCTTTATTAGTCTAATTTCTTTCATGAGTTTTATTTTACAGCATTTAATTATTTAAGTAGTGAAGGATCCTTTCACCATTCAGTTTACAGAATGGACGGGTTGTCTCAGAAAGAATTAGGGAGAGGGGAAAGCATGACTTTTCATGGATTGGTCAATTAATTATTGAAATTGAGTAAAACATGATTGTCCTTTAGCAGAAATTGCATAATGTTGTTTGGTGACATAAATACCACTAAATTAAGGATGTAATTCATCAGATACTATGAGATATTTAGTATAAAGCTGAAACCTATTTTGTTAGTGTGTCTTTAGGAATGCTAGCTTATTCAGAACACGTGGTCATTTGCAAGGTAACTTGGGTTCTTGAAGGCTTTGAGCTTTCTGCTACAGATGTGAACATGCTGCAATTCCACATGCCCTGGGAACCTCATGGTGTTCCATCAGCAAGTGGGGGAGGGTGATTCAAGATGTACTCCTAAAAAACAGGGTCATCTTGTCTTCATCTCTTGTGAAATGTAGACACTTCTATCTGACTTGTCATATTAATATAAACCCACTTCATAAATATACTTGAAGTACAGGTCTGTCAAGGGAATATATTGCTTCAACTCTCACAGTATGAGCTATAAATAGTATGGAAGTTCAGCATATGAGACACAACATTAGACAAAGACTATTAATATTGACCTTAAATCTTATTGTTTGTTTCAGCTTTCTTAAAGTATGATTTTGATGTTCATGTTGTTGCTGTTACTCTAGTGGTTTAACTACAATTGTGCAAATAAATATACTTATGAGCTACAACCAGTTTTTCCAGTGTAGCATGGCAGTGTCATTTTTCTTCTGAAGCCACAGTATGGTTGGTTGTCTTCTGCTGAGGTGCTAGAGACATTTATAATGAATGAAGGCACATGTATGTCCTCAGTGTGTCTTCAAAAGTTATTGTATTTGGGCCCTCCAGCAGATGATGTACTGAGATAATTTGCTGTATATTAGGTTTTAGTGGCTTGAAAGCAGGGCAAAGCACCTGATGGCAGGATCAGCACATGGCACTAACAGTAATTATGTGATGGAGCCAATTATTTTATCAGCTGAATATGAGCAATTTTTTCTTATCATGATGTCACACTGCTCCATGACAGGAAAGCTAAGATGAGTTTAAATCCCATCCATGTTCTCCACTTCATGGACTTCCTCCAGGATGATTATTTCCTGCTGAGTATGATGAATTACTTTAAAGTATTCAGAAATTAGGTTAGGTACATCCCAGACTCAGAAATTAGTTACACAGATTCAAGTTACACAGATTTGCTTGGTTGATGGTTGGACTCAATGTTGACCTCTTTTCCAACCTATATGATTCTATGGTTCATAAAAAAGGTGTTGTTTTTCTAAGGTCAAACTAAAAAGTTTCAATCTCCCTTATTTAAAATCAGCCAGACTGCTGCAGCACCAGAGCATCCTAAAAGACCCAGCTGTGACCTAAACACTAGCATCTCTCAAGTGCAAAGAAAGAAAGAACAATTTCTACTATGGATTTTGATTTAAACAACTAGCATTGACAAGGGAAGTACTATCCCCCTTCCTTCCTTACTTCATATCCCTTTTATTAATGAGGGATTGAAACGGAGGAAATACGCCCAGACCAAGAACAGCAATCCAGCTCTATGAGCATGATGTCAGCACAGATAGATTAGCCCAGAAGGAGTGCCACACAAATGTCAATGAATGGGTGGGCACTTGCACCAGTGTCCTGTGCTGTGTGCTGTACCAGCAGATTAAGCAGCACAAGGGGTAACACACTGTCAGAGCAATCCTTTGCTGTTTTTGCCTCAGGTCAAGTCTCCCAAACAATTAATAGGCACAGAGACAAAATAAATCTTAGCTTCAGAGACCTGAAATGGCCTCTCTCACTGTTTATTTTACTATTATAGGCATATTTGCACAAGCCTGTTTAATAATATACTGAGTACTTATGAGAATAAAATGGGAAGATTTCCCTCATTTTCTAGTTCTGAGAATACATCTTTAGCCATAAAACTGTACAAACCAATTTTTTTTCCCCATGACATAGATAATTCTGTATTAATGTCGTGAGTCTAAAAGGATAGTTCTGTTTGAATACCAGATATTGCTGTAGTTGCAGATTCTTTCCTGTTAGGTTATGAAAACTATCATTGTAGAAGTCCTTTGAAGAGACTCATGTTATTGAGGTATATCAAGAAAATAACCTTACCAGCAGCAGTGTTAGGGCTTGACATTAGATGTGAAACCAAAAGAGGTCAGGAAGTCAAATCTCAATTCACTGGGCTATAAGCAAATTCAATTCAACCACTTTGGCACAGTGGTGGGTCTACAGATTGATCTGCTCCTGAAAGCTTTCAATCTGTGCATTTTAATGCCTCATATACGCTGTCAGACTCACTGGAGAATGAAGATACTCTTACCTTTCTTATGAAGTGAACCACAGAGGGCTACACCATCAAGGGCTAGCAAACAGCACAAGAGTTATTGAAAGTCTTGATATTTTTCCTTCTCTTCCAAATTACCTGAATTCTGGCTAAAATAGTTATGAATTCTAACCTTTCATCTCTACCTGAGGGCTTGTCCTTGATCATTCTTAGATATATGAACCCTATGTTCTGATGGAACTTTTCTCTCTGATTTCATCCCAAATTTTACTTGTGACTAACCTGCTTTAGTAACCCCTTTTGTTAAAAGTGTTTTATTTTTTACCACAAAGAAAGAAATATTGAAAAGGTAGTAATACATTCCCATAGAGATCTACATAAAGCTGTAGGAATATTAAATGAAACAGTGAACTCAAAGACTTTAGTTTGTGCCTTTAAATGTTAAATTAAAGTAAATTTATGGGAACAGGTTTGCAGCTCCTGACAAGACATCTGTTTTTCACAGTGGAAATCTGCTTAACTGGTAGAAGTCATTGCCTTGATGTGTTACTGAGCTCAAGAGCTTGGTAAGGTTTAAAACAACTAACCATTTACATGGATAATGGGAACACCTACTGTTATATTAGATAGAAAATAATGATTTTGTTCAGAATGGTAATAAATCTTCATGTTTTTATACAGAAACGTATCATTAGCTGTCAAGTCAGAAACAATTTCCATACGGTACAGTTATTTTAAAACAAATGTCCAAATAACTAGGATTTTGGTTTGTTGATGAACAAAATACTCTAAAAAACAACAGTAGCCCCAAATATATCTGCAATAAGTTAAACATGAAAAACAATTGCGTGTTTAGTGAAATAAAAAGAAAATGTGGTGTATCAAACAGAATCTCCAGTTTTATTTGCAGTAATATTTAAAATCAAATTGATTTAATATTTGAAATAGTATGAAAAAAGTATATATACACAAGCATCAACTTCTAAAGACCTGTCTCTGAGACTGACAGCTGAGGATGCCTCCAGGGCAGGTTGCTGGGATGCCCTCCAGGGCTGGCTGCTGTCACCTGCTCCTCCAGTGGCACTCAGGATCCTCAGCGCTGAGGCACCTACAGAGCAACCCAGGTGGTAGCTGAGGGATGAATGGTAGGATCAGTCCTGACTACCTGTGGGAGCTACTTTTACACAGCAGGTCATGCCTTATGTCATTGCATATTAAGCACCTTAAGCAGATCACTGGGACATAGCCTTAATATTCATCTGTATCATTTATAGAACTTAGGCTCGCTTTAGAAAAGCATGGAAAGAGATTTACAGTTATCCAGAGTGTTATTTGATGGCAGTGAACATAGACATTCACTTTGTAATGCCAGGTGTTTACTGTTCTCACTGCTAAGTAACTATTACTTACTCGAACACTAGTCTAGTTTTGTTGTAATAAGGTATTTTCAACCTCCATCATGCATTCACCACAGTTTTGTCGTCACGAGAAGGCTGCAATGTGTAACATTTTTAAATGCAATTATAGGATCTTCTGTTTATGGTTCATGGAACAATAAGTGAGTGGTTTTCAGTCAGAGCAGTTGATACAATATTTAGAGATGATATTCTGCCTGATTATAGTCAGGTCTCCTGTAACCAGTGTCCACCAGCTCAAAGTTGTTTCCTGATTCCTCAGTCTCCTGTACTTGCCCTGGAAGACCAGAGCACAACTTCAGGACCAGGGTTTAGACATTTGAGCATAATAATTGCCTTTAAGAACCCAGAGCTCAGTAAGGGATAGCATTGTATTCCTGCTAAAGATTATGGACAAAAACAATCTAATTGTTAAATAATTAAAGGTTAAATAATTTCTTCAGCTGTGCATGTATTTTTTGATAATTCTTATTTTAATTGCCTTCTTTTTCTTTTTGATCATCTCAAAAATTGTGTGATTCACAAGAAAGATATTTATTAAACTCTCCATAGGAACATAAACTTGCAAAGGAGCAAGCTTGCTCTTCTGGCATCTCTCTGAACCTTCTCCAGTTTGACATTCACATTTAACCATAGTCATCAAATAAATTAAATGTTATTGCATTATGGGTTATTATTATTATTATTATTATTATTATATCAGGAAAAGAAAATTCTGCATTGCTTGCTTTAACATATTTTTAGAGGAATTGCATTGAGCTTTAAAAGGTTGAGAAATTTATATCCATCATTAGACTGTTCCTCAAGATGCAGTTAATTTTCTTTAAAAGGTGAACAAACCAAGCTCATTAGCATTTTGATGAAATTAAGAAGAAAGGTCTAAGAACTTGATCATATTCTAATGTAAAATAGCCATTTAAAGGAGAAAAAAAGTGTTAGCAGAAAAATTAGTACAGATTCAGAAATTCAAAAATTGCACTGGAAAGGATCTATGCTTCATTGTGCATGATGTACCAAAATCCTTTTTGATAAACTGTTTTGTAATTGGGTTTGACACCAGGAGTCAGAACAATTAAAATAAAAATTGTACTAAAAAAAGCAAATAACAATCCTAGTCCTCCACAGTTTTTAAGCATCTCACTTTTGAAATAAAGTGCTTGAAATACATTTCTTAAAATCAAAAGTACTTCAAATAAACTCCAGTTTAGCAATGGCTATAAGCATAGTCCAAATCAAATTTCAGGAAATCACATTGAGAGAAATGCTTACATTTCGTTATATTCAAAGATAACAGTGTACATGTGTTTTATTTGTTTATTTGTTTGTTGAATTTTATAGATGGTTTAATTTCACAGATTAACTAAGAAGTGAAACAAAACATTACACTTTCATTTTAAGACATTTTTCTAGAACTCTTTTTTCCCAAACAAGAGAAATGAGAAAAATTCTAGGTTTGTATGACCAAAACTTGTAAATTCATTATTTCTTTCACAACAGACGTAATTTTCAGCCCGTTGGTTAAGAAATTTTTCAGAAATGTTCAGAAGCAGGCAATACTTGCCTTACCTTTTACAAATCATGCCTCCCCTGCTCATGGTTGTAGCCTGAGTTGGCTTGTTTCGTGTTTCCAAACACTGTTCTTTCTTCTAACTCAGCTTAAATTCAATATTAACTTCAGGCAACTCAAAGATACATTTGTTTTAGAAAAATAGTCATTGTAAAATATTTGTTCAGACACAATGCTGAGCCCTCAGGGTTCAAACAGAGCTGAAGACAAAGCAAGAAATAAAGACAACATTAGTAACTCACTCTGCTGTGTTAGAGAAACGCCCAAATATATATGAATGGTTACTATGGAGATCAATGCTAAAAGACCTGACTGGTCTGATACAGTTTAAGCCTTCTTTATCCTCATTAAAGGCAACAGAAACTTTGTAATTAACTCTTTTCAAGAGCTATTTCAGAAATCTCCCTTTTAAAATGGAAATCTAAATATATATGCCAGATGACTTCTGTCAGCTGACAAAAAGGTGTGGTACTGAAGAGGTCTGGGTTTGTTGAACAGTTGGCTTCAGACTCAAAACATTCTTTTTTGTCCTGCACTGAATCATTGTTTGGGCTCTTAAATGGCAACTGCTAGAGAACACCAGCAGTCTGAGCAGTCAGAAGTTCTGATTTATGTCAGCCTGTTCCCTTTAACTCTGGCACTTGTCTAGAAATAATTTTCAAAACATTCTCGTTCCAACTTTCTTTTCTTTTTAGTCTTTTAAGCACAGACTTCCAGTTTTCGTATTCAAAGAAATATGACCTGACTGAAGATTTATATGTTGATGTGAAGATACATACATTCACAAACTTATATGTTCTGCAGTAATTTTAAACATAGCTAACATAACAATCTGGACACAGTTGACTCAGGTTCCTCTGGGGGAAAGAAAAAAAAAAATTTGCAAGATTTAGTTGCTTACAAATTCATATGTACAAAATAATGTTTAGAATAAAAATAGGAAAAATAATGATCACTCTTTCAGGATACCAAAAGGATAATCCACAGAATGAAATAAAAAGAAGAAAAAATAGCTTCTGAAGGTGTGTACTGAAATGTTACAAATAGGGAATTGCAACAAAAAGCTAACGGATATAAATCTAGTATGAATCAATTCTCCTTTCCAGTCATATTAAACCTTAATAAGAGAGTTTTAATAGGCTCATACCTTTCTGCCAATTTCAGGAAAGACTTCTACTGATCAATAGCATTTATTTTAAAGAAGACAGCAAAGTGAGGGGGAGATGCTGGTAACTGCAGACACACTTTTTCTCAAAAGATGTCTGAATAATGGTATAAGGCTGTGAAACACAAGGGCAATATACCAGATAACCATCAGTCCTGTCTGTCACTCATGAAGCTTTCATTTCCAATCTATTGTTTTGTTTATTTTCCTATTTAGTGCCTTAAAGAACACAGACTAGTTCCTATTGTTTGGAACAATGCATTTTCTTGATTTTAGGATAATATACTTCCTACAGATTTTGCCTCAGAAGAAATTTCAGCAGTGTTGAGATATGGAGGCAGGACCCTGGACACAGTACACTACAGAGCATATTCCTTACTGTGGGAAACCTTTTTGTCTCAAATTCAGGGAACAGACTGAGACCCTGCGAGTCCTGCTTATACGCCTGGCTTTCAGAAATGAGCTTATATTGCTTCTGGTTCTACTGCTCCAGCCCCTGAGATCTCCGTTTACATGGAAAACCCTTCGCCTTTAAAACAGTTTTTCTTGATTTCTTTTTTAAAATGGTTTCCTTGAAAACATTTGTTGTTGTTGTTATTCATTTCTCAGATCATGCCTCAAAAACTTTGTGATCTAAACACAGAAGTAATTTTATGACCTTCATTTGCTGCTCTCCAGCCAGTTCCCATGGCTTTCGGCATTGAGTTTTCTTTTTTTCATCATCCAATATTTCCTTTTGTTTCTCTTCCCAGCACAAAATTGCACCATTACTCATTATTCGCTCATTGAATTCACAGCTGTACCTGTAAATAAAAGAGGGCAGGGAGTGTTCCCTGGCAGAGAGATGACTGTTCCATGTCATTAAAATCCTTTCTCTCCAGAACAAGGTGGCCATACCGGGGCTCTTTATTAAAAGTGATTGCTGGGCTTGGAGATGGGGACAGTGCTAGTTGAAGCAGGCCAAAATGAGGTAAGGACCTCCATGAATGATCAAGTTCTGGAGCCCAGTCCAGGACACTGTTTAGATCACAGCCTCCTGTTCACATGAGAATGGTGATAGAGTTTGGGATGGGATTTAGGTTTGGGGGGTTTTTGGTTTTGGTGGGTTTTCATGGTTGTTTTTTTTTTTGTTTGTTTGGTTTTTTTTCTTTTTTTTTTGCTGTTAATGATAATTTATTTCCTTTTTGTTATAAGTTTATTAATGAGTTCAGGAAAAGTGAAATACAAGGGCTTCCCAGGAGGCAGCCACCACTTTCTGCGCTTCCTGGGAAGGAGATGGTGCTGCTACCTCTGCTCATTCAGGCATTATAGCCAAAGAAGAAGGAAAGCACAGATCAAAATAAAGCTTATAAAATCCTTAAATTGGGATGGCTCTCGTGTCCAGGATTAGGATTCACTCAGGGATTTTCTGTAATGGGTTGTGCAAAACTTGGACAACATTCTTGTGTTTTTATAAGATTTTGCACTGCCTACAGACTGCAAAACTGGCAGCAAGCACACATGCTGTGTCCAGGGCTGTCTAGCCACAACCCATCTTAGTCTCCAGACAACCTAGCAGCAGAAATTGATTTCAAGATCACATACCCCAATTTTTAACGATTGCACCAATCATAGTATCATAGAACTGTTTGGGTTGGAAGGGACTTTAAGATAATCTGGTTCAACTCCCTGCCATGGGCTGTGATGCCTTAGGTGCAGGGGTACTTTTGACTACACCAGGTTGCTCAAATCCCAATCCAGTGACCTTGAACCCTTCCAGGGATGAGGTATCCACAGCTTCTCTAAAACTTCTCTGGGCAATCTGAGTTGCCCAGTTTGACCTGAAGATGCTAATGTTTCTCCTAAACTGAAGCTAGCTTTTGACTACCTTAGAGTTGGAGAAACTCAGATTTGCCTTCACTTGCTCATGTTATCACGTATTTTCAGTGGCCCAGGATGCCCCCAGCCAGTAGCTGACCCTGAGAGGTTCAAGTTCGTGGTATGTGTACCCAAAACAATGGAAGTTGGAAGTGCCTTGGATTAAAAACCTGTAAAATTCTGATACTTCATAGTTGTCAGGCAGTAGTTGTATGCTGAATAAAAAGCTATGGTTGAACTAAATAACGCTTTGAGGAATGTTGAATATTTGAGTACATCTGACTCACACAGGTATGTGCTGAATGTTTGAAGTTTTCCTGCTGGCAGATGTTGACTTTTTTTAAGTTTTTTAAAATTTAAAATTAGTTTTTGGTGCCTGTTTGTCTGTATAGTGTTTCCATTGTTGCAGCATAGTGGTTCGATGACTGTGACATAGTAGTTTATCAAAGAACACAGTAGATATTTGTAAATAAAAAATGGAAACAAACACAGCAAACAAAAATTAATTTGAAAGACTATATACAGCTGATTTTGCAATGAGAAGCAGATTGTGGGATTCATAGAGGAAAGTGACTTTCATTTCTCATACCTGCCTGTGTCCTTTCATCATATAACAATATGATCATTCAGGTATTTTCATCAAAAAGATTTGAATGCAGAATGAGCAGTAATATACCCCAAAAAGATCTGAAAAAGATTCTGTTGTTGGAAAGACCAAAGAGGTTGAAGGTGAGGTCAGTGCCTCTCTTTTTCTGCAACACTGTTTATTGCAGGTACAAGGCCCTTTGGTATGTGTGCTATGTGCAACATAGACAGCACTTTTTCTCTTATAATAGGTAGCATGAGGCAAATACAAATGGAACTAAAATACAAGGCATGAATGAGTGCATAAACAAAGTTGCCTTATGGTTTATTTTGGAACAGCTGCATACAATAGCACTGGAACTATCTTCTTAAATTACCTAACCATTTTCATTGACTTCATGTCTTCAAGTTTCATATCTTTACACACTGTATGTCTTTCAAGTTTTAGAGCAACTTAAAGGTGTGCCTTTAACACTGCCCTCCAAAATATTGTCATATGCCTCTAGTCTGGATAAGCAAACGACCAGAGGCATGAAAAAATGGTCAGATGTTTGGGTTTCAAGAGTAGTGGTTAATGGATTAAATCCCAACACAGAAACTAGTGGTATAACATTAGGTTTTGATATTGGATAGAGCACTTTCTCCCATTAATCCCCAGGTCTAAATAGTCTTTTTCAAATTTTCTGGACATAACCTGTATTTAAAATTATATCTCTGTGGTTTTGTTCCTGAAAACTGTTCAGAAAAATCTGAAAACAAAGATTTCTCTCCCTGAAAAATTATACTTTAATATGAGAGACCTGCTTTCATACTTCAGGCAAAGTAACTTTGTGCAACTCTGTGTTCTTACTGTGAACTCCATGTCAACAGTATTTACTCAAGCTTCAAGCCACACATTGTAATTTATTGCTTAAGTGATTTAGCAATGTGTTTATATCCTGTCTTTGTCTAGTTTAGTAGGTACAAGAACATTTAGTAATTATTGCTATTTAAAGATTAGTAGCTGATGGATGATGATGCTATTTTAGTAAATTGCTTCTTTACAGTAGAGTGATGGTGTTGGGTTTGTTGTTCCTCTGCTATTTAGGGTTTCTTTTTGGAAATGTGGACTGTATTAACTGTCCTGGAAGGACTGAGTGGCTGTCCCAGTGTGAGTGTGGATGAAGTCATATTTACCAGATGACAATTGGGGAAGGCATAGCTATTTCCATTAAGGATACACTATTTATAAGTAACTTCTGTATCAGTGGAACTGTACCCATTGTACATTTGTGTCCAAGTTATTCTTGTTATTGTTGGGATCTGGGATCATAAGATAATTCAGGTTGGAAGGGACCTCAGGGGGCTTCTGGCTCAATGTCATGCTCAAAGCAGAGACAGCTCTAAGGTGGTTTAAGGCTTAGTTTAGTTAGATCTTGAAAATTTCCGAAGATGGAGACAGCCCCTAACTCCCAGGGTAACTTGTTCCACTGCATGACCTTCTTATCAGCTACTTATACAAACACTCTCTCTCATTCTTCTCCTTTCCCCCTGCCCTGCCCTAGTTGCCTGCCTTCCTTCCTTCCTGCCAATAAAGTAATAATTAAAAAAAAGTAATTAATTTCTCCCAATAACCTGTCACTGCTACATCCTCATCAATGTTTCCTTGTATATAACAATAGCAACACAGCCATGCTTCTTGTATCTATCAGACATATTATGCATATTGACTTTCAAATTATTGCACTCATTTAAAAATCTGTCACTTTTGTGGAAATTTGAAAACAGAACATTGTGAACACTTCTCAATACTGAAATTATTTTTTCTTTTCTTTTCTTCCTGATTTTCTGCATAGATTTTTGAGATTTTAATTTTCATGGCCAAACTTTGTCATCAATAGTAACTGAAATAATACTGCAAACTCTCCCTAACCATGTATGGGCTGCACTGTTTCAAACAGTAATGTGATAATTACTTTTAACACTATCAGAGAACAAGCACCATAACTTTGGCATCTCCTGCAAGTGGTTTTGGCACATTTTTGGCCTGGGCCAGCTCCCCTCCCATGCTTCCATGGACTACATGGGCATGTTTCTGGAGAGATTACAAGCAACACTGGATTAGGTTTGCATAGCAAGGTTTTGGTAGTGAGGGGCTACAGCACTGGCTTCTGTGAGAAGCTGCCAGAAGCTTCCCCCTGTCCAGCAGAGCCAGGCCCAAGGGGCTCCAAGTGGGATCTGCTGCTGGCCAAGGCCAAGCCCATCAGTAAGGGTGGTAGCTCTAGGACACAGCAACAGGAGAGACAAGTGAGGATATGTGAGAGCAACAGCCTTGCAGACCTCAAGGTCAGTGAAGAAGGAGGAGGAAATTGTGCTCCAGGTGCTGGAGCAGAGATTTGTTCCTCTGCAGCCCATGGTGCAGCCCATGGTGACACAGCTGTGCCCCTGCATGGGCACCCACAGTGAAACAGAGATCTGCCTGTAGCACATGGAGGATGCCATGCTGGAGCCCCCACTCCCCATCCCCCATCCCCATCAAAGGGGATGGAGGAGGGAAAGTAGAGAAAATGAGCAGTAAAGAAGAGGGGTGGGGCAGGGGGAAGTGTTTTAGGATTTGTTCTTGTTTCTCTTTATCCTACTCTGAATTGATTGGCAATACATTGAATTAATTTCCTCAAGTCAAACCTGTTTTGTCTGTTATAATAATTGTTGAGTGATCTTTCCCTGCTCTTATCTCAACCTATAAACATTCCATTATATTTTATCTTTCTTGCCCAGTTGAGAGGGTAGTGATAGCATGGTTTGGTGGCCACCTGGAATCCAGATAAAGCCAACTACCACAAAAGTGATAAATTTTCAATGGATATTTTGAAATCTGTCATCTTATTTTAGAAGGTAAGAGCATCTATCTCTGGACATCTATTTTATAGACATGATCAGATCTTGCCTGCTATCTTCAAATTCAAAGTGACACAAAAAGTGCTTGATGTGTTGACATCATTTAGGTTATCAAAAGAGAGAGTAATGTGTATTTCTCCCACCTCCATTACAGTAAGGAAGGTCCACAGAGAATTATTATTCTGATTGATTGATGATGTTTCCTTGTGTTCCTTCAGCTGTGATGCACAACACGTCCACATTAATGCAGGCTGTGTGTGTGCACTACTCTAATGTCTTGCTCAACTCCTTTTGCTTTTTTCTTTTTCATAAAATAGTGTCTCTGGAAGCTTTTCTTGGTTTAACATCCCTAATCTATCAAACATAAGGCTAATTGCTAAATTAATTTTTAAACTTTTGAATGGTACTGAAAGCTCTGTGCTATTTTTACTAGGGCATACACTCGTTTCCAGAAAGGTTTGGAGGTCTTCCTTTTCCTTAGTGCAAAAATTAACTAATTTGATTAAACATATTTTCTGTCACACCCTCCAAAGTATCAAAGCTTCTAAAGTAAAGGTTGCATTCACAAGAATCTTTAAATTCTCAGCATTTCCTTGTCTATGAGGACCTAGTCGTACTATTATGCACACAGGACAATTTCATTATCATTGCATGACAAAATTCAATATAACAAGATTTCTGCAGATATAACTTCATTCAGTTCCTACAAATACGTGCACAAATACAAATGTGTGCATGTGCACACATACCCACCTGCCTACAGGTGTGCACAGGCAATGCATGCAGAGAGGTCAGATTCCCTCTCTGGAAGCACCAAAAAGTTTTTGATAAACTGATCAACTCTGCCTGGGCATCTAACAATATTTACGGAATCATCTTGTTCAGAAAATGCTAATTAACCAGAGTTTGTGATGGCTGAATTTGAAAAACACTCCTAATTACATCAACACTAGGAAGGTTACCCCAGTGTAATCCTGCAGGGAATGTGACTCAAATTCGTATTGCAAAGTAATTTTTATTTTACATTTCTAGCATGCCATGTAATTTTCAGGTCCAACTAGTTTAATCAGGTCTTTCATAGCAACTGTCAATACATTATGTCACTCTAGATGTGTTTTATATTAAAGAGCAATGTGTTTTTCTTATTTCAATGCAGCATGTAGGCAGCCTTCTCCTAAACTCGTGAGTAACTCCTGTTACATTTGGTAGAAGTTATTTATCTCATGGAAGTGAAAAACAGGATTATCTTTATCTGTTTCAGCCCTCATAACTAAGTTCAAATTTGCTATTGGTAGCAAAGGTCAACACGGAGTGTGTCAGAGGACACAAAGCACTTTTATTTTCCTAGCTAGGAACATAGAAATTACTNTGTGCTCCAGGTGCTGGAGCAGAGATTTGTTCCTCTGCAGCCCATGGTGCAGCCCATGGTGACACAGCTGTGCCCCTG
Organism: Vireo altiloquus; assembly: GCA_013396875.1. Lineage (NCBI taxonomy): Eukaryota > Metazoa > Chordata > Aves > Passeriformes > Vireonidae > Vireo > Vireo altiloquus. The sequence continues at coordinate 305,994 of VZRF01014776.1, forward strand.
CATGGGCACCCACAGTGAAACAGAGATCTGCCTGTAGCACATGGAGGATGCCATGCTGGAGCCCCCACTCCCCATCCCCCATCCCCATCAAAGGGGATGGAGGAGGGAAAGTAGAGAAAATGAGCAGTAAAGAAGAGGGGTGGGGCAGGGGGAAGTGTTTTAGGATTTGTTCTTGTTTCTCTTTATCCTACTCTGAATTGATTGGCAATACATTGAATTAATTTCCTCAAGTCAAACCTGTTTTGTCTGTTATAATAATTGTTGAGTGATCTTTCCCTGCTCTTATCTCAACCTATAAACATTCCATTATATTTTATCTTTCTTGCCCAGTTGAGAGGGTAGTGATAGCATGGTTTGGTGGCCACCTGGAATCCAGATAAAGCCAACTACCACAAAAGTGATAAATTTTCAATGGATATTTTGAAATCTGTCATCTTATTTTAGAAGGTAAGAGCATCTATCTCTGGACATCTATTTTATAGACATGATCAGATCTTGCCTGCTATCTTCAAATTCAAAGTGACACAAAAAGTGCTTGATGTGTTGACATCATTTAGGTTATCAAAAGAGAGAGTAATGTGTATTTCTCCCACCTCCATTACAGTAAGGAAGGTCCACAGAGAATTATTATTCTGATTGATTGATGATGTTTCCTTGTGTTCCTTCAGCTGTGATGCACAACACGTCCACATTAATGCAGGCTGTGTGTGTGCACTACTCTAATGTCTTGCTCAACTCCTTTTGCTTTTTTCTTTTTCATAAAATAGTGTCTCTGGAAGCTTTTCTTGGTTTAACATCCCTAATCTATCAAACATAAGGCTAATTGCTAAATTAATTTTTAAACTTTTGAATGGTACTGAAAGCTCTGTGCTATTTTTACTAGGGCATACACTCGTTTCCAGAAAGGTTTGGAGGTCTTCCTTTTCCTTAGTGCAAAAATTAACTAATTTGATTAAACATATTTTCTGTCACACCCTCCAAAGTATCAAAGCTTCTAAAGTAAAGGTTGCATTCACAAGAATCTTTAAATTCTCAGCATTTCCTTGTCTATGAGGACCTAGTCGTACTATTATGCACACAGGACAATTTCATTATCATTGCATGACAAAATTCAATATAACAAGATTTCTGCAGATATAACTTCATTCAGTTCCTACAAATACGTGCACAAATACAAATGTGTGCATGTGCACACATACCCACCTGCCTACAGGTGTGCACAGGCAATGCATGCAGAGAGGTCAGATTCCCTCTCTGGAAGCACCAAAAAGTTTTTGATAAACTGATCAACTCTGCCTGGGCATCTAACAATATTTACGGAATCATCTTGTTCAGAAAATGCTAATTAACCAGAGTTTGTGATGGCTGAATTTGAAAAACACTCCTAATTACATCAACACTAGGAAGGTTACCCCAGTGTAATCCTGCAGGGAATGTGACTCAAATTCGTATTGCAAAGTAATTTTTATTTTACATTTCTAGCATGCCATGTAATTTTCAGGTCCAACTAGTTTAATCAGGTCTTTCATAGCAACTGTCAATACATTATGTCACTCTAGATGTGTTTTATATTAAAGAGCAATGTGTTTTTCTTATTTCAATGCAGCATGTAGGCAGCCTTCTCCTAAACTCGTGAGTAACTCCTGTTACATTTGGTAGAAGTTATTTATCTCATGGAAGTGAAAAACAGGATTATCTTTATCTGTTTCAGCCCTCATAACTAAGTTCAAATTTGCTATTGGTAGCAAAGGTCAACACGGAGTGTGTCAGAGGACACAAAGCACTTTTATTTTCCTAGCTAGGAACATAGAAATTACTGCAAATAAAGAATTCATTAGTGCCACCTATTTGTGAGACTCTAAAACTGCAGATAATCCCTGCAAAACTGCATCCAGTTAATAAGAAAATATGTCTACCTCTGCCAACTCAGGTGAAAGAACAAGACATATAGGCCAGATCTCAAAGACTGCAAGGAATTTCTTTCAGTTCTATGTTGTTCAAAGTGTAATACATAAATATTTATATGTACAATATACACATACATAAGTGGAAATTATATTTATTGATGCAATCAAAAATTAAATACTTACATAAGTATATAAGATTTACACTTACAGTTTTATATACATCTCTTCATTTCCAGAAAACCTGGTGCAAGAATGCCAGAAAGGACAAGCCACTGAAGTTATGGGAATGTATCGATATGTAAAAAATAGGGATTTCCAAGGAAAGCTATTTACTAAAGAATAAGTCGGAAAAACATTTTAGAAGAGAATTTTTTTTTCCTCTTCTTTACCAGTTATCCAATACAGTGTTAGATGAAGAAGGATTATGTAAAATGTGATGAATGAAACAAATCCAAGAAAACCCCTTGGAATATTATTAATACCCTTGCCTCACCTAATTGTTGAAGCAGTGGATATTGCTGAAGCTGATGGGTATTTGTTCTTTAGCTAGTTAAAGTCCAGATGTCTGGAGAGGTTTTTTGATTATGTTATCTTCATTTCATTCTGAAATTAGACACCATATTTTCAAGTTCCTAAAGAGAGCTAATGCTTTGAGTGACAGGAGGGAGGTTTGTCATTAATACAGGCTAAGTTTATGTTGACATATAGCTTTAAACTTCAGAGGGACATCTGTAGCCGGAGGTATAAGACCTGGAAGCGTAATTGTTGTATAAGTATTTGTACATATGAAGCATTTTAAAATATGTTTGTCTGACTGCAAACAGGCACAGATTTTTCAAAAAACAGATAAACAAAGGATGGATTATCAAAATGTTGTTAATTATCAGTTAATTCCTTTGTTTTCATTGACATCCTTATGAGAATGACAGTTTAATTTGAAAACATGCACAGGCATGTGTTGTAAAAGTCCTCTGGCTGAAAATATGCATGTGTTGGCACAAGTATATAAATAAGTAACTATGTAAAAAGGGATGAGGCTTTGGGGGCAAAAATCAATTTTAAAAAATCTGTAATTTCAAGCATCTTTCAGCTGAATGATTCCTGTGACACAGCTTGAACAGAGCAGCACAGATTTTGAATCCATATATAAAATTGTTCACAGTTCACATGTTGTTTCCAAGACAATGAAAATACCATGTACAGGGAATGGAAACAGATGGCTTTAAAAAGCTGAGAACTTTGCAAGTCTCTTCTGTCAGAAGTTCTCCTAACTTTGCCATAATAATGACACTAGCCTGTCACTAAAAAGAAATCACGAGTATTTAGAAAATATTTAAATTCAGCTATGTAAACAAAGCCAAATTAATTTTATTTGATATATACGAGGGGTTAAATAAATACTGTGCTTACTATAAGTCTTCGAGGCCAGGCAGGATGGGGCTCTGAGCAGCCTGGTCTAGTGGAAGGTGTCCTTACCCATTAAAGGGGTTTGGAACTAGGTGATATTTAAGGCCCCTTCCAACCCAAACTATTCTGTAATTCTATGGTTCTATAAACTTGCATAACCATGTCAACGGGGAGGTGGTCTTCTTTGCACCCTGACATCTGGCCCAGCTGTGTTCCTTGTTTCAGTGTCCCATGTCCCGAAAAGACAAAATGAGGCTTCTTTCTGCTGTTTCAAAGCTTGTTTATTTCTTGTTCTTATCAGAGTTTCAGAGGCACAGACTGTGATGTGACCTCCAGGAACACGAGGGCAGAATGGCAATGGCTACCCAAAGTAGGTAGCTTTTATATCTATTATCAACCAGTTAGAAAACTTTACATATCTTATTTTGTTCCCAAAACCAGTGAATATCAACCTTATTGATATGTCTCCTCTACACTAAATTCTCTCTACCAATTGCTACATGACAGGAACTGAGGTCACAGAAAAGGGAAGAAGAAGGAGAAGAGGGAAGAAGGAGAAGGACAAGGGACCGACACCCTAAAATCTCCATCTTGGTCCCAGAGTAATATATATAGCAAAACCTAAAACTACAACTACACATTCTGTGGTGCACTAAACAACATCTCCTCATTTCTTTGGTGTTCTCAGCTCATCCAGAAGTGGGGGCAAATGCTCCCACAAGCTTGGTTCGCAGGCCAAGCCTTTTTTGTGGAGCTCTGAGGGTAAAACAAACAACCAGAGGAGCAGGAAAAGTTCCCAAGCTTTACCTGACTCCAAAATAACCAGACCTCTGTAGAGACATTGAAAATTCTTCATGCATCTTTTCTTTAGGTATCTGTAGATGCATCGAGTCTCACAAACATAAGGTTTTATTCAGTCATTTTACCATCTTTACAAATATGTTTGACTCAGTGGCTTATTCTTTCAAGTTTAGTTGGCTGCAACCATGTTATTTTAGATCCATACCTGGTTGAATGTGATATCTGATCTAAGCTCAAAATCCTGCTGAAAAATAGGGTAAGACTGGTTTTAATAGTCTGTGAATAACCTTGTACCTAAGCTTAGCCAGGTGACTTTCAGAGGAAAGCAAACACAAAATTGTGGTAAATATACCAAAATAAATTAATTTTTAAAAATATTATGATGATCCAGAAAATATTCCTCAAACTTAATATTCACCAGTTCAGCATACAATGAGAAAATAAATGTTGACAGTCCCATAAGGCTCTGTAGAAGTAGAGTGTTACAGGTGGTTCTATATGCTAGCAATAATGCCAAGATATTTGATAGAAGAAATCTAAATCACAGTATTTATAATCCATATAGTATAATAGATAAGTATAATCTAAAATAATCTAAAAATCATCTAAAATAAAATCTAAAATAAAAGTTATAATCTAAATCACCCTAAAATTTATCTAGGATGTGCCTTACTGGAGATAAAAAGTCTGGATGAAAAGAGATAAAAAATTGGAAAAAAAAATTGAAAGTTTTCAGTTTCTTTTATGTGTACTGAGGTTTAATGATACAATCAAAATGTGATTCTGTTTCTCAGGACCCCTGACTCATTCAATGCGTAGGTTTGATGATGATCATATGGGAACAGCTGTTCAAGATTTTGTTTCTTTTCATTGTTAGCTATGCAGTTCCATGTTTTATTATTACACCCTAATTAAGCCCTCTTTTGAAGACAAGATGCATACTCATGGCTTCAAAGTACTATTCTAGTTTTCAAGGCTGTTTTCCACCTCCAGCTCATATCAGAAATAATTTTAAATATTCATGTCCACTATTTTTAAATGCCCTTTAAATACCAGCTAATTATTCACATCTTTTAATATGTAATGGATATTTATGTGTCTTAGTATGAATTCAATCCCTAATGAAGTATACTTCAGTTGGAATGTTAGATTTTTTAAATTCTGTTTCCTTGGCTTTAGTTGATTGGCTTTGTGAGAAAAAAAATTGCTGACAGATAATTTTTTTCAGAAAATTGATTTTATATTTTACCTTCTTTTTCAGATAGAAAGTAAACACAATAAGATGCTGGAAAGCTTTTTTTCTTCCTTAAGACAACTTAGAGAATACATTGACATGTCTGAAAAAAAATTACTTGTTAACACATCAATATAAGGATTGTAGCATTATTTTATTGAACAAACACATAACTGCTCTCAGCTGCATAGAAATAATAGCAATGGGATGGCCTACAGGAATTAATTTGTATTAATTACAAATCCAATGCCTAGCATGGGAAAAGAATTTGTCTCTTTCAGCACAGAAGGAAGATTGCTTAGGTATAGCATCCATTTGAATTCTCTTATCATTTTCTTTCTAATTCTTCGGATCTCTTTCCCTCCTACAATGTATATCTATTAGAAATTCCTAAGATCATTAAAATTATCTCACTATTTTTTATTACTACTATTAGCACTCTAATGAATAGAGAGCCTGTTGTGTAGATTTTTCTGGTATGTGCTGATACAGTGAGATACCTCAATTTCAGCTGATCCATACTTGAATTGCCTCTGAAGATCAAAATGTACAGTGTGGCTGTGGTAATTCATCAGTGGCACACCTTCATCTGAATTACCCTCATCCATCCCTCCAGCCTGAAATAACAATTTCAGATAGATTTTCAAAGGAGTTGTGTCTAACATTTATAGATGTATGTCTTACAAAGAATGAAATTCTGCATAAACCTAATGTTCCAATGATGTTCCTATATCCGATGTAGATGCAGAAAAATACTTTCATTTTTGAAACTTAAAATGCACTGGCATAATCTTATTTATTTATACATTTATTTGCTTACTTATGTTCATTTACATAAAGCTTCAGTCTGACAATCCACTAGATTTCTTTGCAGCTCTTTTTAAAACTGGTAGTTGTGTAAAGAAAATTTCTGTTCTTTTGAGAATCGGCTCACTTTCAGAGCAGAATGGCTTTCCTAGTTTCTTTCTAAGTTAATTAGAGAGTTGTTAGAGTTCTGGTCTGCTCTGAGAACCTCTAGGGAAAAAAAGCCATATGACTGTTAGTTATTATTTGTTTCAAATCAATTGATATGGTATTTGTCATGTATTTAAAATTCAATATTTGTTTTTATTTTACTAGGGAACAAAGTATAGCATGGACCAATAGCACTATGATAAAGTCAATTACATGTATTATTTTAAGACTTGAAAGTGCTATAATCAAATTGCAGGTAGGAATTTACAAGAGGGGCCATTACACTGTTATATTTTCTGCTACTTCTGTCACAGAGCAGCTTGCTGAGACAAACTGAATACTCCCCTCCTTTGCAAGGGTAGAGCTCTCCCATGGTCAAACCCACATATTTTCCAGTACAGTATGTTTAACAGTAACCAAAAATCCCCTGCAAATAAAAGATATCTTTGTCACATATTGCTTGTCTTTTTACCAGTATGTTACACTAAGTGCATAGTCAAGGTTTCAGACTGAACACTAGGAATAGTAAGGTACAGGAGGATGATTTCACAGTGCCTGCGAACTCTGTGATGTATCTTTTGCATGAATCCACCACTATCATCTTTAACTTCAGGCACGTCTGTAGGAAGGTGGTAGCAGAACATACATTGTTATTTTGTAAGCAGATTCTGTGATTCATTCCACTCTGGTATGTTCTGCTAAGCCTTTTCTCAATAAGAAGTTGGTCACTACAGAAGCTGTTCAGGTGACACATGACGTAAAAATCAACCTATCAAAATCTTACCTGTTAGACACTCATGAATAAATCACCTAGTCATGCAACTTCAAAGAAAGATGCTGTCCAATCTGTGATTTAATCTGCTGCCAATCTTACGGAAAAATCTTTGCAATGTCACACACCAAAGCAGAAACTTCAAAGAAATGCTGATTGCTGAGAACAGCAAAAGAGGGTTTTTTTTTTTCCCTATGCTTTGAGTTTTAGAAATAAAAACCATTCAGATGCAGTCAGGATTTTAGTATCTAACCACAAAGTTTCTGTATGAATAGTCTATATATAAAGAAACCAGTGTCCGAGTGTAGGTCATCACATGGGAAAGTCTGGTAAATTTTTCTAAATTAGGGCCAGATAAAAAGACACAAGTTATGTCTTGGGCACCAAAGTAATCTGCATTGTTGGAAAGAAGAACAAGGGAACAAACAGCAAAATTTTTTTGGTATTAGGAAGGCTTATTTAGGGCTGTTGCATCCTGGTTTGTTCAACTGTAGAGCTTTAAATTCGCTTTGATCATCTAGAATTGCATAAATTACGTAGGCACTGGAGGCACAGTGCTTACCTAGAACTTCTGAGCACAGTCATAGTTTTAAAAAGATGTGTGCAGATTTGCTGCAAAGATTTCACCTATTTGCTAGTCGCCCACAGGCAAAGTTTTCCTGTGATTAGTACTACAGGTCACCTTCAGTCACAGCACAGCAGAGGTCAAAAACATTTGACTATCATGTTAACTAGTGATACAAATATTCTGGGGAATTCAGCTAGATTTAAAAGCCATTAAATAGCAAATACAATATACACTTGATTCTGTTAGAATACCTTTTTCCCAATTTGGAAATCAAATGGCAAGCAGGAACCAAAAGTCATTTCTTGGCTTACGGTGACTGTGAATGAAAACATATTAGAATGAAACATAGGACATTTTTTGCTGCTTGCAAGATATTTGGAAGAGATTATGCTTTTTGTCAATAGTAAACTCATGTAGCATGTAATCAATAGGATTATATAATGGAATACTTGTAAAGTCTGAAATAAAAATAGATAAAAAAATGCACAAGAGTTGAGTATAAAGTTTCTATTGTGCCTAGGAACAAGCATGATTTGAGTTGCTGCTTGGGCAAGACTCAGTGAGAGTGTGGAGCAGCAGCAAAAGAACAGCAAAACTATTAAAAGACAAGTCTTTATTCAGTGAAAGGTTTGCACAGGCAAGAATTTCCAGGTCAGTCTCTCTGAGACAGTGAGCTTAATCATAAGCTGCTTCTGTCCTACGTTTAGGAAAGTGTTGGGCATTTTTAGAATGAAGTAATGTATGTGTAATAACTATAGGTAAACTTGATATTCAGTTTAGGTGACTGAAAAGGCAAGTTTTCACCTGTTAATATCAGTTGGAGACCTGAGACTCAGAATAAATTTATTTGATGCCACATGTGAAATATCCTACATTTCTTAAGTGAAGTTCATTGAAATGGTGAAGGGAGATCATCCCTGAGTTGCAGTTCAAATTTTACCAGTGATATCTCTTTTTTTATTTACTTTACAGTAAAATCAGAGTCTGCTATTTTTTCCAGGACTAGAGAAGCACCACTGCCTTTCTATCTCAGGTTAGAATGATCCCATTTGAACAGGCTAGAAAAAAAAACCCAATTATTTTCATAGGTAGCTGTGAAAATATCTGAAAATAAGTTCATGATTTTGCTTCTTGTTTCCAGTGAAGAAGAAAAGATATTTAGGAAGTGGAAAACAAATAAAACAGCTATACACTGAATTACATTTTGTGTCTCCATGCCGAAATACCTATGACATTACCCATAAAGACAAAAAAATCTTTATTATTCCATAATGGCTCTTATGTTAACACTCAGCTTGTTTCTGCAGCATGACTTCAATTTGATACCCTGTTTTAAAACCCAATAACAAGTTTTGTTAATGAAAAAAAAGGCATACAGCTTTATATATCTGCAACTTTTCAAAACATGATTTGAATTTGTGATTTTTTTTCTGACGTTGGAAGACAATACTGAATCTCATTCGACAGAGCAAATATTTTCAGAGTTTAGTCTCTGTTCTTTGAAAATCTTGCATAAGGGTTTTAGAATTTGGAGCTAAATGTAAGTTTATTGGAAATTCTCCTTAGAAAGCTGATATTTCTGCTAAAAATTTGAAGCTCTGCTTGACATTCAAAAGGTGAAACAAAGCAGTAAAATATCAGAAATAAAGAGAAGAGTGAAATTTATCATCCTTTTAACAACACTGATCAAATCTGCACAAACCTGTATGAATCAAAGCTGGATATTGCTGGAATAACTTGGCAGTTTTTCTTCTTTTTTTTTTAACATGTAAACATTAAGACTAGTAATTTTAGCAACAGAATATTTATTTCTCACTGATTAAGACTTCATATATTTGGAGGTAATCTATTTACTTTTTTAAATGGACTTTTTTTTTTTGTGTAGATTACAGAATAAGTATTAGAAATTAAAACAGATTTCCTCTGAAGATCTTCATGCATTTGCAATACGAAAATAGCAGGTAGGGAGGGCTGTGTATTTGAAGAGTGTAATTACAGTCAGAGCAGCCTGCATGGCCCTCATTGGTATTCCTGTGTACATCTACATCTCTGATGCACCCTGTGTATATTGTATATATGCAGGCTGACTTATGTAGGCTGCCCACTCTGCTCTGAGTGTCTTCAAGGCATCTTTAATCTTCAACCTCAGGGACAGACAGTTGGTCAAGACAGGATCTCGAATGAATTTTTATTTTATGAAAAAGACTAAAATGCCTCAGCACGCAGCACAGGCCAGTAACGCCTTGGGGCTGGGAGAATCAGGGTCTCCCCAGGGATGTCAGGGCAGGTTCTGGCAGCCAGGAGCCATCCCACCAGGCCAGGCAGCTCCAGGGCAGCCAGGGGCAGCTAGGAGCATTCCCAGGAGCTTCCCTGAGGGTGAGGACAGACTGAGGCCAGCAGGATGTCAGCCCTTGGCTTGGGCCTGGCTTGCTGGTAGTAGATAATACACTATCATATCATCACAGACATCTAGCAAATATCTTTAGACAGGAAACAAGTAGAGCCAAGAACTGACAGCCCATCTTGAGTACTCGATTTCAGAGTGGTGTAGACAGAGCCATGGTGCTCACTGATGCTGCTAAAATCTGGCTGTGCCCTCAATGGCATTAGTCATTCAATATCTTTCTGTCAAGCTACATTGGTTTGAGGGGGAGTGAATGATTACGTGGGCAAAAGGAAAAAGGGAAAATGAAAATATTTTAAAGCTATACATAAGTGAATTGGTAAAAAAAATTGACTCCAAAACTGCTGAACTGTAATTTGCAGGTTAAAACCAAAATGTCTCATGATGGGGTCTGCCCTCTTAAAGAGTTCATTTCCCGTGGCTGTCATGTCAGTGGCACAAAAGAACCTCCTAAAGATTTTCTAGCTTCACATTTTCGATCTGGAGGAAATTCTCAGGAGGATGGCCAGGATCTTTTACAAATTCAAAATCTACGAAATCAAAATGCTAGTGTATGTTCCATGGATTCTGGTCAGAATAATCTTAGAAGAGATAAAAAGGGACATCAACAAAGTTCTCAGCTGAGAGTAATTTCCATGGAATTAAAGTACTTTGTAAATTGTTGATTAAACGCAATGAGCAGCAGCATGCTTAAGTACATTGAATATTATTTTCTATAAGATTTTCGATTCTCTTTGAGAGCTCAGTTATTAGTGTTAGATAGCACTAATTTAAACTGGAATAAAGTTTATTATTTTTTAAGACAAAATTGCTATGATTTTCCATCAGTGTTTTAATGCCAGGGGATACAAATCACGGAGTTTAGGGATTCCAAGGCAGTCCCCTTAGGTTTATTTCTGTCATCCAAAAGAAAAGAAACTAAAACCATAAGAGTGATTGGGTCTCTATGAAAAGAATACAGAGATTAATTTATGAGTTGGAAAGCTTAGGCTGTATTTCACAGATATGGAATCACTGATAAAAATTAATATTAGAGGCCAGCTGCTTTTTCTTCCCCTCAAAGAATAAGTGAAGCACATTTACCAGTCAAAGTCAGTAGCTGAAATCATCATACATTACTAATTTCATAGCCAAAGGCAAAACTTACACTAATAAAACTGCCTGGCAGAAATTGAATTGTCTGTTTTCCTCACAGCATAGTTATAATCTTTAGTCATATTACTATTCTTAGCTTGTGTACCTATTACCTTTTACCTTGGATTTATGACTGGTTTTCAGTCTTAAGTTTTAATTATCATTCTACTCTGAGGAAAATCTCTATTAAAAATAAAAAACATGTTATGAAATATTTTTAAATAATGCTTTCTGATTTTCTTTCCATAAATTTTGTGTACTTATGTGTGTTGTTTATTTTGTGGGTTTTTTTCCAGAACCCTTCTTACAAAATGAAATCAGACATTTCCTTTCAGATCTGATTGCCTAGTATTTTCCAGATTGAGTTTGAAAATGTGACAGAACTCTCACCCTTTACTATCCTAAAAGAGTGAAGGAATTGTTAAATCTTGTGATAGAGTTTGAATTATTGTTTCTTTCAATCCTTTGATCCTATTTTTCTTCACTATCGGGTTTTAGTCTGTTTAGAATAATTATGTATCATTGCTAAACTTACCATGAAATAAAATGTAAATGCATTCTACAAATATACTCATAAACAGCTCCCCAGTTGCAAAACACTTTTTCAAATAAGATATCAAAAAAGGCTTTAACCTTCTGCAACATCTATATTTAATGACATAAATGAAAGAGGATGGCATTAAAAGTTCAAAGCAGCAAAGATGATACATTTCCAATCACTCTGTCACAGTGATCTACAAACAGCAGACTAGTACTCAAAGAACTGCTGTTTCATTTACTGAAGTTCAAGCATGGCCTCATCTCAAATAATATCTTATTCTTCTGGTACTTCAAATCCACCAAAACACCATGACAAATACATGTGGTATTTTGGTAGATTGATCTCTTAAAACCAGAGAGTTAAATTGTTGTTTACACTTTGTCTCAGTCTGCTGATCTAAATTTACAAGACTTGGATGTTAATATTGATAATCATCTGATATGACTGTATCTGTATCAAAAAGCCTGTGTATGTAACAGAATGCCAAATGTAATTTAATTGCTTCAAGTCAAGCTTCTAAGTAAAAACTGCCCTCTGTCTTGTCAGTAGTTGTGGCTGCGGGTTGTTTAAAACTACTTAACCTGATTGCCCTGAAATTTTGAATTGACTTCATCTCACATAGGTATCTCAAGGTATGTTGTCTAAGGCCAGCACAGGCAGTATGATTGCCATGGTCTGTGTGGAGCAACAGGTACTTTCAGATAACAGTTCAAGTTCCCTTAAGATGGTGGTGTAGAATAACTGAATTGATCCCCACAGGTGCTTTGACCTGCCCATTGTTAATTTAAAAGCCAAAAGTATATAATTTGAAATTAGATGTCCAATTTACAGAAGTCTGAAATCAGATGAGATGAAAACCACTTTTAAAAAACAGAAAAAATGATAAGAACATTCTTAAATTATGCTGTGATAGTGGTAGTTATAAATCTTTTAAAAAGGGAGTGATTGCCATGCAAACTCTTCAATATGCTTTACCCGCCTTTTGTTGGGCTGAACTTCAGCCTGTCTATTTCCTGTCCATAAATTGATCTCTGTACAGCATTTTATTACCTCTGTGGGGCTCAAGTGCCATCATTGACAAAATAATCACTCTGAATCTTGTATTACTCTCTTAAGTATTGAGTGTGAATGCAGTGGAAGGGGTTGAGAGTATAAATTGGCCAGAACAACCTCAGGAGTTGGGCACAGCATCCGACTTAATAATGAAGACAGTTTCACATAAAATGACATGTATTTTTCACCTAATGGCTTTATTATTTTATGATGTTCCTTAAAATCTATAAAATACATATATAAAATATGACAGACTGAAAAAGAACACTTTTCTGAAACACAGAAATTCCATATCAGGCTGTCTGAGCAAAGTGTATCTTGTAGGTAGTCTTTCTCCATTATTCAGCACTGCATTAACCTCTGTTTAGTTTTGGCTTTCTGTGTCAATAAAGGTTGAGATTAATAGAATAGTCTTCAGAAGAAAGATCAGAGTTCTGGATAACATGGGCAATGAGGAAGACTGAAAGCTTTGCATTTTTATTTTCAGTTTAAAGATAATTCAAAGGGGAGTATGACCTGTAAAATGGGGGTGGTAGTGGAGATTTAATACTCCTCAAACGTACATTAGAAGTTTTTTAAAGTGTATCCTCAGACCCTGGTGTTCTTGACAGTTTGAACAAGAAGAAACTGACATAAACTGATATATAAAATATTAATTCATATAGAGATAAAAACTGGTAAGACTTGTGGTGGACTTCCTTAAGGCATCATGGGAACCTCAGAAAATGGGCATCTTAAGGAGAAGTCCTATCAGATGTCTGTTAAAAATGAAATATATAAAGCATATGATACTTAGGCCTAAAGATAGACTAGGTAATATAATGAGGTCTTTCCTCATCCTATGATTCTGTGATTCTATGCAACTTTAAATGTTATAACTTAATATATGCAAGTGATATTTAAATATGTAACATAACCTACTAAACATATTTTAATTCCTTTCCAGGTTTTGCAGGTCAAATAAAATTATGTCTAGCAAAGAACCTAGAGCAAACTGCTTCTGATAAAAGACTTTCATCATTACAGACTCAGTTAAGTCAATTTAAATAAGTATGAAACAGAGAACAGGAAGGTGAAAAGAAATCATATGGTTTGCTCATGGAGTAAGGTGCTGCTCAGTGTAAAAATAATAGAAGTAGGCTCAAGAGAGCTTTTCACTGTGTTACCAGCTTTAGAAAGCTTTAATTTACAGCTAAAGGAACTATTCTTAGGAATCTCTTTTCACGTTTGGTGTGATGTGATTGCAAATATTTTTAAGAATGGTTATGTAATTTTGAGGCAGAGTCATCAGAACAAACATCTGCTTGGAATGAGACTTCATTCTGAAAATGTTTGGAAAAAATGCATACAGATATCTAAGAATTAAGAAATAATATCAAATAGGAAATGGTCCCTTTTCTATTTAACCTCAAATGCTGAAGCAATGTGTGTCCCTTGACAAAGCCCAAAGGAAATCACTAATGGACACAGAACTGCATGAAGGTCAATGAGAGGGTATATTCTTCCTAGAGAAGTGTAAATAATGTGATATGTCTAAGGGATAACACTGTTCATCTGGAAGTTGAATTGTTTCCAATGAAGAAATCTGATGAAGCAGTTGCCTTTTCTTGTACCACTATTTACATTGTAGTCTATTTATGTGTGATCTGTTCATGGACTCTTGTATTATTTTGCAGAACTACTTCTTTTTTCTCCTCTAAATTTCAGGAAGCACCTACATTGTTTTATCTAATCTGAGTGGCACCATGACTGGATTTCATGGTGCTAACCTTCTCCTGAATGCTAACTATTGTCCTCCAAAGATTCCAAGGAAAAGTATATGCAACACTGTTCATATAATAGCCACGGACACAGAAAGCATTACAGTACAGATCCTGAGACAGAAGCATTTGAGCATCCATCAAAACTGTATACAGACAAGAGTTATTCACACAGAAGTATTTTCATGACAGAAGGAAAATATTCAGTGCATTTCAACACCCTGCCCTGCCAAATGGGTCATCCATCAGGTTCTGTTTGTGCATACACTAAAAAATCAGTCTCCTGCTTGTTAACGTAAGAGCTCTCAAGACACCTTACAATGTAAGGAGTGAAACAGAATTGTGCACAGAGTTAGACAGATAAATACCTGAGAGCTGCAGGCATACACAAAGACCAAAGTGAGTAGCTTTTATTGATGAAAGTTCTTCACTCATGACAGCAGCCACACTCACTGCACCTAGCATGAAATCTGTTCTCAGACAATGACCAAAATGAATGCCTAGAGTCAAGTGTAAAATGAATGCAAGGACACTTCTACCGAGGACTACATTAGCTTTGAATAATGTGCAGCTTAGGAATTTCCTCTTCCAGAAGTGGTTTGTCAGTATTTAATAACCTACAGTGGATTTCTATTCCATTAATTTTTCCAATCTCCCTAGGAAATGTGTAAGCTCTTAGCAACCACAGCACCCAGAGATAACATTTTCCACAGCTGAGAATTATATTAGAAACTACTGATACATCTAATGCCACCCAAAACTTCCACTAAATCACAAGAAGGGTCAGCATTAAGTATGTTTGGAAAACTCATTCTTACTGTAGTTTGGCTATTATTCAAAACAGTTTTCCACCATAAATCTTAGAACTAGAGTAATTTCAATGAAATTATAGGCTGTGCTGTGAAATTATGGCAGTTTATGAGAAGAGTATAAAATTCAAAATAAGCAAATGTTTCAAATTAAATTGAAGGAAAACAGCCCATTTAAACTGTGTATATTTTCACTTGTTTCTTGACAGTGTACCCTTGTGCAGCAGCTTTATTGTTCTGTAGCTGGAATTTAGGGTGTAGGAACACCTAAGGCTGTGAAAAAACCTACACAAAAATGGTCTGTCACACAGTAGTATTTATAGAAATGAGCCATTTTTCAGGCATGTGGAATTTAATATATCAATAGCTTTATTCTGTTGTGCACTAACTACAGTTAAGTTGTAACAAGAAGCTTCCTTCACCTGTGACACATCTGACAGGAGACAGCATCAACATCTTGTAGCACCCATAAAATATAAAATATAACAAGTAACTGATCTTCTTGCTCCCCAGAAGAGAGAAACCCCTGCCGGACACTTTTAAAACACTTCATGGAAGTCAGTTTGGAAACCTTCCAGGTCAGCTAGCACAGACCTCTACAGAAAAATCCGGATTTCCCATTCTAATCCTTTCTCTGATATTCCCTCACACAGCTCTTAAAAAATATCTTTAATGCTAGTGAATTTGACATATTAACTGCTTCTTTGGCTTGCTCAGACTATTGCCTGAAGGGCCCTATTTTAATTTTTTATTCAAGTCACTGTTTAGGTCCCCAAAGATATTAATGGTGCAAGATGAAGCATTAAAAGCCTTACCCTTTAAAGTTATTTCCTAAAATATTAACTAAGTATTCCTCTACAGTGTATTCAATTTCCAGATTTTTTCTGATTTTTTTTATTCAATTTATATTTCTCATAGTTAATAGTCTATGTTGATGGTAAAAGAGACACTACAGTAAATAAAGTTATAATAACCCCTGTAATGTTCATTCTTTACCTCTGAGGTATTTGTATGCAGTCATATCACTCTTTATAGTCTTTCCTACCAGTAGCAGCATAGTATATTAAATTGTCTTAATCTCTTCTCATGTGTCACAGCCTCCAATCCTTCTCTCTGGATTTTTTTCTAAGTTTATACAATGTTCTTTCCATATTGTGCATATTCACAGAAGATTCAAAGTGCAGTAATAGCAACAGGCTACAGCTTACTGGGACCTATAAAGGTTCATATGTTCATTCTCATTTAAATTCACTGAAGAATGACAGTTACATTTTTTTGAAGCAGCACACTGGAAAATAAAGTCTTATCTGCCAGCCACAGTGTCCATGATTCTTTTTTGCTCTTCCTGCACAGAGTTCTCTGATAGGGCAGAGGTACAAAATCAGGTAATCATTCTACCTGGCATCCACCCACTGCATTTTTACATAAAATCCATCTAAATCCATTCTTGTGCACAGACTTTTGTTTTTCCTGAAAACAGTTATCCTTGCCCCTGAAAAGCAGAAAGATCTTGCAAAAGTAATCTTCATATCTCAATACATTTTGTTCCCTTTTCCCAGTTTCTTGAAGATACTTACGATGCCAGGATGATTTTTTGTCTTTTTTTTTATATGCCTTTTATATACATTTTTACATAGTTTTTGTGTATTCCAAGTGCTTCTAGCCCACATATTTTTAATCGTTTAAGTTTGATAATTTAGCTGAAGACCCACTGTTTTGTTAGGGCAGGAGAGCAAACATCCTGGAAGCCTCGCAGTCAGGGGTCAGAAAGCCTCAGACACCAAGGTCCTTTCTAGAGCACATCCTGTAAACTAAGATAGGCCCATCCAGGTGGGAGATTCCTCAGAATGGAGGATTTATTCAAGTCTTTCACTGGAGAATCTTTGATAGATATGTTAATTTGCAAGGCCTATAAATGATATATGCAATGTATCATGTGGGTGTGCATTTCGGACTGTGCATTTCGGGGCATTCCACCTGGATGAAATGCTGCACCCAAGGATCCTTAAATGAATACTGAGGTAAAAACCCCTTTTTCCCCATAAACCGTGCTTTGGCTTTAATTTTAAGATCAGGGAAAGGCAACTCTTAAGAGTCCAAAACTTGATTACTGGCACCATTATATACATGACCAAAAATAATGTTAGTAACAAAAAAGACATGATTATACCTTCAAACTCTTTCCTTTTGCTTACAGTATTACTGAGAGGCTTAGAATATACTGAGTGGTTTAGAATATGGCAGATACCAAAAGCAGTACTGCACATGAAAAGAACTGAGGCAAATAATCCTCAGAGATACTGAGAAAATAGTCTGAAACGATTTTAGGGAAAAAAAGAAATCCACAGCAGCTGTCCTGCATGAAGCAACGCCTAGGCAATTGCAAGGTTGTTTAACCTGTGTGATCTGCTGACATTGCTGCTCAAAATACTACAGCTGCAGGTTAAGGGCAAAACTAGAGAGTGCCTTGTCACCCACCAGATATGAAATTTGCCAGCACTTGCTTGCAGCAGTGCTCGGTAATTTCTGATGCATCCATCACAAGGATGCAGGACAGTACTGAGTCCTAACACTTCCTCTGTAATTGTGGTCTTGTCTATAAACAAACTTCAGATGCCTCATCAATATAATTTCAACTTGTCAACAGATCTTCCTGCACAAGGAAGTAGAGAGGCTTACAGGGCTGTGTTGATGGCACTTGCTAAAAGTCATATGTCAGCTAAGAAACTTAATCTTACTTTAGCAGTGCAGGTAGAAAACTGAGCATTTTAATTGAAAATTTGATTGTTGTAAATACCCGAATTGGACCATGACATGGATTCAAATCAGCTGCAAATTAAAAGAAGCTGCTCCCCTTCCCCATGCCCTCCATCTGGTGAGAGAGGGACAAAGGCAGAGACCAGGGCTTGAGATGATAATTTAATGAAAACAAACAGGAATGGAATAAGAAATGCCCAGTACCAGCAAGAATATTAATAACAAATGAGAAGATGATTTACAGACAAAAAGGTGTTCACGACCTTGACTCAGTTCCACACGGCCGACAAGACAAAATCCAAGACAGTGGCAATTCCCACACCTTGGCAGTGACACGCAGTTACTACACAGACGAAGACAAGGTGGTGAGTGCTCTCTGCAGCTGGCATTCCCCTTCCCTGAGACAACAAAAACAATGAAGAAAACTCCTCTAGAAAAACAGATTATCCGCATTGCCACCACTCTGCTCCTCTGGGCTCGTCTCCTTTCAGCTAGCTCCATTCAATTCTGCTTGGTCTCAGCTGAGTTCTTCTGTGAGCTGGGAAGGGATGGGCAGCAGAGGGAGAGGAAGAGGGACTGCAGTGTTGGTCCTGGCAATTTCCCTGAGGAAGATGAACAAAATGATGCACTTGTGGTGTCGAGTCACATTTTTCCTCCCCCGAGCCCACATTCCCAGCAATGATGGTGAGGGTACAGAATAGAAATTAAGCAACACCCACACGGTTCTAGGCCCTACCCCTTTCTGCAACCAGGACAGACCATGTCCCTGAAAAGTATCTGTTAGGACACATTGCATTTGCTAATGATTCCCAGCACATTTATAGTTTCTTATTTAACCCATATTACTGAACTTTTTGTTCAGTTCCTGATTTTAGACACCTGAGTTTCCTGAGTAGCATGAAAATATGATTACTTTATAGTAGGAATAAGGATTATAACTTATCTCCCTAAAAATTAACTTTAAAGGTAGTTAGTGCCAGTCTTTTTGATCCTATTTGTGTTTGATTGTTTGTGGGGAACTTCAAAAGAAACATTTACAGATGCAACAAGGCAGAAAACAATGAATGAAATGAAAGCTTTTTTCTGAAAAAATAAGTTTCTGCTTTTCATGGCTAGTTCATAAACAGAAAACTCTATTTGTTATTTTACTTGTAAAAGTCACTTAAAAGTGCTACTACTTTTATTGAACTATTCTTACCATGTTACTTCTCACTTCAGACTTTAACGTCAGTGGTTCAGAAGTAGTGTCCCCCTTGTATTGCTTGTTTTTACCACATTCATTTAACCACGTCTGTGGTTATTTCTGTCAGTCCTGACTGAAATATATTTTCACTCCATTATTCACCATTTTCAGCAGCTTAATATCAACAATGCATTAAGTCAGTATGAAACTGTGGTTTTCCTAACACTCTTGTTTGCTTCCTGTTTTACCACATACTTTGATTGATGCCCTGATGATCTGTCAGGCTTTCTTTTCATTTTCCCATTCTTTTCTGTACATATTGTATATGCTTCCCTGTCGTGTTTCAATCCTTTAACTCTCTCTCCAGTTCTCCCACATTCATCCTCTGTTGCTTATACTTAGTTGATTGCTTTCCTTCTCTGTCTTACTTTTGAGTTTCTCCACTCTGAATTTATCTGTTTATTTCTTAACATCTCTGCTCATGGGATTTGGGCCATTTGTAAAGTCTAACATAATGAAGTGCATGCACAATTAAATGTAGGTATTGTAAACACCACATCACCTCCAGTGACAGTCTAATATTTATCTCATAATACTTTATGGATTTGAGCTCATTGCCTCCCATTCTACACATTCCCTATACAGATAAAGAAGTTTTGCATTTCTAATTATTTATTTTTTAAAGGCTTTGAAGAGAGAAGAATAATCAGATTAATCCTGTCCTTCTCCTATCCTTTCTTGTACAGGGGATGAGGACAGGTTATTTTCAAAAGGGAACTAACTGTTCACTGCCTAAAACGTCTTCCTTCAACTATGTTACAACCTTTGCTGGCTTTATTTACTGATCAAGAAGCAAAACTTAACAATTATACCAAGTATCAGAAATTGCATAAACTGGAACCACAGAGTTAATTTCTTCTTTGGGAATCGAATATTTTAAGTGATCTATACTTTGAAAGCAATCTTTCATATAAGTTCCTAGAACCCTGGGTTTGAAAATTGCATAAGGGAGATATTCACCTCACACTTTGCTTCAATTATGGAAACAGCTACAGTTTGCTGGTATTTTATTGATTTATTTTCAGCATGTTTTTATCTCAGAAATGCCACTCTGTTCTACAGGTGAGCCTGCTTTGTGCCCATCAACAAAGGTTTTTTGTAAGGAGATAATGGCTAAAACTAGACAAGTTGATACGCTGCAGTTAATAGCAATTTAATAAAGCTGAGAACTCACTACAGTGCATAAAGAACTAAATGTCCCTATCCTGTGGCATCTATTTTAAATGGCCAAATCAAGGAAAAACGTCGCTCTTTGAAACTCCTGCCTTTCTGTTTACACATGACTGCCGTTACAGAGTTCTCCTCTTTCATTACTTGAACTTCATGTTTTCATTCAATTTTTCCTTGAAAAAAAAAAAATCACATCTATTATTAGAATAAACATATATGTGATTTTATTTAAGGAATGGGATGGAAATAAAGAGAGAGTGAAAATCTGAATGGGAATAGTTTTTCTAACCTTCGCTAATTTTTATTGGTCTTCTATTTGCAAAAATGAATGAGAACTATATTTTGTGAAATACTGTCCAAGCAAGTCCAGTTTCTGTCCTCTGCTGCTTTTGCTTAGGGCTAACATTCATTCTGGATGAAATCTGATTAAAAAATTATTTTGGGCTAGGTTATTCCAATTGTTATTTCTCTAAAATACTTATTCCAAACAATGGAGCATGTACTACAGAAAATGATAGGAAAATTTAGCTTATGACTAAATCTTTTAACAACAGAAGAAAGTCATAGTCAGCTGTGACTGTGAAGTCTATCTGCATATAGATTTTTTTATCTAGGCAGAACTGCTAGATAGAACAGTTTTGCATATAGCAGCAGGTACACATACAGTTTTTGTGAATCTGAAGTCTATTTATGTGAGGTCAAAATAGCTAATAAAAAATGGATGTGGACATGTAAGATATTTAAAATAAATGGACAAATATTTGGTGCAAATTATTGAAAACAATTATTTAATTACAAGTGTTTTAACATCCTTTGTTCCTGTTCTGCAGAAATGGCCAAAGAAGGTCATTGCCACAAATGATCCAGATATAAACATGACTATTTAGGTTTAAGGCAACATTTTAATTCAACTTAATGAGAAGCCTGAGCAATATGCCTGTGGTTTGTCCAGCCTGGCAGAAGCATCTCCTCTCCCCAGGCTGGAAGGCGAAACATGCTCTGTGTTCCATATTGTTCACTTCAGACACATGCACGGCCAAAGTCGTTATCAATATAGAAGGAATTGCACACCAATGCTCTTCAAATACTTCCTTGGCTCTTGGGTAAAGGCCAGATGCCCAACTCACCTGAAGTCCTTCACAGAAAGCCTCTAAGATTACTTACTTCTAACACTGTCATTTAAGATGGAGACAAATGAAGTATTTCTTATGAGAGAAGGACTTTTTTCCAAGGCATGATTTTGAAAAATGAAACTGGTCCACATGGGGGAGGAAAAAAAAAAGGTTTGTTTTAAATATCATATAAAGGACTGTGATTGAACAGGATTTATTTTAAGGGAGTATTGATCTTTACAGGCTTGTGTTTATGTGGCAGTACTTGTTGTATCTTCCAGGATGTGTAAGTAATTTCAGTTAATCCCAATTATCAAGAAAGCTTAGATCTCTAAAGGCTTGTACATTTGGTTTGGTTCTCAATAAGCTCAAAGTCAACACCATTTCCACGACGAGCTAAAATAGATAAGAAGGCACTTACTGTGACATTGAAAGTATTCCCATTCAGATAACATTCCAAGACTCTAGATAAGCTTTGAAAATTGTGATTGAGGTAAATAAGAGCCCTGAAAGACCACATTCTGATACGGTGTATGATCCAAAATTTATCCAGATTGAAGACCTTCAACATTTGCAAAAAAGACATGGCCCTGGGAGGATATAAGAAAGATAGAGAAACAAAAATTAAAACCCTGTCAAATTCTTCAAATAAAAATTTTAAATTCTTAGGCACCAGAAAAAAAAACTTAAGCAAAAGGTTTCTGTGGCTTTCTTAACTATATATGGTATATCTATGTGGTATAGAAACTATTTTTAAAATATTTTAATTAAGAATTCTGGCTTAAAGGAATATACTTTAACGTTTTATTTTTCAGCAAAGACTAGCAAACAGCTGGAGAATCTACATATGTGTACTCTCCTGTCACTTTTATAAATTGCTTTTGAAATAATTTATAGCTGGTACATATTGCTACAGAAGTTCTCATTAAATTGCCTTTGGGTCAAACTGTTGCATTAATTTTTATATATTTTTAGTGAGAATATCCATACTTTTAAAGCTGCAATGTCATGAGGAGAAATATTCATCTGAGATTTAATGTGAATAGCAATATCCTGACTTTTTCGTAGCATTCAGGAAAGGACTGGAAGATCTACCCAGATATATATTTATTTGAACCCTTTATAATTTACATAAAGTACAGAAATATACAAAAGGCATATGGAATTTATAACTACAATTTTTAAAAAGAATTTTGTCTTTTTTTTTTCTATCTGATAACTAAAATAATGGCTGGATAACATTATTTGATCCAAAGCTTTTCACTCTAGAAAATCAAAATAGAATCATTTGATATGCTGTCAATAAACAATTTGAGATGCATAGCATATATTTTTATGACTCAGTGAAAATTTTTTATAACTACTATAACTAACTTGATCACAAAAATTGATTGGAAAGGGTGTTTTATATATATATCAACACTGATCAATATATTCTTCATATTTATATGTATGTGTGTGTATGTATATATATATAATTGGCATTTATATAAAGTACTCAAACTCTTGAAACATGTGAGTATCTCATCAGTTCAGTTATATTTAGAACAAAAATTGTAGGTCTTGGAAAGAAATGTCATGCAGCATAGTACAGAAATCATTTAAATTTGTTACTTTTACAAATAAGAATGTACATAAGGACATAAAAACACAAACCCTTAATCAGACAAATTTTATAGAGTCTGGACTATGTTTTTGACAGTGGCAAGTCAAGTGGCAGAAGAATAGCATGAGTATTGGTGATACACCCAAAGTACCCAATTTCTGACAAACTGCACTTTAAGTAGAGAATAACATTTTTCCTTTTTTACATTTAGTAACCTTTGAGAAC
The DNA here is from genome assembly GCA_013396875.1 of Vireo altiloquus. NCBI lineage: Eukaryota > Metazoa > Chordata > Aves > Passeriformes > Vireonidae > Vireo > Vireo altiloquus. The sequence continues at coordinate 329,451 of VZRF01014776.1, forward strand.
TTTGGCTTAATCACTTTGTAAAATTCAATTACACTTTTGATATCTGTAGTATTTCAACAATGACTTTGACTATAAAAAGATTACTCATATAAAAATATATATTTTATTTTTTGTTTACTTGTTGTTATTCCTACCTAAACAGCTAATCTTTATACAGGTTACTAACTGTGGACACAATAAAGGAACTGGAGACTGATGCTGGCACTTCTGACTATTTTATTTCATAGCTAAGTGCAGGTATGGTGTCATTAAAGTCAACTGGAGTTGTAAGCCTCAGTATCTCCATAAAGGAATGCATTGATGTCATCCTGCCACTTCCTTGCATTCACAAAGCGAGATAATAATGATTATTTAATACACGCCCTGGAAGCAAGGTATGAAACAGTCATTAACTTTATAGCAAGAAAATAATGAATAGCTTAGCTATAAGCAAAACTGAAAACCATACAAAGAGCTGCAGGAACTAGAAAAGAGAGAAGGTGCAGAATCTTTTCACTGAGGTCCTTAGGAAAATGGTAGGGAAAAAATCTATTTTTTTAACATCTATGCCAGAGCACAGAGATTGCCTCAGTCACCCCACAGGGCCCCTTTCAATTCCATAGATTTGTTCCATAACATCTTTTAGTAAGCTCAAGTTGTTCTTTTTCATGCTCTTTAAAAATCAGCAGTAAAGGAGTCTTGATAGTGTACTTTGAAACTCCAGAAACCCAGTGAGGTGCCTAAAGAAAGGAAAAGGAATTTTGTATTAAATTAATAACGATTATCTATAACATTTTTCACAACTGCGTAATTAAAACCTGATGTGTGTTCGCTCAGCATGAAATAAAAAAACTTGATCCTAAATACCTCAGCACAAGACCAGAATTAGTATCTAGTACAAAACTAAATGGGGGGAAATATAAATTGTTGTTGTTACTTTACTTCTATAAAATTGGACTGCCTTGGCATGTTCCTGCTGAGTCATATCTTTGAAGGTGAAGATTAATCAGAAAGTGTTGCTCAGTCAGATTTCAAGGGGTAAACATGACATATGGGTATCAGGGAGATGCATAAAGGAAAAATATCAGTTTGAATGAAGGCAGAGATTAGGAAAACTTCATAAGTGCTTACCTTGTTGTAACCAACGTTCCTCCCATGTAAATGGAATAAAGAATGTCATTCCTGGTTTAGGAAAGCAACTCTACACATCCTTTGCTTTAAATGCACACCCAGACTCCTTGTTTTACACTCACTTTTTTGGCAGTGTGATTACATAGTCCATATGTGTTCACCTACTTTGAGGCCTCCAGTTATATCTGGTTTAAAAAAATATGAATTGACCCATAACAGTTTCTTTACCAAGAAAATGAAAGCTTTGCTCAATAATCTCACAATTAGTATCATTAGTAATCATTGTAATATCTCAATACATAAAAAAGCAGTGGTCCACAATAAAACAGTTCTCTTCACTGGCATTTCACAGTTCTGCATCTTCAGTAAGAAATGTAACACTAAATTAGTAGCTAATGCTCAGTCTACACCTTTTTATAATATGCTGTAACTTAAATCATTATTGTTAGAGCAAAACTTTTAACTGCTGCTAATTTGGCTAAAATGATATGAAACTTGCAAGCAAAATGTATGTTTTAGTTACAAGCAAAAATTTTCAGTTGCCCACAAGCTATGGTCATGCACCTCGAAAAAATAAGTATATTGAAATTGAACAGCAATTGTTAAATCAGCATACTAGAAAAAGAGCAAAAATATTTTTTTCATATGGGAACAGAAGTTAGGTATTGTAAAATCACGTTAACCTTTAGACAATTTATTAAAAATACATATTTTAATATCTTAATTTCAGGGTGGATAACTGGCTATTTAGGAAGAAGGATATATGTTGTGGCAGACAAATAAATGTAGCAATACAAATAAACTGGGCCATGGTGAAACCCATTTTTCTGTACAACAAGTAAGTTCAAAGTAAACTTATTAATCTGTTTCTGGAGTTATAGTTGCTAAGATCAGTTCACTGATGAGTCCTAAGTACTGTTAGTAGAAAGCCCACACATCTTCAATTCTTACTCTGATATTAAACTGTTATTGACATCCCAAATGGCACACAAGACAGGATGAAAATTGACACTTTTTTCTCCTGCCTCCACACTTGTTTAGTCTTAAAATGGATTTCAGGTATAGAGTGGTTTTAAAATCCCTTGAGCCAGAAAGTTCAGAAAAGAAATATTGAGGTTTATTTTAGGCTACAAGGAAAAGATTGAAAACAAAAAAAATAAAGACAAGAAAATTCAGTATGAATTTTCAGCTTGTCTGAAGATTTAAGTTTAAGCATATGCACTTATGGTCCAGCCTTGTGAACTACATCTGCACTCACAAATCCCCAATCAATACCAGCTCACATGTCTAATGGAATAATAAAATGACAATGCAGTGAATCCTTTTTTTTTTTTTTTTTTTTTTTTTTTTAATATACTGGAAAAGTTTTCCTCCCTAGTATGAAGGACAGAACTTACTACATTATATAAACTTATATAAACTTATATTCCTAAAAATAAATCCCACCTCACATCAGATGTTTTTAAGCTCCTCTTTTTCTCTACCAACCATAATCACTCTGTATCTCTGACTGTTTTTGTTGTACACTGAGGATTGCTTTGGCCCCAATGGCTTAGTGTTCTAACTTGCATAGAGCTGATTCTGGGTGCACCTATGGTGAAAATGCCTGCTAAAGTAGAACGTGCCTCTTGTCCCTTTTAAAAGTTTTTCTAGTCAGTGCATGTGCTGCTGGAGTATTAGAAGGGCTAAAAAAAATGAGAAAATAAGCATTATTATGGGACTACAAGCATCCAAATCTCCTTGGGGATGGTCAGTACAGTAAAATGCGTCTAGTAAAAATGGCTTTGACTTTTTAGTTATTCTTAATGCAAAAATACCCATATTTCTCTTTTCTAAACAATCAAGTTCATTGGACAGTTCTTTTATTTCTTGTCCTCTTTTCTGCCATTATCAGCTTAATGGAAATAATGATTACACTAACATTGCAGATGCAAAGACCTTATATAAAAAATAATCCAAATATCTTATAAACTCTGATGTAAGCACATGGTATTCCACTTATTTCAGAGGAACAATTGGGGTTATCTTACATAGAATTAGTTCAATACCTTCCTACCCTAATTGTGTAGAAACCAATACCTCAGCGGGATCGGTGAAAAGACTCTCAGGGTCTGACTACACATATTGAATGCATGATTTTGCTAAAAGCATCTACAAAAGTTATGAAACACCACATCAGAGACAGTAGAGAAAAATTAGTTGTTAATGATCATTTTTCAGTCTTACTTAAGGCATATGTTGTTTTCTGGTGTCCCTTTCTCCAATCTGTCTGGTAGCCTGATTTGCCTGGGCACAAAAGAATTTTTTTTTTCTTTCTTTACTTTATGCTAATGTATTTCACATACTTCTTAATGATGCAGCTAAATTTTAATAGCATACGAACTGAAGAAGAAAAAAGCCAGACCATTAAGGGGAAGTTAAACTCGGATACAGACTGATGATATAACTAAATCCTGTAACTAAGCACTGAATCTAAGGACAACAAGGAAACCAATTTCTTCTGTATTTTCTTTGTGCAAGCTTTGCCCTCGTCTGCTGCGAAGAAAATTATCCCATGTAAATATTGTCATGCAGGTATATTTGCAAGAAAAGTTAAGGCTTAAAAGAAATTCTATCATAATATCAAAGTAATGTGGTGTTACACAAAAAGTAAGTATTTTAAGTCTTGAACATAAACTCTAAAGACTATAGAATAATTTTTAAACTATAAATTTTAAATTTATAAAATATTTATTTTAACCTTCATAGTTTAATCACAAAACTATGGGTTTAACTGCATTTGTACAGTTTAGCATATTAAGATATTAGCCATGAGATTTATATTTGTAAAAGTAACTAAAATGCCGTAAGGTACTCTTTTGTATGTTCTACCTACTCGATATTTCTTGGGATGCCATGAAAAGATAGAGATTTTCAGCTAAACTAGAGGTGTTTAAAGTTTCTTTTTTCATTGGAGGGAAATATGTAAGTGGGTAAGCATCCTGAGTTCCCCCTACCAGTATCTTGAAAGAATACATGTGTCTCTGGCATCCTTATTTCAGTGTAACCATATAGACACATTTCTATAATTATTGTCTCTTCTGTCTAGATGGAAAGGCTATGAAGTAAATATTGAGCATTCTGCATAATATTTTTGCCTTGGCTTCACAGAAATTCAGGAACAACTGCTTCTTTCAAATGTCTCTCATATCCCTTTTACCAAAATCAGTGCACTTAAGCAGCTTTCAGGAAAGATGGTAACCATCAGCAGTGTGAAGAAATGGGGACTATTTAGCCTAACTAAAATTGAGAGGACATTCTATTTCTCCAAAATGGTCACCAAAATCATTACTTTGGACTTTTATTCTGTCCAAAGGTTTGGAGAAGTGGAAAAGTTTTAAAAAAATTTTGAATTCAATTTCATATCATAATGTTGTTATTTGACATAAAAACAAAGGAAAATTTCAGCAAATGGTCCAGAACTATTTAAGCATTACTCAGTTCTACAGCTCTATGTTATCCTATCACTAAGATAAAACTGTACAATTTTAACAAGCTTCCTTTTGTTTCTAAATCAAATAATATAAGTTAGATATATGTGACAGGTAGCACAGATCCTGTGGTCTAGTTTTAGTCACTGCTACAACCTAAAGAAGGGGAATCCCTCTCTCTACAGTACCTGAAGTAAAAATCTTATGCACAATTTTATGCACTGGACTTACCAGTTATCAGTATGTTCATCAGTGTCAGACTGGAAAAAGTTTAGTGGAATGAAAGTTAAATGCCTGTGATGATATATTTCCAAAGAATTTCTTAGTATAAATTTTGCCCTGGGCCAGTTACCTCCTAAAAAAATTCTAGGCATGGTTCAGAGGTTAGCAGAAATACGCTGGTTGCAGACCAAGATAATTTCATAGTGTCTATGTAGTCAAATTCTGCCAGCTGGACTCAAAACTGGAGAAAAACTGGCACTGCTCTGATTCATATAACTATGAATAAATATTAATAACCCCTTTTTGCTATACTTTTCAAAACTGAAAAAGAATATAGTTAATGTGTATTCTTGGTACTGTGGCACCTTGATTTTAAGGACAAATCTCAGCAATGTCTGAAAATGCTGAGAACTGCACTGGTGAGAATTGTAGGCAATCAGAAATGACCCTTCTTCACAAATATACCTGGTGTGGTATGAGATGATGTAAAGCCCTTGTCCTTGCTTGGTGAGTTTATTTAAAAGCGGCTTAAGGTACTACTTTTCCCTGAGCAGTGAGAAGGAAAACTCAAAAAAAATTCTCATGAGGTTAAAAAAGCCCAGACTTTACTGACAAGTTTTAGTACACCAGGAACTTGAAAAAATTTAAAGCAAACATTCAATTGAGATAAAGCATTTGGCAAAGCATTGACTTAGCCAATCCTAACCCATCCAATCTTAAATTACCCATATTTCAAGAGGAAAGTATAAGCAGAAAAAGTGAGAAAGAGAGGAAAAGAGAGAGAAACGCAAGATATATGTATTGCCTTGGATCCAGTGTGGTGCCCACTGCCATAAAATCCAAGGACAATAGGGATGTGACCCTGTGAGTTTCTGTGCAGTGGTTTTTTATCTGCTCTGGCGTCCTGTGGGATGTGGAGCAGTGCACATCCCCCCAGCACGGAACTTACCCTGCCCACTCCCACACACACACACTTTGGTTGTTTTGAGCCAGTAATAATTCCTTCCAGTCTCTCACAGATGATAAGAGGAAAAATTTCTCTGAACAGACTTTCATTTAAATATTGCCCCATTACTTGCTTTCTGTATCTTTTTAACAGGGGCTCTTGGGACCATTATTTTGTGGTACTGCATTGAAAAATGTTAATGGTGTCTTTTCCAGTTTTCCTAACACCTTGAGATTTCTAAAATTTTGAACCTATCCTACTCCTTCATGTTTATTTAAGCAACACATTTTTATTATAAGTAAGCAGAACTTAATATCAGCCATGAGGGAATAAGTTTGAGGTTTTGTTTTTTGGGTTTTTTTTTCCTAATCCCCAAATAGTTTTTTATCACTTGTACAGCAGCATGACAACGTTTCTTCCACTGGGAAAAAACAGCATTTACAGTGATTTCTATACAGACCTTTGTTTTGTACCTCATAGTATTTCATTTTTGTAGGCTCTGTTTAAAGACATAGGAAAGCATACAATTCACTTTTCTGGGCATGGGCAGACAATATAGGATAAACCATCAAAGGATAAACTCTAAGACAAAAGTCACTCCAAGACAAGATGCCATGTCCAGTGCATAGCCAAACCCACAAATCTGGTCTGACCCTGCACCAAGGTTAACCAGATGCTCTGAGATAAAGAGAACTGGAATCACTGAAACTTTGTGACAGAACATGGCAAAGACAGGGTTGCTGTCTCAATTTTGAGTCTGAAGCATGGAGCAAAGGACATGTCAGGCTCTGTAAAAACAAATAAATAGATGGGTAAGTAAGGTAAAGTGTAACTGCCAAAACTCTTGATGTGCAAATCAGCATCTTGGGCTATTTAAAACTGCTGTTTCGGGGGAATTCGTTGCAGTTGTGCTACCTGCAGCACACAGAGAAGCCCTCAGAATGACTCTGTGGGACACTGCTGATCCCTTAGGCTGGGAGTAAAAGGTGCACATTAGTTTCAGTCACTGTGCTTTCACACAGGCAAGATGCCCATCACGGGGGGGCAGAGGATGGTTGGCTCCACAGAACATTATTTATGGGTTCCCTGGACCACAAATAAAAATCACAGCAAAAATGCTTACACAGAAATCCTTTTACTACACCTGCTTCTTCTGTAAGTGGAAGATTTTGCAGCTTTTTTTGAAATGGAGAAGGTTAGAAATGGGCACATAACAAAGTTATTTTTTCTTCCCAATCTTTAATCATAACAATGGACAGATTACTGATCTTTAGTCTTGAATGTGTTATTTTTCTAAAGCTCAGCTGATTTTTTTCTGTTCCCATGTCCTATTAAACAGTTACTATATAAAATGATTTCAGAAGAAAAGAAAGTAATGACTTTGAAAGGCACCCTACAAAATGGTTTCACTCCCACTGAATTCAGAAAGCGTTTTTGTCCCAGAAGATCTGAACAGTGCTGTGAGGCTGATGCAATTTGTTTTAAAGTTACTGATTATCCAAAACAGTTCCTTGACAAGAAGGAAGGGATTCACCCTCCCTCTTGTCTCTCTTGTCTCTCTTTGCGCTGTATGCACAATAGAACCCTTTTCTCTTCACCTTTGATCCCACCTTTTGGGAGATTTTTTTTTTTTTGCTTCTTTTCTGCTGTGTGATTTATCTGACACCTCCCTCTGTGCTCTCCTCACACCACATGCAAATTCAATACTGACAAGCCAGCACAGTTTAAATTATTCACGCTTCAGTGTACGTGAGCTGCAGTGCAACAATCAGCCGAGCAATCATTCCTTTCATTGCTCTGTTCTGAAGTTATTGACAAAAAATTGCAAGAGGAAAACTAGAATGCTGTGCTGCTAATGAAAGCTTGAGTCCGAGTAAAATAATTTCCATATAAGCAAACAAACAAAAAAACCTTAGCAAGAATTATAATAAATGTCTGAACACATAAATAAACAAAAAATTAATATTAACAATTACGGTAACAATTATGTAACAATTATTCAGAGCTATTTTGCCTATCTGATATAATAGCATAGTTACAAGAAAATCAAAATCCCTTTTGTTTTTTAACAAGTAACAGGATCTTCATAGCAAGATCATTAAATTCACTTCTGGTATACCTGTCAGAGATAAAATCAAGCTAGTAGGGACTGTAAAGGAGATCAGGAAACAAAAATTCTATAACTTGTATTGCTCCCTAGAAGAAACAGAAATTTCCCTTTCCCCCTTCCTCTTCCTCAGTTTTATAATTGGGTTTTTTTTTTCCTAGAAAGCCATTGGCAAGGGAAATGCTATTAATGGCTTCAGGGCTACAGCTTGAAGTTAAAGGTATTGCAGATAATCATAAACAGTTATATGGGACCCATTCCCGCAGTAATTTAAAAAGCTAAAGTTTAGTCCTTTTACAAGAAATGTACAGTTTTAGAAGCTTCTCTCTATGTTTCAGGATTACAAGGAAGTGGCAGCTGCTGATTGTTCTACCTTCAAAGAGTAAAATCACACACTGAGCACCCACTAGGGCTCTTCTTCAATCTTATCTCTTACAGAGTGTTCAGCCCAGACAGACAGCAAAGGACTGCTAACAATTCCTTCTCCCCTTTCTAACCCTACATTAGATCACTGTCAGGTCTTCTCAACAGCCTTTTACAACAGAAGTGATCAAACTCACACAAATGCATATAAAGTATTTTAAAGTAACAAGTTATTCAAAAATTATCATACCACATTTTCAGAAAATAGGGATTCAGTTGGTGTGAAATTATACTGCTTTCAAGAACTTCCATTCTCTGTTATTTCAGGAATCAGAAGGGAAGAATGGGTGACGAGGAGGTTATTTTCAAGCAGTTTGACTTGCTGTCTTTAAGAAAACAAAGATATTGACTAAATGACTGTCTTTCATGTGAAGAAAGCTAGATTTGGAAATTCTTCTATTCAGGTTTAGATTTCATGCTAAATTACACGGAATGGAATACAAGAAGTCTCATCTGAGTACTGCCTGAGTTTTCCCTGAACACCAGATATCAAGTACCAGACACAGGCCTAAATAGTCTTTTATGTATAGACACAGGGAAGCATGAATCACATTTTCTAGAGTCTGAGAGCACAATCTAAGCTGCTACATAGCCAAAGGGTTTTATATTTTCCCAATAGATCTGAGCACTTCTGACTGAGGCACTGTTTGGCAACAGAAAGAAATACTTCTGATCCATATGTTTGTAGTTAACAAATATGTCACTGGATTCTCTTGTTTGGACACAGATCAGTTCTCCCAGGAATGCCCCTCATGTGAATAGAGAGCTTGCTTCAAAAGAACCAGGTCACATACTAGAAGCTGTCTGGCCTTGGCAACATGGATCACCTCTTAACATGGAAAAACAGCTTGTCTGCTCCGAAGAGCAAAGTTAGCTCATTTCAACTTAGCTCTGTACTCCTGCCTGGGAAGCATAAGTTATTTCCAGCTGTGCTAGATACCAACAGTAGCTATTCTAAGTTGGTTCTGATATATTTTCCTGGGCCTAACTCTTTCCATTTCAGTGAAAGTAGGTGTTCTAAACCATCTGGTGAGAGAATCTGTTAATGATGGTTTGAGTTCTTTAGGCACCCACAAATTATCATATAATTATCATAAAGTATTTATTGGTTATATTACCATCCACATTGTTCCAACCTCTTTCCAAGCTGATCCTATCTGAAGGGCATTATTCCTTTGTAAGCAGATGAGAGACAGTGAATCAATGGTGTTGCACTCAGGATGTGTCTGACCCATTTTTCACCATGACTGCTACCATCATGAATCCCTTTCGGTTCTGCTAAACAGACAGTAAAATGTACATTTTCTAGAAGCACTCAGGAAAGCATGTGAAATCATCCTACAATCTTGATTGTCTGAGAGATCTGACAGTAGCCTGAGACCCATTTAGAATATGCAATATCCCAGGAAACTGGGCTATGTTGCATATGGGAAATACGTGCAAGCTAACATGATTCAACACTATTTGCTTAATTTGATCACAATTCCTTTCCATTGCTACCTGTGGAGAAGAAGTATAAGACTGCTTTGAAAATGATTGTGTAGATGCTTGAGTCAGTCCCTGACAGATGCATCATACATGTATATAATCTCAGGATATTTTGCAAAAGGAACTGAGAGAGGTAGGATGAATTTGTTGAGACTCACCAAACAAGACATCTAAAAAATAAGTTTCCTGTCTAAATAGTCATGTAAACTCTGTTTTTAATCTTTGCATAGCAAGAATTTAGAAGATTATTGAGACCTTGTTAGATTGAGGAAGGTCAAGAGTTCATTGCTCCCTACTCATCTTAGACAGCATATTAGTTCTCCTCCTGTCTGTTTTTAAAAATGTCTTAAAAACTATTTTGAGAGATAACTAGGTTGGAGATTCTGTTTCCAATAGTGGAAAAAGAGCCAAGGCATGAGGAGTCCCAGCTGTTAAATACATGAAGTGCATAGTGTTCTCTGTCTCACATATATCCCTCAAAAGCATGCAAAGATTCAGTATTTACCTACATATTTATCTGAAAATTATCTGATTTATCTGCTGTAATTTACATTCATATTTACAGGAGAGGTTAGCAAAAGCTAAGATTCTTATGTATCTTCCTTTTCACTCAAATATAAAGTGTCTTATAGCAATTTTGTTTAATTTCTATAGCTACTTATAAAATAGTCCTTGTTGACACATGATTCATGATAGAAAAAGTAATTTAGGCAATGTAAACATTTTTTCCAATAAGTAAACAAGATCTGTGGGTATAACACTGGGGTACTATCCTAACAGAATGAGTGACAATGCTGTATGCCATCTATGCTAGCAGATGTAGACTGGATCCTGTCTGAATCAAGCTTCCTTTGACTTCACACAGGCTTGTTGTTGGGAAAACCTGGTTGTTATATACCAGATGCACCCCTGAGAACCTGCTGATTATCAACAAAAAGAAGGGGAAAAGACAAAGGACTAAGGTGACAATGTAGACTTCCTATGCCTGAAATAATTCTAAAGAGTAAAAAAACCTCAGCTCAGAAATGTCAGTCATTGTCATGAAAAAAAAACCAAATGTCACTTGAGAGAAAAAAATAAATATAAGCTTATCTTCTAAAAGTGACAGAAGTGAAAAAGTGCCACAGAGTAAACATCAAACACACCCCACAGAAAAAAATGTTCTATTTCAAAGCTCTGTTGCCCAAAACAGTGGGTAATATGGGATTTCCTAGCAGAACAAATTGTTTTAGTATGAACACAACTGAGCAGGTGGGGCAAATTACTATACTGGGCAGCTGAAGTACAGAAAACAATCTAATCTTAACTCTAGAAGAACAAATGTGCCAATAAGTTGGTTGAGTCAGCAGTGCTTTGGACATGGGCTTGAATGGCAAGTTAAAACACATGGCAGAAATCTAGTTGATTTTGTTGGTACAAATCTTTACTAATATTTTAAGTCATAAAATGAATCAAAATTACCTACGAAACACTTCTTGTTGTTATTGGAAATGTTCTTTTTTTTCTTATTTGTATAGTCCAGACACTGTGTTATAAGACTAAGAGCTCAAGAGCCATATTTTCAAGTTTTTCTGGCAACCTATTAATTTATTAATGAAAATTGGGATTCTGACATTGTCACATGAACCCAGGCTTCAGAAAAACACTGAATAGTGAACAGCTCTACACAGAGTCCTGTAACTTACAGCTTCAGCACTGGCAGAGCTCCCCTGGACATCAGCAGAACCATATCGGTGTAGATCCACAGAACAGTTTGACAGTACAAAGATATCACTGGAATTATTTTAGAAGAGAGCTGGAGCAGGAAAGGTAAAGAATTTTGGCTATATCTGCAATACTAAAAAAAGTAATGCCAGACTGTTACTCTGCCAAAGTGAAAGGCAGGGTAGGGATTATTGCAACAATGAAATAAGGAGCACAAGCAACTGAGTTCTGGTGCCTGCATAAGAGGAATATTATCTATCCTGGCTAAGATCTGCAGATAATGGTATTGTAGCTCATATGGCTAATGATTCTCTAATCATCTGTTCAAAAAAGCAAAGAGAGGAACTCACACTACGACATGGAGATGGTGAAGGAGGGAGATAGGATGGGAACTGCCTCTTATGGAAAGGGAAGATGTTGATTCTGCTGAGCCATTGCTGTCATTATTTGCTTCTACTCTCCCATCTGTCTGTCAGGAAAGAACGGAAAAGTTCAGTCTGCATGTGAACAGTATTCACTAATAGCTGAAGTCAAGGTTAAAAGGTTGTAGTAAGAGGCCAGCGGTTCCTTGGGGGAACTGAAACTGAGGACCATCTTTGAGAACAGAAGAAAACCAGGAGTTGATAAGATGGGAGAGATCCTGCAAATGTAAGGGAGCAATGAAGATGGGACAGACTTTAGGACTGAGGAGCTAAAATTCCAATTTGAGCACTAGTTATTTGAGTTTTGGAGGGCTAAAGGGGCATTGAAACACAGTTGGAAGCCTTTTTCAGGAAAGAAGAGGAAAACAAAGAGTTCAGGGGAGTGAGGAAAGTGCTAGTTGCGCCTATGAGTTCTAAAATGATTAATTATGTAAAAGAACTCTCCCATAGTTTGGAATTTCTTCCTGTCAAGACCTAGATGTGTGGAGTAGAGCATCCCCAAAATCTTCCCTACCAGTAATATTCTACACAGACAGACTGACCAGTCTGATAATCTCCATGCTTTCAACACAGATGATAGAAGGTTCAGCCAGGTGCCTGGATGATATTTTGAAGTCAAGGGCAAAACTGTGTTTTCATTACTCTGGTACTCTGGTCTTTTTCTGCTGGTTTGGGGGGAGGTGTGTGGGGGATTTTTAAAACAAAACAAACACATTATATTTCATGTCCTGAAGAAAAAGAATCGCAGTGAAAAAAAAAAATTATTTCCATTGCTTGCAAATGTTAGTATATAAAAACAGGGGAATAGTGAAACAGCCAAATCAATTTGAAATGCTTGGCTGCAAAAATTATTTTCAAGCTGGATATACAAGAACCCAATCCCTAATCTCCTGACAAACTCTCTCCTGACATGAGCAAGAATATGCTTTCATCAATATAGAAAGCTTTCACTGAAATACTTGAAAGAAAGATCTGGATCCAAGCAGTAAATTGTAATGTCTACATTCAATGCAGTCTTAAATGGGCTCCCACAAGTCCTCATGTGTATTCAAATAAAAGCTAGATATTTTTATAACTGCCTGTGTGCTCAAACGAAGCCACCTTTTACACCCAGTTCACTGCCCAGATGGGATCAAATTATACAGCTTTTTCAACAGGACTAATTCTACCTACAACCCAAAGCAGGATAGCACAATCCAGTCCTGGTCCCAAAGTAAATGTGTTAGAAGTGCAGGAATATGCCTACAGGCTCGTAAGCCACCTGAGAGACAGAATGCATTAACACTCTGCACAGTCATGTCATGTCAGTGCATGCAAATTTATCTAAATGGTATCAGCACCAGGTTTGTCCCATGCCCCAGTGCTTTGGGACACTGGGGAATGGACCTACGACTATCAGCACTTCAGCAGTCTAAACAAACTGCACAGGATTTTTCTTATCTAATTTGGGCACCTAAAAATTTGTTTTGGTCAGTAGTAATTCCCAAAGATGATTCAACACACATATTTAGAAGCCTAAGGTAATTAGTTTGAACTGTAACAGCTAATGCTTAGCTGCCTAAATTAGATTAAACTCGGTATGTAACTGCAAATATCTTTTGAATATAAAACAGTTTCTTGCCCTTACAATAGCTACACTTGCATCTGAAAAGCCAGTGCTTTCTCTTTCTGAAAGAATAATCACTTAATATGTATTGTAATGAATTTTTAATGGAGGTGAATGAATTGGGAGGAAAAAAGGAGACCTTTACAGTTATCCCATGGTACGTAATACGATTTTTTAGAGTCATTCTCTCCAGGGTAAGAATTTGACTCAGGTCAGATAGTGCTTGGCCTCTCTAAGGAAGGCTGCCAATATACCATAGCGTCAATTAAGGTGATTTTTACTGAGCATATTCTTTGGAAACTGCAGCTCATTTCCTCAAAACTGAAGTAAGGCTGGAAAATAAATTTATTGTTCCATCAGATTAAAGGAACAATCTGTTAGGAATGGAAAAAGACATCTTTGAATTGGTGATCTACCAGTAAAGTTGTAGGGAAAAGATATTATGCAAATGGAAGAGCAGAAATTTTTAACTACAGGCTTGGAAAATTAAAATTGTGTGAGGGTAAGTTGTAAATCTGTGGATACCTAATAACCTGAAACAAGGAATATCTGGCTTCTCTAAGGCTGTCTGTCTAGTTTTCAGGTGTCATCCAAATGCAGTTCATGTTGAAATCAGCTAAAAGAGGGTTCCACAGGGTAATATAAGGACAGGCATTACTGAAAATACACATTAACCTATACTGATTGATCCCATCTGTTTAAGAGAAAAATGTTCTTCTGGTTTTGCATCCTTCACAGGAAAATATTGGCTTTGATTCCCCAACTTCTCTTGTATAAATAGTATGTTCACGTAATAGTTCCAAATGTAACTATTTATAATGGTGACACAAATTAGGTAAAGAAATGTCAATGGCTGTTGCTTGTGACAAAAAAAGTAAAATTGCATATCAACTCACTGTGACAAGCAGTATCTCAAATGGCACGTCCTGAAAAAAGAGATGATGTACTGAAGTAACTTTTTAGAGCTGTGCATGGTAGATTAGATGTGAAGTTTCCCTTAACGTTAACAGAAATTACAGGCTTAAGATACCACAAATGATGTTGGGATTCCTTTCTGTGTTATAAGGCAAAATCCATTGATTTCCATTAAAAAATAAAGCTCTACAGTCAAAGGAGTAGATGCAGAATGTATTCTTATGTTGTCAACAGTCACAGATTGTGAGCACCAAAACAGTCACAGCTAAAGAGAAAGGAAAAACTAGCTTCTTCAAGCATGGCTGTAACACCTTTTACTCACAGTTTACTATCATTTACAATTTAGTTAGGGCTGTAACTAAATTCCCAGACGTCAAGTAACATCTAAGTCCTCATCAGGCCTTTTCAGTTCTTTAGATATAGATATAGGACTAAACTGCAGAAACTAAAAGTAGATCAGTGATAAATTATAAAGGCTTTTTTATGAATAACCAGCCTCTCAAATGAAGCCTGGCACTTGAAAACAACCTAAAAATTGCAGTACAGCTAGAAACTACTTTTCAAGGAACTAGCGCATGAGATGTACAATCTTACATTTTTCCCTTTTCAAATGGCATTTATAATGGTTTTCATCACAGAGATAACAGAGGATGTAACAAAATTATCTATGCATTTAATTTTCTAAAAACTCCTGACCTAAACAATGTTATCCACATTTTTTATTGAAGGGAATTTGAGCAAAATCTGCTTTCTCTGGGAAATGTAGGAAGTCTGTCAGATATGCCCATGAGAGTGGATCTCCCAAAGGTTTGCCAGTTTAGCCTGGTGGCATTTAAGTAATTTTTCTTTCTTCCCTGTCAGTTTTTTGGGGTTGTGGACAGTTTGGGAATGCAACTTTGGCTACTGAAGGTTAACTGTGCTGCTGTGACTGACAGCTTCATTGATAACCTCATAATCTAAAGGGAGAGAATGATGGGCGCTGCACACTGGCATGATCTGCTCTTAGAAGCCTGTATTGATCCCTCTGCTGAAAAAGTGTACAACTATATTTTTGGGTGCTCTTGTTATGTGGTGTCATTGTTTAGTTGTTAACTGTTCTTTTGTTCTGTAAAAAGGGGCAAGTCTGCAACACTTGACCCAGGTGAACTTTTGACATTCAAGGGAAGAATAATTAGGAATAAATTGCAGTGTCACACAAAACACTATTTTTTATGTTTCGGCTATTACTTTTCCTTATTTGATGATTAATTAACCAAGTCCATGTTTACAACTGGAGTCAGAAGTGTAGACATGAGGATCTATAGTTAATTTTTATCACTACTCTGGTGTTTTTAAACCTAATCAGGTTCATAACATTACAACAGTGCCATGTAAGTTGTTCAGATATGTTAGTTTCTGGATTTATAGAATAATAGAATAATAAAATAATAGAAGGCCCAGAGAAGCTCCGTGTATGCCTGAGAAATGTTCAAACCAAAGTCATGATCCCTCTGAATAGGGTCTTTCTGTTGTACAACATGGCAACAGCAACAAGAAACAAAAATGTAAAAAGGCAGATAATATTATTTAACAGTAATTAATGAGAGGGGTGAGGCACTGGCACAGGCTGCCCAGAGAAGTCGTGGATCCCTGGCAGTGTTCAAGGCCAGGCTGGATGGACTTCTGAGCATCCTGGTCTAGTTGAATGTGTTCCTGCCCATGGCAGGGAAGTTGGAATGAGATTATCATTAAGGTCCCTTTCAACTCAAACTATTCTATGATTCTACAATTAATTAAAGAAATTTTTTTTCATTCCATTATTTTTTGTGTCTTTCAAATAACTCAGGTATGAATCTTTCCTCAACTGGAAATGTGTTTGCGGGAAATACAATGTAAATATAATAAATTTTATTATATTTACAATGTAAATATAATAAATTGTTTTAATAAATTATAGAGTTCTCCTTGTTCAGTGATGATATATGTTAATAACAACCACTTTTTAATTCAAAAATTTCCATTCACATATGACATCATCTAGTCTTTCTGCTTATATGTTAATACTGTCACAACATAATAGAGTAAACATAAGTAAAAGAAATAAATTTATCATCCTAACTGTCCTTGCAATATTCTGTAGCCCTATCCCCTTTGTTTTGTGCAGACATGGCAGGAAAGAAATCCATGGGTTACTTAGGAAATGAGACATTCCATTTCATCTTCACTTCTAGTAAAATTCCCATTACACAGGTCTAAGTCATTTTCTGGTCATGCTTTGTCGAGCTCAGTCCAATTAAATCATAATTTTCCACATTTTTCAAATCTAGGTTAAAGATCCTGTTACTCCAACATGATAAATTGCCATTGTTTAGATAGTATAACCTCAGCAATTCAGTTCTAGTCATACAGTGTCTAACAGTAAAGCCCTAGACTTCCCATGTAGCTCAAATACTTGCCAATTTCACACTTGATTTTCTACCTGCTCTACTCTGCAGTTTTCATCCACTTTTTTCATGTTTATAATTTTTTCAGAATTATTTTTGATCAAACCATTACAAACCATAATCTTTAAAAAGTTCCTTGATGTAAATGTCATAACCCTGAAGTCAGATTCTGTTTCTGAGTTTGTCTTCCTTTGAATTAGTGGTGTCCAGATATCTCCATGTTATAAAGACGTTTGAAACTCTTGTTTAGCTGTAAAGAACTTTGATTCTGACAATACCCTGTACCAGTGGACATGCAGCACTCCTGAAAATATACATTCTAGGACCTCTTTCTATGTTGAAACACCTAGAGAGCTGTGCTAGGCATCCTTGTGCTCTCCACTCTGCCCTCCTCTGTTAGTAATCCTGGCAGAGAAACTAAACTATAAGGAGTCCAGGTTTTAAGCTAAAAGTACATTTACACTGTCTAAGAACTTAGTCCCCTGGCTCCTTCTCAGAAACCCATTCACTTAGTTGTCCTGGAGTCTCTAGTGGAGACACCCAACTAGTGTTTCCTGAAATGAAACTTAGGTGTGCTTCAGAGAATAATTGACCACAGGGCCATTCTATTGGCAATTTGATTACCTTTCTTTCTGTTTCAGTGACTTTTGGAGCTCCAAATGGTTATATATGCCTTTGTACCTCCCCATAAATTTCATCAGCTGATCTTAATTTCAAACTATTAAAAAAAAAAAAAAAAAAAGGGCCCTCAGAGGATTCCAGACATTTTGAAACAGATAAACTATATAAGCTAATAATTGTTTCTCACACACCAAGAGATACAACACATGGTACAAAGCAGACTTTTGCCTTCTCTGTTAACTTTGACTGCAGCAAAGTTTTGGACACTGTCACAGCATCCATAAGCATACTTTTGAACAGAGTATCCCTAAAAACAAACTAAAGAGAGTTGGACTGGTTGGGTAACCTATAAGTTGGGCTGAACACTGACTGAACACAGGGCTCAAAGTGCCATGAACATCAGGAAAAAGTCTAACTTGCACCTGGTTACTAATAGGACTCCCTAAGGGCAGTGTCTAGGGATAATACCATTTAATAACTTCATGCATGACCCAGTTTGCAGAGGACACAAAACTGATGTGGAAAGTGATCAATACACTGGAGGGCAGGCTGCTGTTCAGACACATTGCCTGCACACAGCAAAAACTGATGGTCGGTACCCTCATGATTTCAGCAAAGACAAATGCAGCATCCTGCACCTGTGACGAAATAAACCAATGGAAGAGTAGTGCACCTCAGTATTACAAAATGTTCCCATCGTAACACACAGATTTGATTTTTCTAACTTGTTTCCACATGTTAGAAGTTCTTGAACTTCGTTAGGGTTTGCTGAGGAAGTTGGTCTAAGATTATTCTGCATTACTAAAAATATTACTAGTGTGTTTCATCTTTTAACCTATGCATTATAACTCATAGAAGTCAAAGAGTTGTGTTGAGAATGGTTGTATCTTTGCATCCTTTCCCACTCTGCAGCCTTGAGTTTATGCTACTGAACTCCAGGACACTCACTGTAACTTAGTTGTCTACTGTTAAAATATTTCCATGTTTCTTGACAATTTTTTCCCCTTGGCTACCCTCCTAAGCAAGTCCTTAGAGTAATTCAAAATTTAGCTGGGGTTAGTGACATATTTAAGTTTATTTAATTACTAGTAAACACACAGATTGAATGCAACTGTCCTATATTTTTTATCTTAGGACAGTTTAGTAGCATTTATTCAGTAAGTATTAATCTTGCAGTCAGAAAATGAATACCTAAAAATTTAGTATGTCGTCAGTTGGCTGAGGGAAGAAAAAAAAAGCAAACCAAAGCCACATCACAAAACAAACAAACAAATAACAACAAAAAAAAATCTTTCCAAGGTGTTTGTAGCTAGGGTACATTACTTTTCTTCCTTTTTGAAATAATGATAATGGATAAGTGTAGTTAAATACACAAACAGGACTGCAGACCTATCCTCACATTAATGCATGCCGGAAAGGTTTTACCAAGGGAGAACAGAATAAAATCAGAATTGCAATCTCTGCACTCACACACTTAGAAGGACAGACTGTTTCTTTCCCATGAAAGCCCTGGATTTACAGTAGTCCCTCATACATAATTTTTATGATATTTCAAGCTTCTTGCAAATAGCACATATTTTAAATAAATTCTCCCTGCAGGTTTTGGGCACTGTGTCCAGGAGTCCAATAGGCCCTCAGACTCCCTCTGGGCTTCACCTAAACAGCACTAAGATCAGCCTTCCCATACCTGCAGAGCACAATGTAGCTGTTGAGAATTTTGGGTATGAGTCACTCAGCAAATATGTGGGATCTGCAATTAATTTTTTACTAGCCTCAGTCAATGAAGCAAAGTCTTCTGTAGTATCCAAGACCCATCTATTACTATGTCGTGGAACTGTAACTCTGAGAAAGCAGAGAAAGGCTTTTAATCAGAAAGCTTTCACAAGGTTTTTGAATACCTGAGAACAATGTGAGACCCCCAAATGTACTGTAAGGGCTAGAGTTCGACAAATGTTAATGTCTTTTATATATTCACGTACTTAATTTGCAAATGAGCAGTATTGATTGAGAGTGTTTCTTTAATGATAATGCCAAGCAGTGGAGTAGAGGTAACATATAAATTGTCTTTTCTTCACTTGATCTGAAAATGGATTTTGCCATTATGAGCCATTGTTTCTATTCAGTAGGCAGTTCACAGTTGAATGCATTTGGAACTGAGTTATCACAGAATAATGGTGACATGAACATGCTTCACCTTTGTGAGATTGCACATTTAAGTTTTTTTTCTGAATAAATTGTATTGATTTAATATATTTCAAAAATGTTCTAACTTTAAAAGATTTATATAGTCAGTACTTCCACAGTGTGGGTTAAGTGAAAGCTTTTTGCTGTTAAAATTATAGAAATTACCTTTGCTTTCATAGACGTTAGTTTTCGAGTGCTTAGTTTAAGGTACTTAATAGGTAGAATCTAATTTGACTTGTTTACTCTTAATAGTTCTAAAAATCGATTAACGTTTTAACCATTTTTTCTGTTTATTTCTGGTTAATTTAATTTTCTGGAGGCTCTTTCGGTTTTGTTTTGTGGGGGTGTTTAATCTAAAATTGAGGACCAAATTATAATTTCTTGTAGGGAGTTAATTTTTATGTCACAAGATCATGGATCAATTAACTCACAATCATAAGTAGTAAGTGATCCTCCTCCAGGCATCCACCTGCTCTGGCACGGGCACCTCCCCATGGGCTGTGGGTGGATCTCTGCATCCCCCGCGGATCCCCATGGGCTGTGGGTGGATCTCTGCATCCCCCGTGGATCCCCAGGGGCTGTGGGTGGATCTCTCATCCCCCGTGGATCCCCATGGGCTGTGGGTGGATCTCTGCATCCCTCGTGGATCCCCATGAGCTGTAGGGGCACAGCTGCTTCACCATGAGCTTCACCGCGGCCTGCAGAGGAATCTCGACTCCAGTGCCCGGAGCACCTCCTCCTTCTCCTTCTCCACTGACCTTCGTGGTGCCATGTTGTTTTCCCTCACATGTTCTCACCTCCTCCTCTTCTCTGACTAGAATCCAAAATCTTGTGACTTTGTTTTGATTTTCTTCTTAAATATGTCATCACAGAGACATTACCAACCTCTCTCAATGGTGCAGTTTTGGCCAGCAGCATGTGCATCTTCAGAGCCATCAGCCACTGGTGCTTCCAGACATGGTGGGAAGCTTCCAGCAGCTTCCTCACAGGAGCCATCTCAGTCCCCCCTGCTACCTAAAACCAGGCTGTGCCAAACCAGTACAGAAATAAATAGCCACAATTTCCTGCCTAATTGTTCTTCCTATTTTCAGCATAATTCCCCTCAGAATTAGTCATATCCATAACATAGACCAAACGGACAAGCACCAATAAGAGAAGTGAGAGAGCGGTTTACAAAAATTTAAAAAAGAATAATTATACAGAAGGAAGAGGAAAATATGATAAAATGTGAAGATGCAAGTTGAAGAGGTTAAAAAAAGGAAGAGTTTGGGATATGACAGACAGAAAGGGAAAGGAATATGAAACTGCAAATAGATGATAAATAATGGTTACCCAGCTAGAAAGGAAAAATATAAAGAATTGAATGGGAACTGCTTACTGTTATCACCTTTGCATTTTAATATTAGTGGCTGCAGAACTCAGAATTACAGCACATTTCCCTGTCTCTACTATCATCACTCTTTTAATCCACTTTCTGCCTTCTTATCTTCTTACCCTTTCATTCAAAAACTTGCCCTTTGACTGGCTGAATTGGCTTTATCTCACTTAATATGACCCTCTCCCTTCTTTTCATCTTTTCCCATGGATCAGATATGTCAGTATGTATGGCTGCACATGAGGAAGTATATATAGTTACTGGCTTTTACCTACCTGCCTGTTCTAAATTTAGTGTGCATATTTCAGAGTCTGAAATATCTGAAACACCACTATCAGTATTGTCTGGATTCTTAATGGTATTCACAGAATATACAAGATGAGATTTAGGAAGTTACTGTTCAAATAGCAGAAATATTAAAAATTTTAGCATGCACCTCACTCCTTTTCTTTATCTTGATCCCTTTTTGTTTTGATAGATGAAACATACCAAACACACTCCCCGGTTATATCTCCAGTTACTTGAAACCTAATCACATTAGAAGATTTACTCTCCTGGTGCCTTTACAGCTAATCTCAGATTATCACACACAGAGAAATAAAAGAAAGCAACATTAGGACTTGTACCTGAGTAATATCTGCCACAGGAAGCCATATAGCAGTGTTATTGATACAATAGCTGACTTCCTGACCTCAAAGATATTTTACTTAGTATGCCTAGCAATAAACATTTACCTGTAAGAGCGGAGCTCATTAAAAATATATTTAAAGACTCAAATCCTACCTAAGAAGAGAAAGATAGCATGACTGTTACTAGAAGAGAAATACTAAAATTCATTTATAACTCCAGAGACTTAGTACTGCGCACTTGTTATTGCCATGTTTGTATTTGAGTCCGGCTCATGAAGTCGCTTTGAAGAGCAGAATGAATGCTTTTCACTCACTGGGACACATATACTGGGATAGAGTGAACATACAAATCACATCCACACCTGTAAATCAAACTCTTGGATTTGCTGTCCCCTTAGGCATGCCAACTCCCACTTTGTACCAAAGGACAAAGTAGTTAATGCCAGCTGGCCCCAGTCCTGCCCGTGGTAAGGGCTGTTCAAATAATTTAGCTGTCTAGATGTGGGTATTTCACAACTCATGCAGATCATTAGTTTAATTTACTAATACAAAAGCTGTGTATTTAAGAGCAATTTGGAACAATTATCAGCAAAAACGCATTTTTCTGTCCAGATTCGCTGAGCTTCTCATAGTAAATCAAGAAATAAGAATTTCTGTGTGTTGTGCATCTCATCTGGAAACAGACTTCCTGATGTGCTAAATAGATTGGATTCCAATATCTTTTCTTTGCCTACAAAGGGAGATGAAGTTGGTTGTCAGAAAGTCAAAGTATACACAGCAGCTTTCTAAACTGCAGTAGAATGAATCCTATTCTGGATAGGTGATATCACCTGTATTTCAGTTCATTCAGAGCTGGAAAGAAACTGTATGAGATCATGAACATTTTTAGCTAATTCTGGGAAGTTTGAGGGAAACCTTTGCTTAGTTGCATTGTTTAATGTATTTAAATATGCTGCATTTAGGTAAGCTGTCTGTTGGGAATAAATCAATGTGAAAGCTATCATTTTATTCTATCACACATGATGGAATGAGATAAAATGGCAAAAAATCTCAGAGAAAAGCATTGACGTATTTTAAGAGACGCCTGTAAGGCAATCCCTTCTATTCCCATTGACCAGGGTATAACACATTTTCAGTAGCACGTCACTGTCAAAAGAGCAGTTTATGTTCTCACATTTCAGTGAAAACAGTTCTGCAGCCTATAACTGTTGTAACTCTACCAATAAAATGTTTCTATAGCAATTTGTTGACTATATTCCCAAATTTTATATCAACAACACTTAAATAAACTTGAGTGAAAATCAGAATTTTATTTGGTATCCATAGGTATATTCACTAAGATATCCCTACTGTATATTGAGTCACAGAGCTGTTTTCCTCATACTCTCAGAAAAAAGATGGATAGGGAGCCTACACTGGATTGCATAAGCAAAATTAGGATCACAGGAAATGAAATACATCTCTCATGTTAAATGGATTATGAAAAAATAGGCATAGGACTCAATGAATCAGAAATATATTTTGTCCACATTTTGCTAATATGACTCTTTCAAGTTAAATAAAGCAGTCAAGAGAACAGGTAAACTTTACATAACCAATTTCAAATATTATTTTCCTGCTGCTTACGAAGATATAAAATTTGCCAAAAAGTCATAGTAGTTTTTAGCCCAAATTTTTAACATCAAAAAAGAAACAAAGAGAGGAAGAGCACAAAGTGAAGCAGTCAGAAGTGCATAAATATCAGTTTTATCGATTCCAAAGGAAATATAGTGAGATGTCTTTTTTGCATTCAGATTTTGATGCAGCCTTTAATTACAGGTTCACATAGAGCTTTTTTCTTTACCGTTGCTGTCAGGGCAGAGAATGGCAACTGTCCACGTAATGAGCAACTATTCAATAGCTGTTTTCTCGTTTATGCCCAATGAGTGGTTCAACAGATTACTTACTGTGTGTTATTTAAACCCTGCTCTGAATACAGAGTTATTCATTTCCTGTGGCTTTTTTTCTGGTACTTGTCAGTGTAGTATCTGAGTGCTCTTCTTAGACTAATGACTACTTCCACAACCATCTGATGAAATTATCATCCCCATTTTACAGATTGAGAACTGAGGCACACAGATAGAAACGTCCAAAGTGCCCACTAATTTTCTCATTCAATCAAAGAAACACAGAACCTGATTTTTTGAAGTACTAAGAATTAGAGAGCAGTTTAGATGTTCAAAGCAGCATCCCACAGACAGTCACGGCAGCTGTGAGTATACACAATTTCTGCAAATCAGACTCTAGAGCCTCAATAGAGGAAGTTAGAAAATAAGGATCACACAATTATGTGTGTCTACATGGTGCGTTGCAGATATTTGAGAGTATCTGGGGCAGGAATGAACCACTTGGATACAAGAAGCAGCATAGTTGTGCTTATACAACATTTTAAATTAACTACTTAGCTCTGAGAAGTAGGGTATTTCAAGCCTGCTTCCCAAGACCTTGCCACCCTCTCTCATGGCCTCCAGCCTCACTCGCTCTTCACCTGACATCTTCAGCAGCAAATGACTCCAGTGGGCCTGTGACAATGACAAGGAGGGTTTTTTGTAACTGCACAGTCCTGGGCTATTCCCTGAGGTGCTTCCTTACTCTATGCTGGATGAAAAAATGCTCAGTGGAAAAAAACTAGTATGTAATTATGTAACTCCATGAAGACAAATTAAGATAGCACTTTCTTTGACTGCTTCATGGTCAGCAATCTGAGCAAAATACTCTGGTTTGAAAAATAAAAATAAAAAGAGTCCCTTTTTCTGGTGAAAAAAACCAAACAAAACAAAACTGGCAGCATGAACACCTCTGGGTAATTTTAGCCCAAGTGCTTCAAGCTTGGCAAAATTATCAGCAACTGAAATCACGTCCAACATTTAGCAGTCTTGATTTCTATTCAATATCAATTAATTTTAATTAATAAGATAAATTAATTATTTCATTTAATTTTTAAGTTTTAGAACTGCATTCAGTAGTGTGACATATTAGACATAGCCCATTGATATGGACTGATTCTTATTGAGACAGAGCAATCATCATTGCAAACTAAGGATATAAACAACAGTTTCTTTGCATCCAGTTAAACATATCTAATTGCTTGGTTAATGGTAGTCTAAAGAGTAAACTCTAATTAAATCTGGGACTTTCTTAAGTATATTTGGATGAAAGTATTCTGAACAGTGCATCATTCATAATGAAAAATTTTTTTGTTTTCATGTAGAACTTGGACTACAAAAATGCAGAAATCAGTAAAAAACACAGTCTTCAGTGATTTATTTTTCATTCTTATTTATCTTAGAGCCTCATGACATATTAACATGGAGTTTTCAATCTTGCTTCTTTTTTTCCCAAAATCTTATGTCCGGAAGCTGGCAAATGTGCAAAGCAAACTCATGAATTTTAAACATGAGATAAATGAGAAATTTAGCTAAAGTGCTAACCTTTTTATTGTTTGAAATTCATCAGGTATCTGTTCCAGAGCAGTTTTAGGCAGGAGGATCAGAGGGATTATCTAACTCTAGAGAACATTAATAAATTAAAAGAATTTCCAGCACTTAATAGCACTCTTAGCTTCAGCGTTTGGGACCATTAAGGAGAAATACTTCAAATACATGTTAAAACATTGTTAATTGTCACAGCAAATGGCAACAACAGCAGATAAACACATTTTCAAGGAGGAAAGAAGTGAAGGGAAAATACAACAGGTAATAGAAACCTATTTATATTAAAATCTGCTCCACTGAAAAGCAGATTTGATTTTGGGTAGAATGCAGCCCAGGTAATTCAGGCACCTGATGGGCATGAAGTCTTACAAAACTCCTAGGTGCCTGTCTTGAAGGAGAGTTGTGTTTGATGATCCAGTCTCTCTCCCTTCTTAACAGATGGAAAAAGAAACTGCTGAAAGAAGGGGGACCTCCCACTCCATTTTGTGTCCTTTCCTCTTTATATCAGAAATCTCTGTATATATACATCCATTCCTTCTTGTGGAAAGCAATGGAACCAATAGGAAATATTAGATTCCTCTCTGTATTTGGATGTGTGAGAATAGCATTTTTTGCCTCTTAGTCAAATTCCAGATTGGATAATAGTAATTAATAATAGACCCATTTGCCCAAGTAACAGATTTCAACTGCAGAAGAACAAATCCACATCATGCAGTGCAGCCATAGCCATGAAGTGCCAGTGTCCGTGCTAGCCCTTTCCTTGAAACTGGAGCCCTATCCCAACAAATGGCCTACGGAGCGTGCAGCCTAGAGCTGGGCTGGCTCTCTTGTCTGGGAAGTGGTGTGGCTGACAGGTTCACTAATTACTCAAGGAATAGCCCCCAGCACAGGGCAAGTTTTGCTCAAAAAACCACTAATTTAAGGAGTGTGTTTACAAGGTTCAGCACTGCAGTGCAGCAGGCAGGACTGGACTTCGAGTGCATTTCACAATTATAACTCATAGTTTGTTCAGCATCCAGGAGACATATTTGTTTGCAATTAGAAACACTTAATACACAAAATGGAGTTTGATAATGAGCAGGATTATGAAATGTTGTCAAAAACAACAAATATCTGACACCAAAAAAAGGTCCAAACAATCTTTTGATATTTTCAGGTCCTTTGTTCCTCCTGTAGCCTTCCTGGCAAAGCTGTTTTGACTTTGTCCCAGCTCCTGGGGATGTAGTGTAAAATAGGCAGTATTCAATTCCTCATATTTTGCACTTGGGAGTTAAGGGAGCAAACAGACGGAAACTCGGCTGGGGTTATGGATGGGCCTCGAGGGGCTGCCTGGGTCAGGAGAGGAGAGAAAGAAACATCATGGGGGAAGTTTTATTATCTAGAAAGGGCATTGGGAAATTGGAGGTATTTAGTAAGGAAAGTTAGAAAGAAAGCATTAAAGAGAGGCATATTAGAAGAGAGGTTATAATCTGAGTTTCAGAAAGGCTGGTACACCTGGAGAAGCAGGGTAGGTGTCAGAGGAAAGAAGGTGAGTTTTTCATCTTTTACACCCATGTGCCTGCACTGTTATCAGAGTTCCCCTGTCCCCAAAAACACCCAACAAACAAACAACAACAACAAAAATCCCCACCAAAATTCAAACAAGACAGCTTTAAATGGGAACATACTGACTGCAAATTCAGCCCCTGGGAGTGATTACTGTACAGAGCAGAGTATCTTTATGAATTAAACCTTCCTGGTTCTATGCTATAGAAAATTACTCTCAGATGTGGAGAATCTTCTGGAAACCTGCCTTCCACCCACTGTTTATGACACTGTGAAAATGCTGAGGAGGCACTCCTTTAAAACTGGTATGTCTGTGAGCTCATCTTTGGCATACAGCAGTACTGAAACAAATTCATTCACAGATATTACATATACTGAGATAAGGAATATATGAGTTGCATTGTAAGCTGTATTAATCAGATGGAAGAGATGTGATTAAAAGGAGATGTTTATAGAGGTGGTACAAGGCTGGAACAATACTGTAAGAGGGAAGAAAATATAAATTAAGGTTAAAAAATAATCACACTTAGCACCATTTTCTGAGCAAAACTGAAAGTTATGTACTCCCTAGCTGTTCACGTACTTTTGGAAATTCTACTCCAGTGTGTCTGTACACATGTTTATATTCAAATAAATAGAATTTTTATCAGAGTGAAGTAAACAAAAAAAAAAAAAACAAAAAACCAAAAAACAAAACCCAAACAATTATTAGAACTGAGATTTTTCCTATTCTCAAAGGATTTTTTTTTTTTTAAGTTTTTTAGATACCAGCCATACACTTTCTGTAATACAAATCAGTTTTAATTCACTCTGAATTCCTTGGGACATTTCAACTTCTTTTGCAGTTCATATGCTTAGGGAAAAAGGCCCTAATAGTCTGCTGCTGAAAAAAAACAAAGACACATTGTAAGTTAAAACAAAAAATAAAAGTATATTAGAATAAATTAATCTCTACTCTGAAACTAGTTAAATGTCCTTTATTGGAATTACAGCAGGGTGGACATTACAGGTGTCAACAGTGTGTCAGGGTGTGAAGTTATGCTCCACCTTTCCTTTATTTCTTTAATCTGTAGGAGTTTTCCCCCACACAATCTGTGCTGCAGTTAAAAAAAGCAGCGTGTTCTTGCAAGCGATAGTTTGAGTAGACAGTTGTTTATTGAGCTGTGCAGTTTTTCTGCAAAGAGTCCATGGCATGAACTGAAATTTCTCAAAATTTTAAAATCTCTAAAGAAATATTTCATTTAACTTTTTTCTCACCCATTCTCCCCCTTACTCTACTTTTCTTACAGACCATGGATCCTCTTTGCTGAGTCCAGCACTAGGACCTTTGAAGTGAAATGCAACAGGTGTCAAATACTTGAGGTGTGTTTGGCCAGCTACTATTCTAGTGTCAGGAAACCATCCCACTCTGAAATGGAAGAGGGAAATGAATTTTTAAAATAATCACTCACTTTACTAAAAAATGAGCTCAGAAGCCCTCTTATGAGGTTAGGTAAGCAGGCACAAATTTTTGTTTATATTTGTGCTTCATTAATCTTCAAGCATTATTAAGTGCATCCCAACAGCAAAGCATTGCCAGTGAAGTCTCATGGATATATGGAGCTCAGAAAGATACTTAATTATCTTTTGCTGAGGTGTGCTAAGAAAGCCTGGCATCTGCTCTGGTATTGATGCCATCCTTTGCCATCCCTTTGGCACCAGTTGGATTAGGAAAAATACCTTTTATTACAAATGAAAATCATTCAGTAACTACTTTGTTTTCCACCTATTGTTCTCCAAGTGTTGCTGAAAAATCCTGCTGTAGGAGGCCTATCTTCATAGAGCGTTATGTGTCAGATACTGAGCCATGGAAAGTCTATTGATAAACCAATATAAATCATTTGAAATAAAAGACACATACTGTTGATTTTGAATAGCAATTTGTCAAGCACATTATGTACTGATTTTAATATGTCAGACTGTATTATTTTAAATTTGAAATGCTTAGTATTGTTGGCATGGGGGTTATAAGATTAAAGAATGGATTTCAGTGAAAATCTTTTTTTTCTGATTGTATCATTACTAGTATTGTGAATGTTCTTATGCATGCTCCAGTTTTGTAGCTTTATAAAGCACTGCTTTTGTATGCACTCCTACACATATACCCACATGCACAGCTAACACTGACCCTTGTAGCTATGAATATTTGGCATGGAGATGTTTTATGACTTCATGATTCATTTTTTTATAAACTAGAAAGCTCATTTTGCTAAACATCTAATTTACAAATTTAACACATGTGGTTTTATTCTCCAAAGAAATAAAATCAAAAACTTCAAAATTTGTCTTTTTTTTTGCTCCCATGGAAAAAAAAATTTTAAACCCCCAAATTTACAATCTGAACCACTGAAAACAGGAAGAGCCCCCTCAACAAAAAGTTTATTGCAAATCGATAACGTTATAACATTCCTAAGTTCAAGATGTTCTCATGAACACATAAGAAGGCAGTAAGGCAAGAACAAGCTATTCCATTGAATTAAATTGGCCTGATGATCCACTATATGGTATGTCTTTTGCACAAGAGAACACTGCTGATATTTAATAAAGTAGCATCAAATTCGTGAAAAGAACAGGAAAAAATGTTGTGGATCTACACCATACATATATATGTACAGATAATATGTAAAGCTGCATGTATATGTATCTACATGTATACACAATTTTTCATGTACTTATGTATAGATATATATGAATATATATCTGGGTACCTCAGTGTTATGTGTGTTTCTTAATATTTCACATTGCTATAACCATAGAGTTGCAGTTTAGGTCACAGAAAGTGGCTGTAGTCCGGAATCCTAGAAGGTGAGAGGTTTTTACAGGAAAGCATTACAGTGTGCTCACTCTATTCTTACAATTTTTTACTAAGCATCAGCTTCTGGCTAGTGTCAAAGGCAGGATATTGGTAGATTCTGAGTCTGACCCCATGGTGCTGTGCTTGCTTTCACACGTAAATCATTTTTATTTCTAATACCTCAAAGTAAGATCCTGTCCTATAGTAAAAAAATATATATTACTCAGTGCATGTGCTCTTTGAGAGCTGTCTCAGCCTTGGACAAATGTTTCGTAGTGGTGCCTTATACTTCAGATCTTGAAAACCAAACCCTTGCTTATGTAGGTCTTCAAAAAGGGATGATCTCTCTTCCTTCATGGCTTTAACTCTATGTGAGTTAATTCAGCCATGTATCAGGAGCAGATACAACTTATTTCAGGCACCTATGGAACTTGCCCTTTCTTTCCCACTGATGTCCTTGCCACAGGAACATATTCCCACAGGATCATGACATGCCATTACTCTTTCAACAAAACAGGCTTTCAGCAGGAGTTCCTTCATTTTCCGGCTTAAAACGAATTTTGCTTTGACAGTTTGTCCATAAAAGACTCATAATTTTTGATTTTGGCTGCTAATAAAATTGCTTCTTAGCCTCAATAAATTAAACATTATTTAAAACAGTTAATTCTCTATTTCTAACATGAGTCAGGATAATTGACCACCATCTTTCCAGACTGCTTTCTACTTTTCCATTGTCTTTATTTTTTTTTTAATCCTCTATTAATTAAAATGGCTATGGAATTCTCCAAATTAAATTGATGCTTGGGTTGAGAATTTACAAAAATTCCCTTAATTCAATAATAACTTCACTGTTAATTTGATTAGTGAAGATAAACCTTACAAAGATGGCACTCCTCTGGCTGAGCCATTCTGAGCTGCAGGATCTTTTCTACACATAGAGAGATCTTTTCTATTTTAGCAGGACAATTAGCTAGAACTAAATACTTTTTACTTGACATCTATTAGTAAATGCACAAATAAATGTATATTATGTGTGTGCATTAAACTGTTATGATTTTACATATTTTTCAACAATAATTTTTCCAATGATTCATAAGCCTTCTGGTTCACTAAGATGAACAAAATTTGAGGTAGAACTTAAAAAGTATACACAGGATTTTTCATCCTCTGACTAAATTCAAGCACTGTGTTAAGAGACTGCATACTTATTAGCATGCAATATACTTTGCTCTTTTTTTTCTAAGCCTGAGTCAACACAGCCGTGCTGTCTGCAGTCACTGCTGCAAACATTTCTTATTTCATAAAGAGACCTTTTAAATTTTAAGTAACTTGCATATTCTTAAAAGCTAGCAAGATGAGTGGTAATTACCATGTAGAATTGAAGACATTAGTAGGAGACTTTGCTCTGCTACTCCTGCTGATACATGCTAATTAAAAAAAAAGGAGAAGTGATATTGTTAGCAGTATTCTTGAACTCTGTGTGGATATAAGAAATAACGTGACATTACTGGGTCTTCTGTGTTAAGCTTGAATAGCATGTTGCAGCAGTACAGGCAGCAATGGCTAAGTTAAATAAAAGGAGATAATTTTAGAAGAATCTAAAGATTTTTATCTGTCTTTCATACTTCAGCATTGATGCTTGAGATGGCGACCTAAAAAACAGAGACTAGACAGGAATAAGGGAATAAAGGTAGGTATTTATTTGAAGGGCCTTCAAAGGTACACCTTGGGGAGTCCAGAGGCTACCGCCAAGATAGACCCTGGGTCACATGTTCTTCACACTTTTATTAGTTTGGTCCATTTGCATATCAGGGTTAATTGTCTAATTATAATTTCAGTTAATGATGTAACTACCCCGAGTTTGCTCCTCCTCTCAAAGGCTTTTAGTTTACACATTTTGGGGCCTGGTGTCCTTGAGGTGGAAACCTAGAGAGGTTTTTTATGTCTAACCAGCATGAGAGAACAAAAGCTAACAGGCCACTAGAAACTTCATTTACACACTACTGTACCGCAGTACAGGATTTCAAAATATAAAAGTTAAAACTTAAGGCATCAGCATGAGTAGACTGATGTTTAGTTCCACTCTAGCTAGTCACACTTGAGTCCAAGATAAAGATTAAATTACATTTTTCCCTTCATGACAGAATCACAAAGAATATCTGAGGTTGGAAGGGAGATCTGGAGATTGTCAAGTTCATCTCAAAGCTGGGCTTGTTAATTAGCCAGATTTTAACATTACGAAGGTCATGTTAATTTTGTATTAGAATGCAGTACCTGACCAAGGTGAATAACTCACAAAATTGTATGTTATTTAAATCCTGTTACTTCTAATTATCATGATTGTCTTTTCATCCTTCATAAGCCCATGCTGGCTACTCTTCCTCTCACTTTACATTCAGTGTATGTTCCTTTTATGTTGCCTAGGCGTACATGTATATCTCATTTTATTATTTCAAATATTGTTTTAGACATCTTTTCACTTCTTAGTGATATGAAATTAGTGAAATTCAAATGATATTTTAGGACTAAGTTTTCAACTTGGCTGACTTAAAAAGGCTGATTTTTTCCATTTACATATGCAGATTTAGCAGCATTTCTAAAGAGGGCTCTGTTTGCCCCACAGTACCATCCAGAGCAGTGTGCAGGCTTTAAATCCTGTGAAACACCTCTGTAGATCTGGCTTGCCATGGAAACTTCAGTCAGAATCCTCACAAGGGAAACTGAGGAACTGGAAAGGTAATAGAGAAACATTGCAACTTCCCTTTACCACATTTTGTTTTCATGTCAGAGGATCATGATCTTCCCCCTCCCCTAAAAATAATATCCATAAAATACCTTGAAAGAAGAAAAATATAAGACCTTGCATCCAACTGCATGCTTTCCAAAAGAAATGTAAGCCATTAAAAAAAAAAAAAAAAGAAAATAGATATTTCTCTCTTTGTAATTTCTTCTGCTTTTGAGCTATGTATTGTTAATTTTCCTTGTATTTGCCAGAACATGATGAAATTGTTTCTTTAGGAAGGAGTTCCTGCTTATTTTCTCATATCAGATTGATAAGGACTAAATTAAAATCGCCAGTCTCAATGACATCTGAAAATGCATAGAGATGCTACTCACAGAAAGTCTAATCTTTTTCAGGCTGAAGGAATACCAAAAGACTCAGCTGTGGTCTCTAGGTCACATCTAGCTTAGTTCCACCATGACCTTAAGTCATTATCACCTGGCAGATGTCTTCCGACCTGTGGGAAATAGGTTTGTTTTCAAACTTCATCTCCTATAAAATGCTGAATTTCCTATATATCCATGTCCCTGATGCAAGGCTTGACAGCTAAGCAGACAGGCTGACAATTGAGCAAGCACAGGCACTGAACACCTCTGCTCTGCTAGAAATGGCTTCTTCACAGCAGAGATGAAACGTGGTGATGGAAGCTATGCATAAAAAGCTTACTGAAAACCTGGACAGTCCTTTGCCTTTGGAGAGGCAGGAGAGGCAGGTTTCTAATGCTGCCATTAAAAATCACCCTAAAAATGTCACTGTATGAAGGAACGCAAATTCAAGGCTTGAGGGGAGAAGGGAGAACAGCCTTTCTATTTGTTTTATACCCATTTTGGAAATGTGAGGGAACTGTTTCAAAATTAAATTGCCCGATCCTAAAAAAGGCTAATAATCACCAACTGCTACTGAAGCACTTAATTCTAATTAATTCCTCATTAACACTCAGTTAGGATGCCACTCCACATATACCCAATAGGAAGAAATAAATGAGAGGAACAGTTGATATTCTGCAGTACTGTACAGGGTTTTTTTTTTCCATTAAGCTCTGTTCAACAGCATCAAGAGTGTCTTATCTAGTAGTGTCAGAAATCGTCTCAATGTCCTCTTTGTGTTGATCAGAATAGATTTTTCTAATGTTTTGGAAAGAAATCTTACCTCAAATCAGCATATTCTCACTTTATAAAAGAACCAGATACTTTTAAATTAATTTTAAACTCCAACAAAGTGTTATGGATTTAGGATGATAATTATTTGTTCTTTAAATTGCAGGGATATTGTACAAATTTCTGTTAATTGCATTCTGTGTATGGATGGGGAAAAAGTGCTTATTAGAATAAGCATTGAAGTTGCACTGCTAATTTAATAAACCTTCACTTCTGATAAAATTTGGCTTTGTCTTTACAACAATGCTAGCTGTAGTGATTTTACTGAGAATCTCACAATATAGGGTGCCTTAAATCAAGCCACAGCCACTGGAATCAAATCTGCTTTTACTCAATAAAATAAGTTTCTCTCCCTCAAATTAGGAAAAAATAATTTAGGAAAGGGGAAAAGGGATACTTGTCACAGTACATTTGGCTTAGTAGCATTGTTTAATAGCTGCACTGAAGTGATATTTATAGATATCTCATTCTTTATATTTTTGTCTTAGTCAATGATTAACCACGGTTTTTGAAACCTTAATGTACATTACCTGATTCCATTTTATCTTGGTTCAAAGATTCAAACGCATATTCTAAATTCAGCTTCTCAGAAATCATGAGGCTTGGAGACATCACACTGCTTGAAGTCTCAAGGCACCATCACTGTCTCATAAGAAGCAGGTTATAATGGTGCTACATGAATGATATCTGTGAATATCTGCTTGTACATATCCTAATGCATTATAGAGATATATCACTGTCAATTTAGAGATTATGTTTTTTATATGCATGTGAATACATATATAAAGGTTTATATATGCAAAACCTATATCTGGTTATCTTGATAGTTATGGAGACATGGTTATAAATGTCATATCTTATAAAATGGATGACAAGGTGAAAAAATCAATCTCATGCTCAGGAATACCAGTATTATTAAAAATTCTTGGTTTTTTAGTTTAATTTTGGAAACAGTTGTTCAACTCAATTACTGTCTGTGGTGGTCTTTTGATCCAGAGTTAGTTAGAATTTCTCATAATTCATCATACAATATTATTATCAAAATAATATATCTTTCAATTCCATTTAAATAATCTTGTGTTTTTAGCTGTGGACCTTCTGCAAACCATCACACTACCAGAACCATTGAGAAAAACCCATATAGGAACATCTGACATAGATAGTTTTTAAAATGTGATACTTCTGGCACTGAACTCAAATTTATTTCATTCAAAACATTTATTCTGAGTCAAATATTGTGCCTGGAGCCTCTACAACAACCTGGAGTTGTGGATGCAAAAAAAGTGGAAAGGTCTCATTTTCTTCATGGTTTTCCTGTCACCCTCCACAACAACTCTATATCGACCCTTTTTTAAAAATCTACTAGAAATTAGTATAAGTAGACCTTCTCAGAACAATTCCCATAATAAGGACAAATTTTCTAACTAGGCAGACCTTTCCAACTGCCTAGAACCACATTTTACAAGGACTATTAATTGAGTCTGTTGTGATTAGATAATTAATATAAGGAAAAGTACTTGTGGAAAAGGGTGGATTTAAAATTTTTAATGATGCATCATGAATCAGCTAGCAAAATAAAATAGTAGATGAGTTTCCTACTCCCCATATTTCCTGCTGAAAAAAATTAACCATCCAAAGGTTTTGTATGGCTGTTTGGAACATCTAAATGTACAATTTCCTTGTCTTAATTTGAAGTATAATAAAACATTTTCATGGGGTGTCAAACATGGAAATGCATTAGTTCTCTCAGCAGATATGGGCTTATATTTAAAAACAGTACATCTATCAGATGCTACATTTTTCACAGCTGCAGAAGTCTCAGTGTTATAGATTTCTCCTTTTCTTCATAACCATTTCAAACTCATATACCTATGAATAACTCTATGAATATGAACCATTTCAAACTCATATACCTATGAATAACTCCAGTGGTTTGAGTTAGCTACACTGATGCAGACCTGGAGGATGGTGTGAATTGGGCTTCTGTCAGGTTTTCCACTAAGCAATTCCTTTGACAGCAGCCTGAATTTGATGGAGTAATTGGCCAACCTTACAGCTGTGACTGAAATACCTGCCCAAAGTCAAGGACAAATGGAAAGGTCTCTGAGACATCTTAATCCTCAGAGAATTATGAATTTTGCACTTTGTTGTATTAAGGTTTATACTTACTATGATTTTGCTCTGTCTGAATGATTTATCTGTTAAGATATCGAAAGAATTTTTTTAAAATAGATGAATATAAGCTTTGGAGGCTCTAAAAATAATTATTTACCTATCTTTATACTTTGTAAGGTATACACTTATAACAAAAAGAGCGTCATTTCTATTAGCCTGCAGTCTGATCCTGTCACTATTTCAGAATGGAACAAATGAGGCAATTACTTTATAATCCTAGCATTACATCTTTGGGTTTTTTTGGCATGTTTTGGTAGGGTGGAATTTCTTTAATCAGTGAGATTTATAATCCAAAAGCTTGTCTGTGTAGCAGAAAAAAACCCTATGACCTGGTTCATGCTGAAAGCTCATGACAGAGAGTGAAGTGAAAGGATTGTGTACTTGGAGGTCTTACACGATGTGCAGAGTAGACTGCAGGGACATTTGAGTGTCAGGTATGCTCAGGTAGCAGGGCATGCCCATTTGGTGTGCATCCTTCCTTAACCCAAAGTTTCCTGTTTCTATAGGTTATATTTCTGAGTGCTACAGCTCTGCTTCCAGTCCATGTTTTTGACCTGTGTGAATTAAGGAGTAAGCAGACACAGAGTTGTTATAAATGGTTGGGTTCTTTTTCTTTTTTTAGGAATACTTCACTGTTAATTGTACTAATTATTTTAAAGTTGATAGGGGATAAGTTGCAGATATTGTACTGGGTGTAATATTCATTTGCAACCATGAGACAACGCAGGCAAGTCCATGTAAAGGAGAAGGAACTCTAGAGCTTTCTAGCACGTCATTATCATAATGAATTATGTCATCGAGAGTGTGGATTGGACCAAGCGACAACCAATTAAATGACACCCCTAAAAAAGGATTGGATGGGAATGAACCACTTAAACGAGCCAATCACGGCAGAGATCAACGAGCCAATAGCATTGAGGCTTCAGAATGGACCAATGGGACTGGTGCACTGGGTATAAAGGCTGCCCTGGGGCCGTGCCCTGGCTCCTCTCATCCTTTGCCACTCAGGGGGAGTGCCCAGCACCGGATGCGCGGCACCTCTGCCTTGTCGTGGGGCCTCGCGAGCTTATCTTGGCTTCCTGTTCTTGGCTGTTGTTTAATAAATTGATTATATTGTTCTGGTGCAGGAGTTCAGGTGCTCCTTTACGGGGGCCTTGGGCTCCCCCTCACAGATATCATGCACACACATGGATGAAAAGACATATAAACTCTGTAAGGTCTTCTGCTCATTTCAGGAGAAAAATATATTTCTGATTTTTTTCTATAACGTATATTGGAACTTTCAATCTTAATTAAAGTACACAACTTTATTAACATGATAGTATAGCAATAATATTCAATTTTTCAATGTAAATTATGACACAAATTGACCATGTGCTCAAACACATCATGTCAGATTCCCCTTCTATTCTTGAATAGACAGTAGAAACACATTCCAATGTAATATGAGGTTGTCACTGATGTCAGTATAAGAAGATTAGATAGAGTCTGTGCTGCCAAGCACAGGGAAAAAAAACGGGGAAATAAAGGCCTCTGGGAACTGCCATCTACTTAGAGCTGCTCATGAAGAAGCACATACATGACCTGGGGCATGTGTCCTCTCTTCCCCAAACAACTTCTGACAGTGTAAAGTTTCCCTTAAAGTACATTTCCACAGAAGGAGTGACAGGAAATACCCAAGATCCAACAAAGTACAAAAACCATCAAACCAGTTGTAGTTGCCTTCCCCCAACCAGCAACCCTGTGGTGAGCTCCTGGCAGCTGCATTTCAGTTAGTTCATAGCAGACAAAGTACTTTTAGGAACAGCTTGTGGGTTTCATGAACAAAAGTATGTCCTTTTCTAATTATCACTTTTCTGAAGCCCCTCTTCTTTGCACATCACGCTAATTTTGTAGGCATGAATAATTAATCCAATCTTGCAGGGGAGCAAAAAGGCCGCTTTCCCCACAAAACATAGGGAGTGCAGCTTACCCAGCTGGAAAGTCTGTGTATCACTGATCTTTATCATTCAGAGGTTTAATGCTTATATTTATTAATTACGTGTGGTATGAGATCACAATTTATTCTTCCCTGACACCCAGCTTGAAGAGTTTGGGGGAACCTGATAGATCCTTGCTGGGGCTTCCACAGCCAGTGAAGGTGACAGGGATTCATGACTCTTTGCCCATCAATAATTTCTATCTGCTAAAATGCACTCCACAGTCTCCAAACTTTGCAGTGAACATGTTGCCTTTCCTCTGAGTCAGAGGCACATTCCTGTTGGGGCTCGCACTGCAGAAACATTGTCTGTGCCAATGTATTCACTCTGTTGCTTGAGCATCTGCAGTTGCTGCAGTCATATCATTATGACCTATCATCCTCATTCATCAGCCAAGTGCAGTTTCCAGATTGCAGAGACTATGAGAAATCTTAGAAGGCTCCATTCTAAAATATACTCCCAAAACAAATGCCAAAGGAAAACCATTCAGGTGAAAAGTTGATTTAAAGTCTTTGGTTAAAGTGCTAAAGTCATATAAATTTTCTATGCAAATTTCTTGGTCTTCACCCAAAACAGGTATTTATCATAGCAGCTACTACTTTTCTCTTTAATGCTATTGTGTATCTAATACTCAAAATACCCTCACTTCTCATAGCCTCAGGAGAAATTTGTGATTTAAGTCTTTATGTGGAGACTTATTTGGTAGTATAAAACCCAGGGGGGAGGAGGGGGGAGAGAGGAGAATATTGGGAGTGGTATGCTTTTTCTAAATCAACTGGGGTTTTTTTAAAATAAGATTTAAAATTAACAGAACAGGAAGAAAATAATTTTGGCAATAATAAGAATGTGACAGATCACTTTGGCGTAACAAAAATGTGAAGTTTTTATTAGCAGTTTTGTTACTTAAAATTACTAGAAATACAGTAAAATCAAGTTTATAGGGAACTTGGAGTCTGTTCAATTTCAGTAAAAAGTGTAAAAAAAATCAAACATATAGATTGAAGTGGGGGGCTGAATAATACATTTTTTGATTTGAAATTGTTGATTGACAGCAACCTATGCTATCACTGCAAAATGTGTCCGTGTCTTTGCAAAATGAAAGCTGAGCTACGTGTCTTAACAGGAATCTTGACAAATAACAAAAAGTTAGCTGTTGCCTAACATAGAGTAACCATGCCCCTGTCCATCATTAATCTGCCTTTGCCACGTTGCATAACTGCGCCTGGGAAAACACAGGCACACCCAGGCAAGAAATGAAAACCCAGTGAGCAAATAAGCTTCTGCTAATCATGGAATAAGAATGAGTTTAGAAAGCATGATGATTTGAACTCATCTAAGGAAAGCTCTGAAACTCTGTACCTTTAGTGGAGAAATCATGGAGATGGAGGAAAAACATTACGTGAAAAAAAATTAATTTAGAAGCCTGCCTGTACATAATTCTTCACTTAGTGGGATAAATAACACTGAGGAACACAGAAATACTGTAGAACACTGTGTCCAAATGTGACTGATCCAGAAGGAGCTTGGCACTTTTCAGGGAAGGGGAATTGTGCAGAACTGAACTTCCCAAGCTGGAAGGAGTGAACTGGTGTCAGGCTAGTACAGACCAGCTAAGGAGTGGCTCTGACTCCTTCCTACCGATTGCCTCAGGCCCTGTGCGTGCAGAAACTGCAGGGTTAGGAACAACCCAGCCACTTCCTTCACACTGAAAGCTCAGAAGGAGCTCCTATTGGAGCTGTATTTTCAGTGGTCAGCTCAACACTTGCCTGTAAGGCTGCAGACAGTAGGCTCAGGATTAGGGAGATTTTCAAACAAGGCATATATCTCACTGGGATAACAGAAAATACACCCCTTTCATTTTTCTCACCAAAAATCTTGAAATCATAGGAAATATAGCTAATATAATACACAATGACCAGCCATAGTTCCTGATCTACCTTAGCTTCAAACCTTAAATGAGCTTCCATAAAGCTTGGAAGTTACTTTAATATTCTCCAGTTTGGATCCTTATAACTTAAGACAGTTGCAGAAAGCTATCCAGGAAAATGAAAATCCCACCTGGAAGTGAATCTAAGCTAAAAACATGGGAGTAACTGCAGATGTGAACAGAGCAGGAGTTGACATCTGAACTGGTGGCCTAGACTCCCTGACAGTGAAGAGAAATAGGTACTCCTTGGTGCCAATAATTATTTCCTAATTGGGATTTATAAAACTGGCATGAGAAACTGCATTTCCAGGGTCGTCTTCTGCCTGCAGGCTACACCAGGAGGTAAGGCTGCTTTCCAAAATGTAGGTGCTTCTCTAAACAACCTAACATTAGGTGTTAATGAGATCCATCTCCAGCAAATGAGGCTTAACTTGCTGCCCTTGCTGTCCATTTTCCTTTTTGTGTAGTCCTTGTGCATTGCTTGGATGTTATTCAATTTTTTGGATGGCCTGTTAAAATACAAAATGCTTCAGAACCCCATGCTATTCCAGAAAAACAGTGAAACAGAACAGCCATTACACTCACTTTAGCCATCTTGCATCACTTCAGGGAGAGATTACACTTTCATGACTACTTGGTGTTCCAAGAGCAAGGCATGGCTATTACACTCAGTTTTGAGCTGTGCAGCCCTCGTTTGATTTACACATGTATGAAAAAGTGAAAAATTATGACCTCTAAAATGCATCAATAGGTGCATTATGACTGAAAGAAAATGGAAAAAAACCTAATTCTGCACTTCTCGATGTATCTAAGAGAGTAATACAAAACTCAAAAATTCAATATTTTTCAAAGCTTTGTGGCTATAAAAAGAAATGTTGATCTCTGCCATGGGGGTTGTTTGTTTCTCTGAGTTTCTTTCCTGAAAATTCATCCAGGAAGAAGCATTATCTTTTTCCAATTAAGCTCTTCAAAACTAACCCAGCTTCAGTCAATCATCACAACCAAATAAAAACCAAAAAAGAAAGGTTTAAAAAGAAAAGTTGACATATACTGTCTGGCACTGAAATTAAAGTTTTTGTAGTATCTTTTAAAAGTTCTTCGAAATTACTTCTTTTTTTTTTTTTTTTTTAATATCTTCAGCTGAATTTTTGACAGATATATTAACATTTCCTTTGTTCATATTTGAGTGCTGAATTATATTTAATTACCATGAACATTATGCCTGCATAAAACAACTAACAAACCACTACTATCATCTTTTGCATACATATTTTCTGCTTACACATGATGTATCAAAGACTGAGAAGAGGAAAAATTTACTGTAAATTAAATTAGTAAATTAATATAAGTGGACCCAGGAGCCTTTTGGAATGTAGAATGGATTACAAGTTGAGAAAAAAATATTCATTTCCCCATGGACTTTTCACAATCTTCAGCCTCTTTCATCACAACTCTGAGGAAAAGAAAAAAAAAATTAACCTTTTCACTTAATGGCCAAAATAATGTATTATATTTTCTCTAGACAGAAAGTGTTTTTCAACACCTGTACTGGAAATGGGTGGTGTAGGGGTGGAAATCATCTTACAAATCTCCTTCTGCTAACATGAGCAAAATATTTTAAATAAAATTTCTGTTGACCTACAAGAAAACACTTTTTAATTGCTTAAAATAATAACCAATATTCATTTTATTCCAATACTATCTAAATAGTATTCAAATAATAATTGCTATTATTATACTATTATACAAATAGTAGTTACATGTTGCAGATCTAACCATGTCATGTGAGGGGGTCCTCAATGACAGAGTTGTGTGAAAATATAAAGTACAAAATTGATTACAGGATAGTTTGGATGTGCCAACCTGTTTGGATTGTTTGTCAGGAATAATACACCACTTTCACAAGTTGCCTGAAAGGACAAATTCCAGCCCTTGTAAGCGCAAGCTTAAAGCCATTGCTTACTTCAAGACATAGCAGAAGTAAAACTGCAAGCAGCCACTCTTCTGCATCTCCGTGTAGGAGTATAGCAGCCACACACTGCACAGGACAGCAAATAGAATGACATTTTAAATCTGTACAACAGTCTATTTTTAATGTACCAAAATTAAATTAACTTTGGTAATAGCTTTCACATT
This sequence comes from Vireo altiloquus, assembly GCA_013396875.1. Classification (NCBI taxonomy): domain Eukaryota; kingdom Metazoa; phylum Chordata; class Aves; order Passeriformes; family Vireonidae; genus Vireo; species Vireo altiloquus. The sequence continues at coordinate 371,103 of VZRF01014776.1, forward strand.
ATATGCATTTACTTTGAGTGCCTACAGGTCATGTAACTCAGCCTTTGCTGACATGTCATAATCTTTCTCAAGTCCAAATGCATGATATTTTTTCTTACAAAATTTGTCAGAAATTGTAATTTTAAGCCATAAGAAATCATTTAACAATTGAGTTAAATTACAGCAAATAACTTCACCTGGGAAATTTAAAACTGTAGATAGAAAAGTTACTCTTTAATAAAAGAGCTGTGCTAAAGCTTGTTATGCTAAATGATTTTTTTCATTTAAAAATCAAATTGAGTCTTACACAACTAATGAATAGTGAAAACCATCTAAATAGGCCTTAACCAACAGGTCAGTACTAAACTATTTCTTTTGACGAATTTTTCAGCTCAACTGCTAAGCAAAAAAAAAAAAAAAAATCTATTCACAGGTATAAGCAGCATGTACAACAGCATTTTGTTTGGAAAAGCTAATATTTTTTCATGCTGGAGCTACATCTGTGCCTCTCAAAGTGTCTAATTACCACCTCTCCCTTCTTCTTGCCTCCATTCTCCTCTTCAGGCCAGCAGGAGGGCTCAGGCAGCCTCTGCAAGCTGTGGAGGTGCTGTGGAGCAGAGGCTGAGCCCAGCTGCCACCCCTGCCTTGGTGACAGTGCAGCTGGCATCTGTGCCAGGGCTGCACCGAGCCCTGGCTGCCACCCCTGCCTTGGTGACAGTGCAGCTGGCATCTGTGCCAGGGCTGCACCGAGCCCCGGCTGCCACCCCTGCCTTGGTGACAGTGCAGCTGGCATCTGTGCCAGGGCTGCACCGAGCCCTGGCTGCCACCCCTGCCTTGGTGACAGTGCAGCTGGCATCTGTGCCAGGGCTGGACTGAGCCCCTCCAGAACATCTGTGAGGCTGCTGCCAATTACTCTGAGGTTCGCTGCACTGCTTCACACCAGACAGAAACTGACTGAAGGATGTCCTGAACATTTTCCCTCTGTTGTTTCACTCCCTATTCCGAGCCAGTGCTCATCTTTTGTCCCCACTGTAGTCTTCCAGAGTGCTGGTTAGCTACCAGGAAAGTCCTCTGACCTCACCACTTTCCTCTGCAGCAGAACTTGACCTCAAGGACTGTGTTTATAAGAATGAATAAAACACAGGGAGGACAGAACTAGGAACAGGATTCTCATAATCTGTATTCATTTTCAGCACTCTCACCACTACTCTCACTACTACTCTCACTACTACTACTTTTGTCCCTGCCACCTACCACCTCCCTAGGCAGCCCTGGACACATTGAGGAGGGACAGTAGCACAGGCAGAGAACTTTTCAACTCTCCAGTTCAGTAACTCAGACTGAAAGCTTCAGTACTTTCTACCCCACAAAAACAAATGCACTTTTGGAGTCATTCACAGCAAAGAACATTAGATCCACTCTTTGGAGTGTTTTTGAGGAGGAAGGGGAAAAACTTTCATAGCAAACACAAGATAAATTGGTTTTGTTCTGCTTAATTTTGTTTCTCTTCTTACACTGAAGCTTTTTTCCATTTTCCCATTATAGATGACATGCTAAAAATACAAACTCTTGAACTGTATTCAAGCCACCTTCATTTAGTACTCTTTTTTCCAAGTCCCAATCCCATACCAAGATTTGCTATTTAAGAATTTTATTCGTGATTGCAATAGGAGCAGAAGAGGGCCCTAGGCAGAAAACAAATGGAGAGATCCATTTAAATCAAAATGAAACCTCATAGTTTTACATTTTTTAAATAATTAGAACAGAAACTTGCATTAAATAGAGTCACTCCTGAGAGTGGAAGACAAGAAAATACAAAATACCACCACTGCAGTCTGGAAAACAAGGTATTCTCTAGTTGTCTGAGTGTGTTTTGATGCTTTGCTTTGTTTTGTGTTATTATTTAGATTTGAATTTCCCTGCATCCCTCACCTTTACTTTCCGTTTATTTCCAGTTCCCTTCTGATCATGTATATTGTCTCCCTTGCCAAAATCTCTCAATTTGTTTGAGCTGCTGTAATATGAAACACTTCAATTGATTGGTTCATTTCTCAAAAAAATTTTGTCATGTGGCATGGATGAAAAATAACATTGAGACAAAAGAAACCCCAAAAAACCCATTCAAAAAGTGGGAAACCCATAGCCAATCATTACTTTAGAGTAGTTACAACACTCTACACAATAATTCAATAACGTCAAGACATTAGCAAGGACACAATTTTTTATCCCAGCTTTGAGCAGTTATTAAGCTCAAAAGGAATCATCAATCAGGGTTAGGAAAACAGGGTCTTTGAAACACTCTTTTCTTCCTCAGGTTTACAGTGCTCTGCACTAATTAAGTTTATACTGTATTATTTGTCAGGTTATCAGGTATTTATGACAATATCAACATTGATTATCTTCTGAAGTATAGGTCACCATTAGTTAATTATGTATGATCAATTTCTACGTTGTATTACAGAGACTTCATAGTGGATGCACAGATGTCTGACCTTAAAGTAAATATGGATATTTGGGGATCAACAGGGTATGGTGTGGTGATTTTGGAAGATATCCATCTGGGACGGGGGACACATCTAATTCACAGCAAAGACTTCCTTTGTAGTTCTATGTTTTAATGAAGTTATTCAATTTCTGATTTACTCTATTTAATTTCTTTTACCATCTTCCCTATTGCAGCATAACTGGTCTTGTTGCTAATTTTCTTAATGTTGCCCTTATCCATAAATTCCAGCAAGGCTTAGCTAGTAAATTCTTCTTTTGGAGCTATTCCAGGCTAAAATGTGTACTAAATTGGTTGCAGTTCCACTGGGCTCCTAACACACATGCACATAAATATACAGACTCATGCATGCAACACACACAATCAGTCATGCAAAATTACCAACTGTAAAGTAAATATATATAGCCTTAAATGACAGTTTTGTTTCTATCAGGCCAAGGGTTTATTCCATTTGGATTTTTCTTGATTCTTCAGTTCTCACAAATGCGGCAACTTAAATTTATGTTTTATTTCTGGGTTGCCTGTTGAGGACAAAATATCAAGTGTGCCTCTCTGTAAAAGCACCTAACACCTCACAGCCAGGTGAGTCAGCAGCACAGCTCTGCAGCTCTGGGTGATGTACTCAGACCTGATATCGCATAACACTGCTGGTCTACTGAGTATTGCAGCTCCAAATGGGGTAGAAAAGACAAACCTTCTTTCTTTCACAAACTGAAGCTAAAGACCAAAGAAGAAAATGATGATGAACAGAAAATCTTCAGTCAAAGCACTGTGAAGAGTCAGGAAAGAAAATGAATGCAAAGAAAGAGGAAGGATTCTGAACATCAAATGGAGATTTATGTCAGTTTTGGCTCTGCTAACACAAATCCCAGAGGTGGACACCAATTCCAGTGCAGCCTGTAATTCCAGTTATACAATCTTGTATTACTGCTGCTTCTGTGTTGAGTGCATGCAGCTTATGGTAGCATCTTGCTGTGTCTTTGTGTGCTCTGCTTCAACTGCTCTAGCAGCATAATTATGATTATTAGTTCTAACATTCACTAAACATTTTCACTGCCTCATCTATTTTATGACTCTTGCCATGAATGTATTCCATTATGACTAGTAAAACAGAGGTATTTAGAGAAGTATTTATGGAATTAAATTCTATTAAAATTTTAAGAATAGGATATTTCTAACAGAACTTGTTATTGTATGAGAAATATCAGCCACAACAACAAAACCAAGAAGAGCAGACTGTACTCCAGCTGCTTCACATTTGTATTTCTTATTAAAATTTTTGTAGTAACTCTGCTAAATCCTAGTCCAAATACGCATAAACAAGGCTGAATGCATGTATCCACAAAGAAAACAATGGCGTTATAGCCACTCACACCTTTTCAGCATTTGTTTCACATTGTGTTAACACATCTCCTAGTGTTTTTCAGTCCCAACTTGGAACAGCAGGTGTTGTTCCATGAATCATGCATTATACCCAATTGCATTTTTTTTCTATTTTAAAATATTTTTCACAGAGGAGTACAATGAGAGTAAACCTAATTGAAGCCTTAATAAACAATAGCCTCATCTCAGGTAGAACAGCTTGAATTAGAAGTAGCTTTACTGAGACCAATAGCACTGATCTCTATTGCTTTGTAATGGATAAATAAAGCAGAACATGGACATTTTACAATCATTTAGACTGGCCCATGAAACAAGTTATTAACAAGGAAGGTCTGCCACAGCCTTTCTGTACTTCCTGTTCTGGGTTAACCCTGGTGGTTTGCTAAGCACTACACAGCTGGTTTCCCACTTCCCCAGCTCTCAGTGGGATGGGGAATGAGGAAAAGAAAAAATAAAAGCAATACAAATCGGGGGCCAAGATAAAAAAATAAAAATAAGGTTAATAAATGAAGGATATGTGGAAGAAGAGAGAAAAAAATAAACAAAAAAAACCAGCTGTTGCAAAGGCAATCACTCACCATCTCCCACAGGCAGAAGAATGCTCAGCCATTTCCCAAGCAAAAGACTGCTAACCTCCCTAAACCCCCTCTTTTCCCTTTCAGTGATAAGCACGATGTCATACAGCAAGGAATATCTCTTTGGATAGTTGAGGTTATCTTCCCTTTATTCTGTGTACCCTTCTAACCTCTCCCAGTTTAGTCTCTGGTGTGGGGCACATTGAGAAATAGAGAGAGCCTTGGTGCTATGCAAACACTGCTAGAAAATTAGTGCATTGTCAGTCCTGTTTTAGTAACAAATCTAAAAAAAAAGTACCATATGAGCCTATGAAGAAAATTAACTCAGTCCTAGCCAGACTCAGCACAACTGCCTTATAAATTGGCATAATTCTCCTGTTTTTTTCTTTTTTTTTTAATTTAAGCTGGAGTTCTAATAACTGGTAACTGAAAAAAAAATTAGTTTACACACTTCAATGATTACCCCTCTGTTATTTGAAACTAACTGTGCTGCTTAAACTATGTTATTTAAAAACAATTAACATTCATTCTCTCTTCTCAGTTTAAACCCCTATTAGCCTGTTTCTAATCAAACTGTGGAAGAATTACCACTTTCATGAGTCTTTCAAGTCATGCTGGCACTTTTTCTGGAAATAAACCAGTCAGATATCTGTGGCAATATATTACATGCATACAGCAAATGAAACATATTGGACACTTTAATTTAGCACTGCTAAAGAAAACACAGCAATTTTTCTGGTTATAGATGAATGTACATGTTCACTAAGAGTATAACTTAGGTTGGTTTTCATTATACTTTTGGAACATGGAACACACTTTAGAGTTCTGTGCTGCGCTCTGAAGCACCAGTGACTGGTCGTCTGTGGAGGGCAGACCTTAGGGCATGCACTACTCTGAGAAGAGCAGGATTACACTGATAAAATAGACCCTTCTCGTTTCTAGCTATGAACACCTATAGTAGAGAGATCGGAACTGAAAGCTGGGAACCAGAAAAAAGGACCCAGAACTGTAGGGGGGTTGTTAGTTATTGGTGTAGCCAGAGTGCTTTGAGAATGTGTCAATTCTGTTTCCACGTCCAAACTGGGTTGTGTGGAAGGGGGATGTTCACCTGGTTTCAATCATGCCTCCCAGTACTTTTGGCTTCAAAGCTGACTCACAAAGGAGCAGCTAAACCACCTTTGTATCCACATCTGGGAGCAGCATTGTAGGAGCTGTATCACATCTCTGTCTGGGGAAGGCCAGTAGGAGACGACCTGCAGCACTGTTCTAAATGAGGGATTTCAAACTGCTTATGGATTTCAGGAAATATTAATTCATGAAAATATCATTGTTTCTAATAGAAGAAAATCAGTCTGCTAAGAAAGTCCTACCTTACCTCTCACAGAAACATATTGCCCTTTGCTAGCATATTACCTTTCAGGTTGGGCCCAAAATACTCCTCCAGTATTAATTTTCTGTTTAAATGTATTATTGTTGTTGCTTCCTGGCTGGAATGGAAGTCTAAAGACCACCAGTTCATTTTGCTAACGTTATCAATACTGTAGAAGGCCTAAGAGTTCCCTTTTTATCGTAGTTATGTAGACATACTATGGCCAGACTTTTGTTATGCATGCTGCTCCTTTATCTTTGACCAGTTTGTGCAGCTGTGATACTGCTTACAGAATAAGTAAAACAATCTAAAGAATGCCCAATTTAATACAAAGTGGAAGAGTATTTGCCATCACCTTTCCCTTTACTCAACAGCCAAAAAAAACCCCAGCTCCGAAGTTATTAGCCTTTCACAATCCCTCACTCTCCTTCCCCTGCCTTCCCTCTCTGTTGCAGGAGTCATAAATGTACCAGTCATGTTTTAAAACTCATTCTCTAATTGCTCCCATTAACCATCATCAGTGAGACATTTAATTACTTCTTCTGCAGTTGGTCAACATATTGGAATTGTGTTTCATTTAATCCATGTCAAACCCCTACAGAAAGTCCAGTTAGCATACTTCACTTTTCTGTTTATTTTCCAGTGCAGTATGTGTTATAATGTGCTGCATGCTGAGAATTCTCAGGTTATAAAGTACACAACCAAAATCATTGCTTAAAAGCTTTTGGTGTTTGCTTTGCCTCTCAGTCCTAATGCATCAGTGAAATCTTTGGAAGAAAATTACAGTGCATGGAGATTTTAGAAAATCCACATTGTTTATTTTTTTATTCGCATATTAAATGTAGAAAATAATCTCACACATTATTATTTCTGTTGGAGCCAGAAATCTCTCACACTGTGCAGAAGAAGGGAAGGCAGTGTTACAGGGATTAATAATGCATCTAATATGAATCTCTTGGTAAAATTAAAGATGAAAGAAACAACATAAAAATAGCATGAAAGCTGAGGCATCAAAACACAAAAGCATGGGCATTCTGAATTCAGACTACCATTTCACTTTTATTACAGATCTTTTGTTCCTAGGTGTGTAACAAAGAACTACACAGATCCAGAGCTTCTTTGAGCCAAATTATTGCATCCATTTATGAAAAAAAATATAAATAGTTCAAAAGCTTTATTAATTACCCTATTACTTATCAGTAACTTACTTGTGCAGGAGGGTAGTAATATAGTATACTATTGAGGCTCCCTGACACTTCAAATTAAAAATCTCTGTTTTCATAGTTTATAATTTTACAAAATATTAATGAATTGGGATGAAATTTTCCATGACAGATGCCTGCCTGAGGCTGTTTTTTTGGTGGGAAATATTCAATCAAACAACTCAACCATTTGGGAGAATTGAAATAGAGGAAAATTAACATTAAAAAGTGTTAGCTACCTGATTTTATAAAGACAAACTATGCTTTGAAGCCCAGAAATCACAATTGCACTCAGGGTGATTTTTTACTATCTTTTAAAAAATAAGAAATTTGACCAATTTTAAACAAGAATAGAAAGCTATAACCCCGTTTCTGCATACTCCAGACAAAAGGTTGCTAGAATTTGTTTTGACTTAACTGTTCTCAGTGCTGAGCATAGAACTCAGATGTTCCAGGCCTCAGAGTGACTGAGGACACTGCACATCCCTTGGCCACGTAGGAGTCATCCCAGGTGAATGAACAAGCACACTTTATCCCTTGTGGCTCCTGCCCATCACAACTCTGCACAACATTTGCTGTGGTTTGCTCATGGTTAAGAGGGAAAGGCTGGACTAGGATGATGATAACCAAATGCCAAAGAAGGCAAAGAACCAGAATCTCCTGGTGGTTAATGAATATTCTACTGGCAAAAAGAAGCTTAAAGAAATCACTATAAAAGGTATCCACTAAACATAGTCAACCAATATGAAATACCAACTCTCTTCTTAATTTCTGAAGTCCTGAGTATCAGAAAACTTACTGACAATAGTTCTCTCCCACAGAACACACAACAGTAGCGTCATTTTTCAGGGATAATGAGACCACTGAAGGTAAGGAGATGCCAAATGATTACTAATGAAAGAAGTAGTGCTTCGATGTGCTTGATGAACCTAGGGTATCAATTTTTGTTAAAGTAATGGAGAAATATTAATTCAGCAACCAAATGGGTGAATGCTGATGGAATGGGATGATAACCTGGCAACGAATGAGAAGGAAAACTGAAATACTTTGGGTTTTTCTCAGCCTTACCAGACAAGCCTGCTCCCAGCCCTCTGCTCCCAGGCAGAGGGATTATTCGCAGAGTCTGAAAAGAGCCCTAAGGCTGTAGAAAGAGTGGCCATTTTAATTATAAAGCTGTTTCCTAACTATTTAAAAAACATGGCAATAACAGATCATGCCTTTAAAAAAGGTAAGAAGGACAATCCTGGGAACTGTCAGCTGGACACACCAATTACAATCCCTGATGCATATCCTCCTTTCATCCATTTATGAGCATGCAAAAGACAAGAAGGCAACCAAGATCAGAACAGGTTTACAAAGGCAAATCCTACCTGGCCAATATGGTTGCCTTCTATGACAAAATGATGGACTGGGAAGGTAAAAGGTAACAGTTCCTGTGATTTTTACTCCACTAAGGCATTGATAATACCTTCCACCACATTCCTGCGGCTGAGAAACTGTGCCAGGATAAACAGTATTTTAACTGGGCTGAAAACTAGCTGATGCACTGGGTTCCAAGGCAATATTAAATGGCTTGGTAATGAAAAAAATACTCTAGGGCTGGAAAGCAGTTCAGTATTTCCTCCTGGATGATGAAGCAGAATGTTTCCTCAGAAAATTTACTGAAAAACTGTTTTGACACTTCATATGATACAGATTCAGCTCTAGGAGCTTGAGAAAAGTGAAGACTGGGTCAACAGAAGGTTTGTGAAGCTCACTAGGCAGAAGTCTTAAATTCTGCATGTGGAGTGGAATGACCTCATGAAGCAGAACTGGCTGAGTGGCACTTGACCAAAAGGACGTGGGGGTTACAGTAATTAGCCACCTGAACATGAGCAGAGGTGCACTACCAGCATGAATGCACCAAAGTGCATATTGGCCTACGCTAGTAGAAGTGAGGCCAGCACTTAACATGTCACTCTACACAGCATTGACAAGGCTGCACCTGGAGTGGCATGTCCAGTCTTTGGCTCCACAGCTCAAAATGAGCATCAGGAAACTGGAAAGAGTCCATCTGAAAGCAAACAAGCTGTTCAGGAGCCTAGAGCATATGGCCCACAATAAATGGAGAAACATGTTGAGTGTTAGTCTCGAAAAGAGGAGGCTAAGGAACAACCCAAAATCAGCCAGCTCCTGAAGAAGTGCCATTAAAAACATGACCTGGCCAAACACTTTGGAGTGATAGACAATTTAATAAGAAGAAGCTAAAACAAGTGGCAGCTTGAGAAATTCAAACTGAGCATTATGAAAACTTTTTTTTTCTATACAGATAGCAAAGCACTGAAGCAGTCTATAAAGAGGCGAAATCTTCATCTTTTCTATGACAAGGTTAGAAGAAACCACACTTGATGTCAATCCAGGATTGATATTAGCCTCACTTGGCGCAGGAGGGGGTGCATTATATGGACCACCATCTATCCCTTCCAGCTACCATTTCTATGAGTCTAGGTCAGGAAAAAAACCCCCAACCTTCTGCTAAATCTTAGTCCCTCCAAATAGTGTAATTCAGGAAATCTGAATTGTCTAGGAATAAAAACACAGCTGGACAAACATTACTAATAACTTCCATAGTCCACTCTTAAACACTTTTACAGTAATTATGTTCAAAACACCTTTTTCACTCCATTTCCACTAATGGATTTTACCTGGAGAAAGATTCAGTGACTTCTAACTACTTGACATCAGCTATGGCAAGTAAATTTTTCCTCTGTAGTGGACCATCTTAAATCTTATTCCATCTCCCTCTGCAGAGTTTAACTTCTCTTCAGGGTCTTTCAATTTATATAGAAGGACTGCTCTGTCAAGAAGAGACACTGATACAGAGTTCTTCTGCTAAGATGAAAGGATTTCTGAATATAATCACCAGGGGAATAAGTTGTAGCAATTCACAAGACTCACTGATTTCAAAATTTTAAAGTCACAAACAGAAATGTGGGAAATTACCTGAAAATGCTGTAGTTTCACAGAAAAAGGTGTAGTTGGGTGACAATCTAAATGTGAATTAAGAGTGCCACTCTGATGCAAAAAGACATAGACCATAATAAAAGTTAGAAATAGTCAGCCTGTAAACTATTCTTCTGTTCTACTCTGCACTGTTCAAGCCTCAGCTGGGTTTCTTTTTCTAATTTTGAGCACCACAGTTTGTGAAAGATTTAAATTGAAGAGAGCTCAGTGGAATAGTATGAACAACTGGGATTCTAGAAAACATAACTGGAGAGAAAGAAAAACATGAATGAATTATGATTCTTTAACCTAAGAAAAAAACAAAAAGACTGAAAAGCAGAAATTTTTCAAATATATAAAAGGTTATAAGTAGAAGAGAAGGAATAAATTATTTTCCATGACCTAAGAGACAGAACGAGAAATTATGGGTTTAGACTACAACAGTGTTTGAAATTAGGATTAGAATATTAGAAAACAGTAATAAAATGGTAAGAATAGTGAAGTGATGAAATAGATTTTCAGGGAGATTATGGACTCTGGAACTGTAAAGACCTTCAAAAGACTGTCCATGGTCTAGTAGTACTCACAGAGATATTGGTCCGGAACAGTGCATATTAGATAATAAATATGCTAAAGTGTTTCTTTTTATTTTTCCTTTGACTACATGGAAACCAATGAATTTATTTGCCTTTTCCATAAAATGTGCTGAGCTTTAGATTGTATTGCTCTATCTTTTTTTCCAAAGGGTTAATAATTTTTGTATAAAAAACGTAGTGTTTTATCTCTCCTTTGGATGTGATTTGGTTTATCTTTCTTCCAGCTATCTCATACTGATGGGATTTCATCCTGATACCATGAAAATTCCCACTATTTCATTTACAAAGATGACTTAGGAGTTTGAATTATGTGCCAGAAATATTTCCATACTATAAGTGCTTTTTCAAGCCTTTGTTCATGAGCACAAGTAATAATCCAGAAATTGAATATAAAACCAAGATGCAATTTCTGTTAATGAAATTATTCAACAAAACAGTTTTGCTCAATTAATACATTTGATAAAATAGCTATTTTCTCATAAGCTATTTGTGAACAGAAGGGGGAAAAAAAGACAAGAAAGAAATAATGTGTCAAATAAATTATTCACTAAGAACCATGAGCCCAGTTAAAGCTGAGATGAACATCCATGATTTACACCATTTTCAGTTTAACTTATTACAGTAGGTTCTTTTCAGACTCTTTCCTCTTTATTAGCTTCATTTATTTCTAATACTCAACTAGACACATAATAAGGCTTAATCATATTTGGTGTGGGTAGCTTATTAAAGTTTCCCTGTAGAGTTATCTCTGAGGTTGCAAGGAATTGTCTGTTTCTGGTCGGAAGAAGCATTCCTGTGTAAAATATCATGTATGACTCCAGTCATAAACCCAGCTCACATGGATTTTTGTCAGGATGGTTTATTTAAAACAACTACTTTTTATTTTCTTTTCGCAAATACTCTGTGTACCAAGAAATATATTACGCAGTCATCAAATCTATTTTTCAAGTCCAAGTCAAATTCAGCAAAACCTTTCAGTTCAAAAATATTCAGCATTTTTGCAGATTCTAAATATTTTGTTTTTACATTAGCATTTAATCTTTATAATTAAGGAGAAAAAAAAACCTAAAAATTTCATTTTCCACTTATGCTTCATATATAATTATCTCCTTTTTCTCCAATGAAAAATAATAGTGCATGTTTTAAAAAATCCCATTCTTCAGGTCAAAAACACTGACTTAACAGAAAATTACATTTTCATAGGTTAAATTTTTTGGGGGGTATTTTAACATCTGGTAAAGTTTCAAAAGCTTCAGAACTCACACTGTCTTGTCTTTTTTTTTTTTTTAACTGAGCTAAAAGACTCACTGGCCATGTCAAGGCTGTATAATTGTGAATTTCACCATGTTCTGGACATGGGGTTAGCATCTCAGCCTCAGGTGATTATCTCCCCATGAAATGGCCACAGAACAACAATCTCTACAAGCTTATCCCAGGGATCAAAGCCTTCAAAGGCCTTTTATCATTAGCAATTCTCTCATACTCTGCAAACACAGCACAGAGGCAGCTTGGGCCATGCTTTCACACACAGAATTTCATCTGTATTGTGGATTATTACCCCCCCTCAAAACTTGATGACATCCAAAATAATATAATTCTTATAGCATTGTATGTAAAATATCAGTGATGGCCTAAGGAACAGGAAAGTGAAATGAAATTAGTATGCAGTTATATTATTGAAGTTTATTTGTGTTTGATAGTACCCCCATATCCCATGTTTGTTGTATTACATTTATACCTCCCCTGGAGAGATGTCTCCCCTGGAGACAGCCCTTGTCCTGCATAATTGCTATCAGGCAACACAGAAGGTAAAGTGAGGTGAAAGAAGCATGAATATTCCCATTTACATAGGGGAAGGTAAGCAGAACAGAGATTAAGGGATAGAGCCAATAATGGATTTAAACATCTAAAGAAGGATTTGGAGAAAATGGAGATGTTTAGGCAGAAACTGTAATCTGAAAAGCAAAGCAACAGCTGCTGCCTAAACTTGGAGGCACTTAAACCCAAGAGAAACTGTAGATTTGAGTTTACAAGAGGTTAGTGCTTCTCATTACAGGCTTGCCTGAAGTTTCCTGGATGTAAGCAGCACAGCACCTATCAACAGGGGCCTGCTGTGAGCTCCTGCTAAGTCCCTGGGGATCCTCCTCAGGGCTCTGTGCTGTGTTCTGCAACACCAACCATCCACTGCAGGCCTGAGCACAACACAAAATCATGAGGTTTTAAAACATGCCTGCCACAAATTGTGATATACTTGCCCACCCATTCCATAATCAGCAGTAAAATCCAAAACCATGACACCAGGAAAGTAGGATACAGTCCTTTTTTCTGTCTTCTAGGAAAGAACGAAGTACCTATTTTTGGATTAACATACTCATCTTAAGGCTATTTCCATTTTTACATTAAATAGTCTTTGAACTATGGGAACAGAAATAGGAACCCAGGCATCTTCACCTTCAGGTGAGTACTCTAATCTCTTAGTTAAAAGTTTTGTTCATGTTTCTTTGAATAATTTTCTCAACAAGGGCAAAGTTACAACATGGTAACTGGAAAATAGCCAGGGAGCCTGTAGTGTGTCTTAACTAATAGCTACACTTAAACTGAATGATAAGAGTTTGAAACCACTTTGGCTACATAAGGAACTAAACCCAGAATTTTGACACCTAAGATGAGTAATATGCCCATTTTTAAAACAGAAAGGTGCTTCTAGTTCTTCAAATAATAATTGATGGCACCAGGCTATGATTTCTCAGTGACATGACCAGGGTCAGTAAAAGACTTTGTACCACAGCTAAGAGTAAAACAAACAACTATAAAACCAGTCTTGTCTCAAGTCAGACAGTTGTTTTTATTTCCTTTTCAGTCAGATTTTTTCTCCACTATAATCAAAGTAATTTCTGGTTTTTTTAAGGGGAAAGAAAGAAGTTACTGTAATGCCTTATGTAGCTTGTCCTGAGTATATTCAAATCGTGCTGCATCTTCTAAACACAGGGATAAACATAAATTTTGCATGGCTTTTTTCTTCCATTATTATTGAAGGAACAACACAACTAAGTAAAATGAGCTGTAGTCTACACTCATTTATGCATTATACATAAGGTAGTTGGTTACAGTTTAGTATGCTACATCTCTAAAAAATCCTTCTGTAAACAATAGTTTTGGATGGACACAATCAGCAAAAAAAAAGAGTATGAAGATAACAGGGTTAACCTGCGAGTCAATTAGCTGAGCCAGACTTTCAGGTGAAAGAATTTTATACGTGAATAGACACGAACCAAGGGACCCAAGATTGTTTAGAGGCTGGGAAAATGTTGCTTGGAAATTACTACTGGAAATAGTAATGAATTTAAAAATTTGGGCTACTTAATTTTCATTCAGCAGAAACTTGTTTTTAAATGGCACCAGAGTGCAATCTCAATGACTTTATTCAATACTTATACACCTTAGCAAATGGAATTAATTATAGTTCTATACATTTGCCATTTCCAAGCATCTAAGCCTGTATTCTTTGAATGCAGACAGAAATCTCGCTGTATTCAAAGAAAACTGTGTGCAGGTATCTCTGACAGCCTTTTCTGTATTGTAGGCAGGGTGGTGCTGGTCTGGCCGTAAACTTGATATGCATTTTGAAGGATTTAGGTCTCCAGGACTGGGCTCTGTATTTGAAAAAGAAAAATAGAAGCTCCCTCCAAAAGGTTTTCATATATAGCAAGGTATGATTCCCTTACTGAATCTAGTTCTGTAACTCAGTCAAAAGGGTTCAGCAAACAGCATAAACCATGAGAGTGAAACTCAAACTGTTTATGAATAGCAACTGTCACACAGATTGAATCTCTGCTTTACTATTCAGTCAAGGGGTATTTGTTAGTGCTTATAATATTTAGAAAGTCATTTTCGAGTCCAGGTATTGAAAGACTCACAGATAAAATATATTTTATAAAATATTAACTAGCCTAATAGAAAGAAGCATTGCATGCTCATTTTATTTCAACATTTAATTTTCATGGGAGTCCTTCAGGGCAGCAGAAATATCATACATATTATTAAAAATGAGCAAAATTACAATAGAATGCAGTTACTGAACAATGACTTAATAAAGGATCCCAAAGCACATATGAAAATGGAAAAAGCCAAGAAAATAACCCAGTTATAATACAAGCAGGCAGATATTAGGTTGCCTACATGTTTTCAATTAAAAAAAATTTTAAAAGACAAAAAAAGAAAGTATAGTGGACAATCTCTCTAATTTTAAAGGGGAAATGCAAGAAAATGTCGTGTCATACTTAAGAAAACATTTTGCCTTTTCTCCTTCAGTAGCTTGGGAAAGAGCTAATAATAAGATAATCATAATTAAGTAACCAGTGTGCACTTAGAAACATATTTATTATCTATTTCTTGTTAAGTCATTTAGGGACAAAGTTAACAGATCATCAATGGAGAGTCATACACTGAAAATGTAATTTTTGTGAAGAACTACTACTTTATTCCTTATGGTCTGATATTTCTAAAAAGGTTTCCAATCTTAAAAACTGATTTAGGAAAGCCCTGTCTGCAATTGTAAAATGTCAATTGAAGACAGATATCAAAAAGTTGATTTGCCATGTGATAGTAGTCCACCTAACAAGACTGCATTATAAGACAATTACAAATACTTTTGAATTTATTTTTTTTCTGGCAGCTTATTTTTTGAAGTTGCACTACTTTCTGGAGATATTTTTCCCTGTACAAACATTACAATGTCATTTTTATTTTAGATTTATTTGTAGCAAGAGCTAGAGGAGACTGGAAATTTTCCCAGTAGACTGCCATTATTATCCTCCCTTTACAGACGGAACAATGTAACCACCTTTATTAAAGCAATGTCAAAGTCCTATATTCAGAGGGGACCAATATTCATGACTGTTTCAGTTTCAAAGTACCAGCTCCAGAGTGCCAACACCTTTAAAAAAGATGTTTTTCTTCTGGCAGATATTCAACATCTTGTTATAGCAGTTCTGTGGATTCAAACTCACCCTGTAACTACATGATCACAAGATAAGCCATGAAAGAAGTTGAGGGAGTAGGTAGTTGGGGTGAAAGTTTACTATCAATTGGAATCCTCTTACTCATTATTGAATATAATATGAAACTGTCTTTACTGACAAAAAACCCCAAACCAACCAACAAAAAACCCCAAGCCCAAATAGGGGAGATAAAAATAAAATAAAAATAAGAGAATAAAAATTCTCTTATACTGAACCTACCTGGACCTATATATGATTAAAGTAGCAAATTTAAGATCAAGCTTATTTTACCAAGATCTTTCAAACATATAGCCACTGCTTCTGTGGCTACAACCTCTTGGTTAGGTTCACCACAAGGCTAGATTATGTTTTATATTATTTCATAACACAGACAAAAAGTAAAATGAAATTTATGTAAATAGTATGAACTTTTAGACTACATTCCCAAACAAACAAACAAACAAAAAAACCCAACTTGCATAAGTATAATAGTCTACTATGAATAAGTGAATTCTCCTTATTTGACTATGATCATGTCTGCTTAGAGGGCTGTTGGTTTTGTTGTTTAGTTTCTTCTGTCTATGTCACACTGGTGACATTTTGGAACATTCAAAATAACTTTGAGAAAGACATACTCCAGGAAATAGAAGGATCAAGAAATAAAATTCACTGTTAATTGATCTAACTGCACGGTCATCAACATCCAATTCTTCAAAAGTTCGTAAAGGATATTGTTGTAATCCTGGGGAAGGCTTCTTTGCTTACAGTAATACTTTAAGATAAAACGTCCTCCCCCTCCCCCCTGAAAAACAAGCCAATGCATTCAGTTCAGTTCCCATTTAGTGTACAGACACAGACATCTAAATGAAAATCTAGTCCCTCAGCTATTTTTCTTTCATACTCCAATGAATGAATATGATGCTGCTGTCAGGGATCTGAGTGCAACATCTACAAACTCTTCCCTTGCTTCCTCGGGGTTTGCTACTTCTGCTCAAGATTAGGTCTGATAAGATGAACCTTGGATAAGATGTCCAGGAGAAAAGCAAAGATAATGAGGAAGAAATTTGAGGAGCTGAGATGGGCTTCAGGCCCTGACTTGAGGGCTGCATCGGATCTCTGGCCCATGCTTGGGCCAGGCTGCTGAGCTGGGGTGGCCTTGCAATACTGCCATGATCTCCCTTGGCTAGGCCTCAGCTGGTCAGAGCCCAGCACTCCTGCTCTTCTCCCCTTGCCAGGGCACAGGGAAGATGCACTTGGGAGCAACTCCAGCTCCCCAAACCCTGCCCCTGCCCATCACCCTGACCTGCTGCTCCCTGAGAACTTTAAGGGACTTCCCCATGTGATATTGTGTCTACATAACAGCATCAAAAAGATAAACATGTTTAAATGAAGGCATTTCTTCCCATTCCTCCTCAAAATCTTTCCTACTACAATATCTTTTTGGTTGTATCGCTTGATCAGGATGCAGAAATTAAGTCTGGAGTCTTTACAAGTGTCATTTGATAAAAAATGCACTTGCTGATGCTCCACCTCTCCTTCAGGAGCTGGGCAGAGTCTAAGCAGTTGGCTGCACAGGCCCAGCTCACAGGTCCAAGGTTCAGTGAAGTGTTATTCATACAATTATTGGGAGCACGGCCTTTTGAAAAGCTTTGGCATGAGTCAGATACTATTCTTCCATACATTTTAGGGATTAAAATGGATTAGGAATAATTCCTAAGAGGTAGTTTGGATGTAGCCATTTGATTTTGAAGTTTAGAACGTTCAGACAGACAATTATGTGGTTATACTGTACCTCAGGGCCAGAGAACAGGTCCTGGACAATTTTACTTACAAGTGACCCTGTGAATGCAAGAATGAAGTCACCAGAAGCCAGCAGAAGAGCAGAATAGAGGCAACAGGAAAAACTATGACCAAAATATGGAAGGGACCGCAGTGGGTCATCTGATCCAACCTCCCTGCTTAAGCAGGGTTATCCCAGAGCACATTTGTACAGGACTGTGTCCAGATGCTTCTTGAATATTTTCAGTGAGGGAGACTCCACAGCCTCTCTGGGCAGTCTGTTCCAGTGTGTGGTCACCTGCACAGCAAAGGAGTTTTTCCTCATGTTCAGGTGGAACTTCTTGTGCATCAGTTTCTGCCCTTGCCTCTTGTCCTATTGCTGGGCACCACGGAGCAGAGCCTGGTCCATCCTCCTGACACCCTCTCTTCAGATACTGATGGACACTGATGAGGTCTCCCTCGGTAATCTCGAGTCTGAATTGACCCAGCTCCCTCAGCCTATCCAAAACCTCAGGATTCTCCCAGACTACTAAGATGTAGAAACTGTATTTAGTTTCTACCAAGTGTAGCGTCCCTGAAATAGACAAGAGCTTCTGGGCATCTGAGATTCAACATTAACAGGATTGTAATGGACAGATTTCTACAATCTAAAGTTCATAACAGATAGGAAAGTTTCCACCCTTATCATCATTTTTTTTATCTCTGGTTGTTTTTTGAAACATGTGTTCCCACATTTTTCTGCACAAATGTTCTCCACTCATTAAAATCAACAGTGGTTTCAGCTCCACTTTTAGCAATAGGGGTCCAAGGCTCCAAAGCTCAGCTCAAGGCAGGATGATAAGAACATTTAAAAAATAAGGTTTAAAAAATAAGCTATTTGGTATCTGTTTTGCTACATATTTTAAGGGTTTTCACTGTATTAAATTAAACATAAATGCAACAGTTGCAAAATGCCAAGTATAGAAAAAGGCATAAAAAGAAAAAAATAGCAATGGAAAAATATAAATTCACTGTCTCAGAGTAGATCAGGACAGAGCCAGAGACGATGATGTTATTGGGTTTCTTTCCTATGTTCAGAATGCAGAAAAAAATGTTAGGGTCAGTAAGAACAGGTTAGGAATATTGTAAATTCCCATGTCCTGGTGCAAGGAGAGATTATGACCCCGGTTAATGTGGCTGAAGTTGCTCAGGAGTGTGAACAGAGTGAAGCTGCGCTGCCAGTGCCATCATCTAAGACCAGCCAAGCCTGCACTCACTGCTTTGCTAAGTAAGCCCCCAGGAGCCAAACATCTAAAGCCAATGATAAATTCATTAATCAAATTAGCTCAGACAAAACAGGTATCTCCAGCAGTATAAGTTAATCACAGTTTGGGGTGTGTTGGTTTGTTGGTTGATGGGAGTTTTTTGTATGTTTTCTTTTTTTAAGGCAACTTCTTGATATTATCCTAAAACTGTGACTGAAGAGAAACTGAGGGAAAATTTCTTCTTGAGAGATAGTGGTAGACCACAAAGCACTGATGAGATGGTGTACAGAGAAGAGAACTGAAATGAAACAAGAAAATGGGTGTTGGAGGTGTGTTGAACAGGAGTCAGGAAGAGACATGGATTGTAAGGGATTGTAAATGCTTCAGCAAGAGACAGAATACTCTCATTGAACAGACTTGAAAAACCACAGATGATCACCCAAAAATGGTTAAAATTTGGTAGTTTGAAGTGCAGAGCCTTTCCTATACCCAGACTCCATCCTTCTGCACCTGCAGTTTGCTGAAGCAGTCTGCTCTCCACTGTTTTGCATGGAAAGGATGAAATGATGTTTTGTTTGTTTAGAACTATCTAAAAATTACTCCACATAGCCTTGATGATTGGCAAACGTGGGAAGTGTGAACTGTGCGAGCGCAACCTAAAAAGATGCAGACTTTAAACAGGAAAAATGTAAAGTGTTTAGAAAACAGAAACTGTTGATGAAGTCTACAGAAAATGGCTTTCAGCTTGGAATAGCTTTAACAATGAAGCACATTAACAGTTATTAAAAAAAGAAATCAAAATATTTAAACACTGTTTTACAGCCCTAGCTCTAAACCTATTAGAGTGTCTTCATAATTTAATTTAAAATGTTGCAGTTGGTGAAGGTCATGCTGTAAAAGAACATATAATTTCTGACAATCATTAGAAAAGTATTTACACAATTCCAGAGATAAATAACATCCATCTGTTATGTTTAGTTCTGTGAAATTTTAAAATGCATATATTAGAAAACAATCTTCCTATATTTTTAAAATTTTTTTTCAAATTATATTTCTGATTTTACGGACCCTGAATGTTACATCCTTAACTGCTGTAAATCAGCTTAACTCCTGTGAGTCTCAGGCCTAACCCCTGTGTTTATGAGACATGAGAAGTCTGTAACCATCAACAGATTAGTATAACTGCCACAGTGAAAAAATATCTGACACCAGTCTTTGAATTTCACTAAACACACCTTTTTTTTTCTCTTCCATTTATGATGTGATGCCTTTGCATAAGTTAAAAAAAAAATGAGAACAAGAAGTTGCTATTCTAGAAAGACAGCTATATCAATATTTGTATGGAAAAAGAAAAGGATCATTCGAAGTAAACAGGTTTATGTAAGAAACTCAGCATTTGATCCATATGAACATAGGTATACAGCCTGAACCCTGAAAAACTGAAATTTACTATTTTTATTTAAGGATGTATGTTCCTCTATCATGAAAATAAAGCGATGGCATTATTGTTCTCAGTTAACTAAACCTGAAGACTGGGAAAAGGACAGCAGTGAAGAGAGATATTATCCATAAACACTGAAAGCAGAAATACTTATGTCTAGATGACAAAACTATTTCCACAGCCAAGAAAGTAGTAAATTTACTTCCAGCTAAAAATGGTACTTTAATATGATTCACATCTGAACCAAAGAATGTCATTAGATCTTTTTCATGAAGTGTCTTAAATATTTAAATTCTCACTTCTCAGAAGTTCACATGGTTAGAGCAAGACTAAGAACACAAAAGAACCAGGTTACAATCCCATCATTGTCATCACCTCCCGGGGGAAGAGTGGTCAAATGAATCAACCATTTCTCAGTTCCATTCCCATAACGTGCATCAGGTGTAAAAGTGTGTATTGTTACTAGCTACTACAGATGACAGATTTTTAGATTTCATACATTTTCAAAAAAAATGGACTGCTACTGCCAGACAGTCTCATTTTTTACTAAAGACAAGCCATAGCATGTGTTCTAGTCAAATCTGAGGACAACCCACAACCACTACTTTGTCCAGATGGGGAAAGACAGAGTCATCTCACCTAATGCCAACCATCAAATGTTCCAACTTCTCACTAGGCGATCACAAGGGACAAGCACCTCCTTAGGGCACTTGATGCCTCTGAAAATGCCTGTCTCTCCTCAGCAAAAGGAAGCCCAAGGTACCAGCTCAGACTGCACAGGTGCAACCTGAGGTTGCTGAAGCGAGGTGAGGGGCACCCACCTCCAGCCTCGAGGGACAGAGAAACTCTTGGCCACGTGCGTCCTTCTGGGCAGGTTACTTTAATAGAAATGACCTTTTTTTTTTAAATTTTGCTTTTATTTCCTACTTTTTACTTCTGTCCGGTGCAGGGGCAGCTTGGCAGCGGCTTCATACGGCGGGAACGATCTCCAACCCCCTTCCCGCGGGATGGCCCCCCTGCCGCAGCCCCGGCACCGGCTGGAGCAGCCTGAGGGCCGGGACAGCCTGAGGGCCGGGGCGGGTCGGGGCCGGTCGGGGGTGGGGGCCGGTCGGGGCTCGGGGCCGGTCGGGGCCGGCGTACCGCTTGTGGTGGTGGCGGCGGCGGTNGGAGCTGCCGGGCGGCGGTGTGGAGAGCGGGTCGCGCTTCCTCTGCGGCGCCCATGGGGACAGGACGACTTTAAAGGAGTTTAGGGGGGTTCTGGCGCTGGGCGACCACGGGTACGGAAGGGGACGGGAGGGACCCCGCCGGCGGGGGGTACCGATCTCCTGCTCTTCGCCTGTGCCTTGCCGGGTCCCGGCCGGGCTGCGGACACCGGGCGGGCAGGGGTGGCAACTCCGGGGCCGGGCGCTCCTCCGGCCGCCTCCCGCACGCAGCAGCGCTTCTCGGCCCGGTTCGGATGCGCACCGGCAGAGGGAGGGCTCGGGACCCTCCGGCCGGAGCCTCCCCGCGGCCCCGGAGCCCTCTCCCCTGGCAGAGCGGAGACTCCCGGGGCAGCTCCGTGCCCCCGCGCGGAGCCGGCGGACGGCGGAGAGGCTCCTCTGGCGGCGCTGGCAGCCCAGCACTCCGGAGTCGGGGCTTTGCCCTGCCCCGCACGCCTAGGGTAGGGGAAAGGATCCGCACTGGGAGTTTATCCCTTGCACGAAGGGGAGGGAAGGAGTCGGAGAGGGATGGGGGCTTAGGGCGGAATCGCTGAAATCTTTTGTATGTGCCTTGATTTTTTTTTTCTTTCGTTCTTTCTTTCCTTCCCTCTGCGTGCACTCTCCTTCCTCTCTCTTGTTCTTCTGTCTCTGCTCACCCCACCCTCCTTCAGATCCGGCGATTCCTGCCCTCGCCTCGCCCTGTCATTGATGGGAAATCAACTGGATCGCATCACCCACCTGAATTACAGCGAGCTGCCGACCGGGGACCCCTCGGGGATCGAGAAGGACGAGCTGCGCGTCGGGGTGGCTTACTTCTTTTCGGATGAGGAGGAGGACCTGGACGAGCGAGGCCAGCCAGACAAGTACGGCGTGAAGGGCTCCGGCAGCCCTGGGCAGGAGACGCCCACCCACCACCTCCACCACCAGCTGGTGCTGAACGAGACCCAGTTCTCGGCTTTCCGCGGCCAGGAATGCATCTTCTCCAAGGTCAGCAGCGGTCCCCAGGCTGGGGACCTCAGCGTCTACTCGGTGTCAGCCCTGCCCGCCCTCTGCAAGCCGGGGGACCTGCTGGAGCTGCTCTACCTGGGGCCGTCGGAGCACCCGCCGCCGCACTGGGCCGTGTACGTGGGCGGCGGGCAGATCATCCACCTGCACCAGGGGCAGATCCGCCAGGACAGCTTGTACGAGGCGGCCGCGGGCAACGTGGGCCGGGTGGTGAATAGCTGGTACCGCTTCCGCCCGCTGGTGGCGGAGCTGGTGGTGCAGAACGCCTGCGGGCACCTGGGTTTAAAAAGCGACGAGATCTGCTGGACTAACTCCGAGAGCTTCGCCGCCTGGTGCCGCTTCGGGAAAAGGGAGTTCAAAGCCGGGGGGGAGCTGCAGGCGGCTGCCGGCACCCAGCACCAGCAGCAGTACTATCTCAAGATCCACTTGGCAGAGAACAAGGTGCACACGGTGAGGTTCCACAGCCTGGAGGATCTAATACGTGAGAAGCGCAGGATCGATGCCAGTGGCAAACTGAGGGTGATCAAAGACCTGGCTATAGTGGATGGGAAAGAATAGGGAGGAGCAGGAGTACGTGGCTATCTTCCTTCTGCCCTGCCCGGGAGACCAGCCTGCCATAGAGTCAGGAGGCTGCTACCTCCTTCCGTGGGACGCGACTGGAAGCAGGATCCATGGCAACATTCCAAAAAAAAACCAGCATTATTTACACCCATAGCCAGTATTTTGTTTGGCTTTTAATAGCATTAATGCTGAGAGAGCGAGAGAGAGGAAGAAAAGGGGGGGAGGTGCAGGAAGGCTGTTCTCAGAGTATGTGGACCAAGTCCTGTCAATCGATGTTGACCATTCTAGCAACACGCCAATAAAATTTCAAATTGAAATTTCTTTTTTAATTTTTATTTCATGGCTTTAATCCATGATAAGTTTTAAGCATCTGGGACTGTGGATGTGGATGTAGCTAAATGAGATTCTAGCTAATATTTGCCTTGCAGCCAACCAAAAGCATCAGTCGTACTTTGCTAACTGGGAGAGAAGGGGAGTGTTGGTGTGGATGATAAATGCCTGTTTGTTTTGTTTCTCCACACCGCTGCATCAGCCTGTAGCTGCAACCCAAATTTTGTCCCAACCAACTCTGGCAAGCTATTTATAAGGGGAAAAAAAAATTCACTTTTCTGGTTTAAATTTATCACATTTAAAATATTTGTCTTTGCTTTCTGTTTGCAGCTCTCTGCTAAATGTTGTCATAATGCATATGCTCTTTCCACCTCTTCCCCCCTCCCACCCTCCCTGCCTTTTTTTTGGTTTGGGTTTTTTTTTGTTTTTTGGTTTTTTTTTTTAAAGTTGGTGAGCAGCTGTTTTCCTAAAACTAAACTCAGTGGTTAAAAGGAAGTGGTGTATTTTGGAGAACATTATATTTAGAGATCCAGCCACTAGGATCTCATCCTTGAGCTGTGGATTTTGTACCACTGCTTCAGTATCTCTTCATACACAGGTCAACAGAATCCTGCAAGAAACAATTTTGAATTCTGCATGTTGCCTCTTTGGAACAGCAATTTATTGCATATTTACAATTCCACTTAAAGAAATAGATGTAATGTGGTCAAGTTCATCTTGCATTTCAAATTCCCAGCAACTAAAGATTCTGTTCAGTGTAAGTTTAGAAATCCACAGCAGCATTTAAAAGATGCCTTTTAATGTGATGTGAGCAATGCCTTGTCTGTATTTCAGATCCTGTTCACTCATTGCTTAATTCTAAGTTTTGAAGTGAAAGATCAGAGAATTAAATATATTTTAAAAAAACCTAAAGTATATTGGGGCATTTCTTTTTTATTCTGAGCTGCATACAACTTGTAATTTTGTCTTTGCATGTTTCAGTGCTGGAAAGAAAATGCATTTGGTTTTTTTCTCTCTTCCCACATCAATGTCAGATGACAGAAGTAATACCCCTCTTTTGTATATATGATACACTCCACCCCCTATCAATGTACTGTGTCTCTTTTTTTTGTATTAAACAGTGTCATAAGCAACCTTGTTGCAACAGTAATTTCATTTCTACAAAACATTTGCCTACTATAGCTGAAGCTGTGAGGGTGGAGTGTACTTCATTATAATAAAAGTATTAGCATAAACATCATTAAGATAAAATGAACAAAAACCTGTACCCCCAAAACTGCACCTCTCCATTGAAGGTCATCCAATTGGCTTTGTCCTTGCTGATACATGTGGTAAAGTTACATGGTAATAGGCAGTGTTACTTTTATCCTTTTCCCTAAAGTACCTTGTTTAGTACAGTATAGGGTAAAAATGTGAATTGTAATTACTGTTGAAATAGTCTCAAACCACAGCATACTTTTTTTAATAAATGTGTAATATTTAGCTTTATATAGGCAATAGCTGCTGTCTGAAGATGATAGCTTTTCCCATAACATGAACAGCATCTTCTGCCTAGTGTTTGTGTATCTTACTGTGCCATATTAGATGGCCTAAATCATCTGTTAGAACTGATTTCCGTGTACCACTTTGTGGGAGTACTGTGGGATTGCAGAAAGGCATTGGCTTTACAACAAGGCACTTACAAAGCATTGAAAACTGGTAGAAGAAGGAAAGGTGGGCAAAGGCAATTTATTTGAATTTTTCCATATAAAAATATGCATTAGAGACCTGAGGTGGCAAGAGGCAGGGAGAATTAAATGAAGTACCAGAATGTTTATCAATGAGGGCAAGAAGAATGAAGTTGAGTCAGAGTGTTATTTTTGATTTCTGGAATACTTTTTCATCAAATTGCTCTTAGATTAATTACATAGGATTAGACAGAGATTCCTTGGAAGAACAGAATTTTATGTTCTCACTAATGAGAATTTAAAACATACTGACTTTAAACTTTACTCTGTGCTTCCTGTGTACTTTGTCACTCTAAACAGCTATTTTAACTTTGGATTTTTTTTGCAATTATTTACTAACCTGGTTCGTAAACATGACAATTTTCCTTGTCTTACCTAGCTAGATGTAGAATGGTATTTTGTAGTATATAACAGAAATTACAGGAGCTAGTGTATGCTTATTTATTCAAGCTCTGTCAGACACCTTTGCCATCCCTCTGAATTTGTAAAGATAAAGGTAGAACAGTGAAAGGCCTTAGTCCTTTGCCTAAGGACTGGAGAAAATATACTGGAAATAGTAACAGATGATATTAACGTAGGATGTGGTATTGCCATGACTGTGTTCAAGTATCAGTCTGTAATTAGCAACAAGCGTGCCCATACAGTTTCTTCTGTCACTTTTCTTTAGCTATATTTCAGTCCAGAGCTACTGGCAGCAATCTGGTCCTGATTAATAGTCCATTGAAGTTAATGGCTCTTGCTGACCAGTGAACTCTGGATCAGATTGTAGGAGGTATTTAAAATTTGTGGAGCTTGAGGAAGAGTGAGATTTAAGATGACACTTCAAAAACCAGAAGGGCCGCCTTTCTGAGATGATGGGAGACAGTGGACACAGGCAACACTGAGAAAATATGGGAATCAAACAGACAAGTTCTGAAACAAGCAGTGTTAACCTGACATGGCAGGAGGGAATCTGTGAAAAAGACTGAATAAAAAGTAGATATAAAAAGTTGTTCAGTGCCTTGAAACAAGAATTGGAAGACAGGGAGCAGTCAGCTGCAGGAAAGGCAATGATGCGAATGACTGACAGATACAAAATGTAATTGATTGTATTCATCTTTCAGGAGCAGTGGCCTGGCAGAGTTAACATTTCCATTTCCAGATCTAAAGATATTGAAAAACTGTATTATATCTGTGGACTCTGTTTGCATTCTTTGGTCTAGCTACCTAGGGTAAATATTTACGTCTCATTCATTGCTTTTGAAGTACTGACTTGTAATAGGACAGCAGTGTCAAGATACTTTGCACTCTTTCTTCTGTGTCGTGTTTCAAGCTTTCTGTTAGCTGTTTGAGTAACAGTTCTACGGAATTTCTTTTGTTTAGATATGATTCTCTTTTCAAAGTGCAATCTTTTGAATTGCTTTGAGACTTAACATTTTATTAAAAATTCAGTTCCTGTCCTCCTGAAACATAGAGAACCTTTGTGAGATGTTTTCCTGTAATGACCAGAATGGTTGTGCATATTGGGAGAGGACTCTAAGGATGGGTAGAAAAATAGGTTTTGCCTCTGTCAGATTTTGTCTCCATCTCCATCTTATATCTCCAGAGGACTTTGTTTTCATTTTTTAGGATTCTTTTTCTCTTTTCAAGGGTTATGGTTGTATAAAACAAAAATAACCACAACCTAAACCAATTCATAGAATGCTTTTTATGCCAATATGCTATTGATCCATATAGTGTATTTCAGGTTAAAAGCAGGATGCAGCAAGACATGGCCTTTAGGATGTGACAAGAAGTGGCCCTTGGTCTGTGCTAGAATGTGCACATTCTTAATTATCTTGCCTCATTTCACTTAAGTGTCTTTCATATTCAGTAAGTAATGTGCGAAACTGCCAGAGTTTATAGAGCTGTTTATGTGATGTATTGAACATTTGTAACTCCAGACACGTTTGCTGGAGTTGAGGGAACACTGTCCCACACAGAGCATCTTGTGGGACCAGGTGCCTCAGCCTGCTCAGCTCCCCACCCTCTCTCTGCAGCTACAGAGCAAGTAGTGGTCTGGGAAAGCTACTGCTAGTCTCGAGATATAGTTATTTTCTATGAAAGATTTCTACTAGAGTAGTTTATGGACAGTATTCTACTCAAAATTATACTTGGATGTGACTAAAACATTTTATGTGTTGCTACTTGGGGTGTGAAAACACTGTGCTTTCTGCTTTATAACCCAGGAGAAAGATGGAAGTCCCAGTGCCAAAGAAATAATCCAGAAATACATAAGGAGGTATGATTGAGCTACCATGCTGAGGGAATTTCACTGCAGAATTAGGGTCTCAAGGATAATATTACATGACTAGAGTGTGATCAAGTGCTCCTGTTCATTTGAGTGTCAGTGTTTCCATGGCAAGTCTGGAATTTATTTGCTTACCTTATTATTATGAAGTATTTAGCTTTTCTGTTCTATGAGTTCAAATTTGATATGTGAAGTTGCCCTATGTTCATGGATCTTCTGACTCAATGTTAGTTTGATCTGTCAGGGTTTTCTACAGGTTTATTGTCAAGAAAATTAATGAATACTGGGAACAGGTACTTCACTGAACTGCTAGTAAATCAAAAAGAGAATAGTGTAGATGTTAGGTTGAAAAAAGGGAATGAACTATGAGTCTTCTTTTACGGGTCATATCCACAGATTTGTTCCAGATTATATAGATATAATCTATACAGGTATAAACTGCCAGTCCTGTATTTTTCTAAAGTGGTCGTGGCATTCTAAATTCTTTTGCAAAATAGTATTACCTTGTCTAAATAATACAAATCCCCTGTGAAGTTCTATTTTTTTATATTGAAATTCCATTGAAGTTAAGAGTTACTTTATCCATATTTGCCTTTGAGAAATAAACTAGAATTTTTTGTTAAAGCATTTATAATTGAGCAGCTAGAAATATGCACTTTCATTTATTAATTTTAAATATTTTGCATCAAGCACAAATGAATTTAGGTCGATATGTCTAGAGAAATGATAGAACTTCCATTAACAGAGTCCATTCAGGTTAAGAATATGTTTTTATACTTTTTTTTTTCCATGTTTTTAGTATGGTACCTTGGGGCATTTTTGATTCTGCCGATGATGCATGTATGTAAAACTGTTAGCAGGATCAGGATTTTTAAAATAAAAGATCTCACCCCTTCATATGACATTAACTCTGGGCTAAAATCAAGCATTAGGACTTAGCCAGGATCAAGACCTCAGCAACAACCTCCTATGGAATTTAATGGAAGGCTCATGTGTGTAATGCGTACCATGAGGGCCTTAATTATATTTTCTTACTTGTACATACATTAATCATCTATGCAAATTGGCATTTTCCTAGGTGAAGTGGGTTAATGCTTTTCAAACTTCCCTTGGACTTTCTCTT
This sequence comes from Vireo altiloquus, assembly GCA_013396875.1. NCBI lineage: Eukaryota > Metazoa > Chordata > Aves > Passeriformes > Vireonidae > Vireo > Vireo altiloquus. The sequence goes on from VZRF01014776.1 coordinate 399,370, forward strand.
ATGTGTCTGTGTGGGTACGTGTGTTGGGGACAAAATAAAAATTGGAGTTTAATGCTGTAGAGCCAATATCTCCCAACTTTTTTGACAGGAACTCAGGTGGAATTTGGAACCAGTGTGGGTACAGCAGAAAAGGGTGGAAGAATTTGCAGTTAAACTTCAGGCTGTTCAAGGAAGATATTCAGAGCTAAGCTTGAAATTCCATTCTTTCTCTTCTCTGGTGTGCAAGAGGGTGAGTAACTGTGCACCCCTCACACATAAAACCATTCACACTTGGAGATCAATGCTACTGCCTAGGCAAAATAGAGTGAGTAAAATATGCAGTGTCTCATCAGCCTTAAGAAGCAAACAATTTTTCACAGTTTAAACACTATTTGGATACAGTGTGGCATAGGCAATCCATTTTGAAAAATCTAATTTTTAAGCTGATAAACTAAACAGCATAATGTTTATAAATGGGAGACCTCAATAAACCTTCTGGTTAATCTCTATACAACAGAGGTAAGAGCTTGTTCCCAGTTTGTGTAAAGAAAAGAGTAACCCTGATTCAAGAAAATTATCAAAGGGTAGAATTTGGAAATAAATAATCCAACCCAGATTTAGTTCTGATGTGACACCATCACTGCTGTTGGTAAATAAATGGCAAATACCTAACAGAGTGAATCAATACAAACTTCTGTATTGTGACACTTCTTCACAGCAGAGTATTTTATGCCACAGAAGGAATATTCCTTGTATTTTATTCAATGTGAGTAAACATACCACAATCTGGTCTTAAAACAGATCTTTTCTTCCATATGTTCCTATTGTTTCCATATGCCCTTTCAGTCAGCTGAAAGCAATATAAAAACTAAGCCTGAAAAGTATACTAATTGATTGTAAATATTTAGGCAGAAATTTATATGCATATTGACATATAACTAATAGATGTACTTGTATATACATACAGATTTGCTTACCGTGTGTTATGCATACACACACACGACAAGTCTTGACTATTTTGGAAGTATTGGTAACAAATGTCAGTCATTTCAGTATGTATATTATCTGTGTAACAGATGGGTACCCAAGACTTTGCTGACAGGATTTTAGCACTGTTCAAATATTTGTTCTTTAGGGTATGCCATGGTCTTCTGACATCAAGAGAAGTGAGTTAAACTTGTGGGGTTTGACATATTGCTACTCACTGGAGGAAAAATACCAAGAAACACTACACTTTGCAATAATGAAGTATCCTTTTAGAATGAACTATGCTGCTACTGACTTGTGTATTTATAAATAAAAGAATGATCCAGTAAAGTATCCATCCATCTTTCTCTTTGGCATCTTTAAATAGTAGTGCCACAAGGGTTTTTTCATCATTTGAATGTGCTTCCCCTCAGTGTAATATTTTGGAATCGTATCACTGAAATTATTAGTGTTGTTCGGACATGCTCAACTATTGTTGTGTAGTTGCTCTAAAGTAAAGAAGTGGCTGGCATTGATATTTCTTGATTTTTCTCATATTATCGTTCTTTGAATTAAAAAGTTTATTTTAAAGGCTAAATGGTATGACTTTGAAAAGCACTTATTAGTGATTTGACATGCTTCATTGGATTCATTAGTGAGCTTTCACCAGAGTTATTTGGGCCGCAGGGAAGCTTACACTAACTTCTTTTAGAAACTTTACTTAATGGATAGAGGATGAAAATCAGCTCTGTCAAGACCTGTGAGTGCTTTTTGTGGACTGGATTGCTGAGACAAAATAGCCCTGTTATTCCCTGTCCTCATCCTCAAAGTTCTTGTTGCACCTGGTGAAAGACTATGGATGTTTTACCTATCCAAAATTCTTTGTCTGCATCAAACTGCCTGTGGGTGATATGAGGCCCTTTTCCATGCACCAAGTAACATCACTAGAAATCAATGTTACATAGACTGTCAGAACCAAATCCTTGCCCAGAGATTTCTGTCATTTCCAGAGGCTGTGGAAAAAAGAGAATTCACTCACCTATCAAGTCAAAGCCCTTTAACAAAAATATTTCAGTAAAACAAATAAGTAAGTATATTGCTACTAAAAGTAAATCCAGTGTAACAAATCGTGGACCACCATAACATAATTAAAAACCTTGGGCAGAGCTCTGGCAACTGTTACTTTAAAAAAATTTAGATTGCATGTTAATGTATGACATCATTGAACAGAAGTACCTTAGATGAATGCAAGGACCTATTTATGTTTATCTGAGACTATATGATACAACTGCTAATATGACAGAGCCTACTTCTGTTTTAGACTCAGACCTCATTACATATGTCAGCCTACCTGGCAGGTTTTCTAGATGAGTATTTCCAGCCTTTTCTGATTACGTATCATTGATTCTTCAGTTAAGTGTTATCAAAGGTCATTAATAGTGAAAAATTCACTTTAATTGACCCATTGACTCATTTTAATTAATAAAAGAGTGTCAGGTGCTAGACCCTGCTACATGAAGGGTTAGTTAATATGCGGATTCATCCTGGCAGTAATACTGCCAGGCAGTAATACTTAGCTCTAGCTAAGGGCTGTAGAAGAGTTTCCTACTTTATCTCTCAAGCTGAAGAAATAGGGAAAAACAGACTAGTAGAAAAAAAATGGTTCTAAAAAAAAAAGTCATACTCAGCAGAAATCTTGGGCTGTTCTTTTATACTTGTGCTTTGTATACCGATAGAAACATGCAGATAAAACCTCCACTGTGCGAGGAGCACCAATTATAGAAATTATACCCTTTAAATTTTGTCTTGCTAGAAGCTTGCATACATATGCTGAATAGAGAGGATAATCTTTTGCTTTTCCATTTCACAGCATGCTAGTAACTTTTCTTAATCCATAGGAACCCAAAGTTAAGTTCACTGTCTGCTGATAAGGTACCCCAAGAGCAATAGAAATGTCAAGGTTTTGCATACTGCAAGAGATACCAGTACTGAAAACTGATCTTCAATTTCATTCTCCTGAAAGCCTTAATCTCATACATACCTTTGAACTTTTAATGACTTTCCTAAGAATAATGTCCAAGATAACAAGAAAGGAAATAAAATAGGAGCATAAAATGTCAGAGGAAGAATTTATTTCATGTTCATCTGTGGACTGTCATATTTCTTTCTTCCTTGAGATAGAAAAAAAGATTTCTATTGATATTTAAGGAGCTGTTTGGTTGGCAGCCTTCATAGACTTAAAAAAAAAATCAGGTGTGCTCTAGTGAAACAAACAATGCTAAGGAAAAGGAATACATACCTTTTCAAGTTTAAAAGAGTTGTCATATTGGCAGGAAGACTCAATTCATGGTAACTATTCCAATCCTTATATGAACTAATCCCAGACTGAATAGCTCAAAAACATGAAACAGTTGTTCAGTGGTTTTGTTCTCAATGTTCAGTGTTTTACAAATACAACTAGTCATTTGTGGTATCTCAGCTTCTCAGTATTTCACTGAAGACCTGTCAAACTGGTTATTTTTTCCAAATATTGTCAAACTTCTGCCTCCTGAAAATAAAGCCCCCAAGCAGACTCCAGTCAGAAACTGAACGCTGAAGACAGGTTATGTGGAGCTGGGAAAATACTGTATACGTATTTTAAAAAGCTTTCACAGATGTAAAATAAATCTTATGAAACATAGAATTCAATATTGTATCCTACTAAACATTAAATATATTAGGATTTTTAAATATACAAGTTAGCATAGTGTACTACATCAAAAAAAAAGGTAGCTGCTAAGCAGTTTATCTTAAAAATGAACTCTGTATATCTTGAATGCAAGATGTAAAGGTTGAAACGGTATTCTTTAAATCTGATTTATGAACTAATCTACCCATTCTGGGTGAGGTTTCCATTATCATTCAAATAAATGTGTCTATGTAGATGAATGCTTGTGGGATCGCTGTTATTTTTTTTAATATACTTTTGCAGAAGAATGACTCTGTGTGATCACAGCTAACCCCTACAAGGATACTTGCATCTCTATTATCTGTACATTGAGTGTGATCATTAACTGCTATCCAGGAAGACAGTAGTAGTAAAATCAATACAACTTCAGTCAGAGGAAAAATAAGCCAGGGATGATAGTTGTGGGTATGATTCTTCTACAAATGACATTTTGTCCACTGTCTGAGTGAGGGCAATGCATAGGTGAATGAAGCAAATGCAAAAGAGAGTGGGGATAAAAATGAATTCTAAGACTTACCAGACATAAAAAATAGTGTGCTGGAAATGACACAGAGGAATAATGGACCTCTCACTAGGGCCTGTAATATCATATGAAACCGACAAATGATCACCAATGGAATGATATTTAGAAATGTCATTGCCATTCCCGAGGTGTCAGTGTCACCAGGTGATGTCAATGTAAAACATGCAATATATCCAACCACCCTAGCTGTCATCTGGTTAGCTGAGAAGCACCCCATGTACTCTCAGATCTTGGTGGAAGGCAAAGTGTTGCCACATAAATATCTGATTCACCTGATTTCAAGTATCAATATTGACTTAGGCTTTTTTAGTAGTTAATGGGAATGGGATGTCTGAGCTATGTCATTCTCTGAAGATGCCTGGATCTCCAATGGCTACAGGGAATGTTTAACACAGCTACGATCTTAGTTTAGCATATTGTAGTTAAGTGGGATAAAAACACATCGAAAGGCTCTGATCTCCCCTCCTCCTCCAGTTTTTTTGCCTAAAAGTTGTACATGTAGCCTAAGTTACTCATCTGAGCCATGCTCAGAGGAAACTCATCCCACCTCAATACATATGTAATAAAATCACACACTGCAAATGACTTTCTCTCTCCCCCTGTTCAGTGTTTACACAACTAAGATTAACTGCTGGAATAGCTCACAAAGATGAGAGTAACTGAGAAAAAAAATTGTCCTGAAATTACATGCTTTCTCTGTGAAACCAATAAATCTTGGTCTACTGAGTTGGAGAATACTGTATGGTCTCAAACAATGACAGTCTGAGATAGATAATAGATAAACACTGCTATTAAACAAACATTAAATTACACAGAAGTTATGTTGGAACTGTAAACAATATATTAATAAAAAATATTTTTAAAATTTTAAAAGGTCTGCTGAATCATTTGCCCAATTCTAATCACATAGAGAGAGACAGGAAGCCTGCTGCCCTCTAGTAAGTTTACAGAACTCAGTCAATTATTTTAAGGATTTCCCAGGAAGTGATTGCCAGAGCATCTGGACATCTTACAATAAATTAAAAGCAAATATTAATTACACAACTATCCATTCAGATGGCTCAATGCACTTTAGCTGCCTTTTATTTGTCTCACAAAGGACCAACATACTGACACGTTAGTTAATTGAATGCTTGATTGAACAAGTAAACCTTACACTACACTACAGCCTGCCAAATTTAAATTCTGGTGGCCTGCCAGAGGAATAGTTTTCCACTGTGAGAACCCAGCACTGATATTTTAGAAAATGTTAATCTGATGGCTTGTTCAAGGAGATTATAATTCTTCTGAGGTGATACAATGTGAGAGGTGTTCTAATGTATATAATGTAATGATATAATACGAGAGATTATTTCCATAACACTTTTTAAATATTAAGTTTTAAATATTGTTAATGAAATCATCAAGCATGTCTGAGAAAAAAATTAACAGAACATATTTATGAATTCTCATTTCATGCTAATTACAGCAGCTTCTGTTAAAAAAAAAAAGAACCGATACATTCTGTATTTGCTGAAAACTCTCAGGTGATTATTTGCATTAGTTTTACCTAAATCTCAGGTAGTATACGGGAGACAGAAAGAGAAGACATGGATAAATAATACAGATTATGTTTAAAAAGATGCTTTGTGTTAGGAAGAAGAAGCTCATAGACCTCTAGAATATCAGCTAGTTAAACTTACTACTAAAGGTTTATTATGCTATATACTTCCATGAATGATAGGATGTCCAGTCAGCCAGATACATATCCACTTGTCTTCATCAAAATTCAGCTAGATAGTGTTAGTGACAGTCAGTACAGTAAGGAGACAGCACATTGCTTTCAGGAGACTGAAGTGTAAGAAATTAATGTAACCACTTGTGATTGAGTTAGTATACTTTAAGATTAATTGCTTATTTTAGGTGTTACTGGATGCAATGACAAAAATGATTTGAAAGTGATGTAAGACATTTTACCACAGCTCTGAGAAATCTCAGATTCTAAAGTTCAGGTCCTGATGTTAAGCTAGTGTAAGCTGAAGAAAGATGAAGTTGACAGAGTTAAAGGCAGGCAGAAGACCCAAGTCTGATACCCTTAATAGCACTGTAATTTCTCAAGTGATTAATTGCTGTATTTTGCTCATATGTTCAATGATTTATTTATTAACCAGATTCTTGTTTAGTCATTTGCAAGCAGAGGAAGCAGTTTGCTCTTCTGTAGCATATAGTGCGCTTTCTTACATCATCTGCAAAGTTTTATTTAAAAAAATTCACGCAACTCCCACGATCTCCTCTGCTTTACTCCAGCTACATGTGGATTATTGGAGATGTCTGTGGCTCATGAGGGTATGGTGGCACACAGAGTAGATGTTCTGTGAAATCTATTTACTTATAGCAAAAATATTAACTTTTTTGAGGATTGCACATGGTTATTCAAGTGATTCCACTCTTATGGTTCAAAATCAGTTCACTATGTGGGGACTTGTCATTGAAAAGTGCTATAAGAAGTCCATCTTTCAGGGTTTGAAACTGTCGGTTTCTGTTAGAGGCAACATCAAATTCATTTCCCCATTTGTGTCTAGCACTTTTGAACTGATTGCCTTCTTGTCCTCAGACTTCAAAGTTACAGTAGCTATTGCTTTTCTTCAAAGGAAAGATAATCTTATATGTTTTGATGGCAATGCCATTTCATATTCCGTCAATGCAAATCTCTTTGACAAGACTGGTGACCTGCGGGTGAGTGTTCAGGCAGCAGGTGGTAAACCATTTGTCCTCCTTGTCATGTTCTTAGATCAGCACATTCCACTCACAGAAGTGGAGAGAAAGGCCACAAACTTTCAAAGACAGACTTACTTTGTAAAATCACAGAAACAGTCACATCTTTGTCTTTTCTGAAGACGAAAAGCTGTTATTTCTCAGGTACCTTGTTCTTGGTCTGACAGTCCCTTATAATTTATAATGTATAACATATTATACATGTATTGTATTATATATTATATATAATGCTTGATATGCTTGAAGTCCTGCCTTTCTCCACTGTCAGGCAGCTTTGAATCTGGTTAAAATGCAATTAAATATGATGGTTTGCTACAACTTGGTAAGTGCAATTTTGACTCAGGCTTCAATGGTTATAGTAGCAATTCTGATGTGGACAGTACTTCCTTTGCTCTTTTATCCATGAGCATTCCATCTTATTTCCCCCCGGTCTAGTGTGATGGCTGATATGAAACGCAAAATTTGTGTCACTGTGCAGGGAATCACAGAAAATTCAGTAGCATTAGAAAAGGGATGATGTTCTTGCATTCACTGTTATATCATCCTCGAAGGCAAATGTCCTATATTCTTGGACCTTTTCCAAGTGCTGTTCAATACATATAAATAAGGAGCAATTGAATAAAACACATGAACATCATCTGGAGCCATAATCAGAATCCAAGCCTGCCTGTAGAAGCTGGAAGAGTTCAAGCCAAAGCCCATCAAAGTCAATAGACACTCTTTCATCTGTTTCAAAAGGTTTTGAATGAGGACCAGACTTGCTTCTGAAGCTCTCTCTAGACTCAATTTGTTCATGGCTATAGTCTGCCTGTAGTTGCCATGGCACAGAACATGAAACTACTTCAAATGAGGGAGACATTGAAGTGCTAATGTTACACAGTTCAAAGTATCAAAGGTGAATTTAAGTAATAAAAAATTCTAGCTACCTCTCTGCAAGCTCTTTTCTTCACCTCCTGATTTCTCACTATTGAATTTTAGTTCATAACTAACCAATGCAAGACAATGACAGGAAGCATTCATATATCCTTACTTCACTGCTCAACTGTACTTTTTTCAAGTTTATTCTGATGGTATATGCTCTGATTGATCAGAGGCCATAAATCACTTTATCAAATCCCATCAAGTAATGACATCTCCTATCTAGAAAGACAGATGAATAAAGGATACCCAGATTAAAAACTGATATGCAGAAATCTTAAATGGTCCATTCATGTATTTCAGCTTTGACTGAAAATTATCAAGTGAAAATGGCTGCCTGAGAAATTCCAACACCTCTCCATAGTCCCCGTTTCTGTTATTCCTCAAGAAGGATAAAAAAAGGATCAGAGATAAAGCCATTATAAAAAAAGAAATATCATTTACAGTAACATAATTTCACCCGGTCTTTATTCACAGGCTTGAACTTTACTGGTTTATTCATTACTGGAAAAATATACAAATATATTTAAATAATCCCATACTGAAATAAAAAGTGATAATATCTGTTCTTGGGAAGATGTAGTAGTTAGCATTTGGTTTATTAAATTAAACTAGTTGTTCATTCACTGATTCACTCATTATGAGTACCCTTTAGAATAAGATTTGAAAATGCATATGAAAATCCAACTACTTCAGAAATCCTCATTATTTTTATGAAAACACTGTTTCAGTTGTAAGTAGATATAATTAGTTGTATTTCCAGCTTTCATTTGAAGATTTGAACATTTTAATAGGTAACCCAAACAAATCTCTTTTCTCATACTTTTGGATATCACATTAAACTTCTGCTGATCAAATTGTCTTTTCATAAGTTCTTCTGAAAATATGATAATTTCTTGATCTGGACAAATAATGGTGGTTGATTGGTGATTCTGGTCATCAAAACTAAATTATGTAGATATTCATTTCACATGATCTTCCAAGTTGTCTCTTTCATTCCATCAGTGTAAGCAGCGAACAATGGCACAGTAATATCGATTTGGATTTTGGGGCATGTTGGACTTTTTTATGCCACATGACAGTAATTTACAATGGGAAGGATTGTAATCAGCCAAAAAAAGAGGCCAAACATCTGCTGTAGTAATGCTAGTTCATGGACTTTTCATAAGCAAGTAGAACTACTTTCTTAAAAATTATTTGTTAAGTTGCCTATCGCCATCCAGTTTAATGTATAACAGTGAACAGCACAGTGCCTGCTTAAGATTCTGAAGCAGCCATACCATCTGCTCTTTGATTCAGCAGAAAACATGAGAGCAGACTACATTTTGGGATTTATTGTAAGTCGTCATCCAACAGTTCTCTTCAGAGGTCTGCATAATCTCCCTGGTCAGCTCACTCGGCTCCTCAGGCTCTAAAATGCTGCAGATGTCAGCTCTGCAGTCAGCCTTCCAATTCATGATTCTGAATGACTTTCATCAAGACATTGCTCCATTGTGGAACATCAAATTCGAGGTGATTTTTTTTTTACTTCCATTCACCTGCATTCAAGTTCTTGTTATTAGGAACCATAGTATTTCTCTACTGGAGGAAAGACAGAGGCAGGAGGGAGAGAAGTGAAAAGCAGAGTAACTGTAACTCTTATGCTACACAATCCTGAAGCTTTTCTTGGTAGAAGTGGTGGAATAATGATACTCGTTCTAATGAAGAGACCAAAATTGAAGGACTGAATTGAAACTATATGGAGCTTTTGGGACCAAATAACACCAGTGGCATGACCATCAGACATTGTTTCCTATCAATACTCACTTTTCCATGTGATGGTATCAACACTGGAGACTCACTTTTGCCTATTTAGTTTGTCAAGGTTGCTTATTTACTCCTTCTCTGTGTGAGGGTGTGTATGATTCCTTATCTTTGAGTCCTGGCAGACTCTAGAAGGGGAAAAAACCACACCAAAACAAAAAAGGGGATTGTCTGTAAAAATAAGCCTGATTTTTGTCTTGACCCTTAGGTAGATTGTTCCAATGCTCACTTAGCACACTGAAGTACTGATATCAACATCAAATGAAAAAACAACCCAAACCAAACCCTCCCCCCACACCTTCCCCTCCCCACTCTGATATCCATTTTTTATTCTCAGGGTCTACAGCTTTTCCTGCTTAATTCCAATAGATCAGAGAGTCATCTAGTGGACAAACAAAGGAATTCTGAATAAATTTACTACTCTGGAGGTCTTGGCTGTCTTAACTCTTATAGGCTACCTGAGACACTGACAGCAGATGGGAGTCAGGCAGCAGTGGGTGAAATGGTTGTTGGAAAAAATAAATAGGGAAATAAAAACCTGTCCTCTACTGCAAAAATAAAACAGTGCACTCACTCAGGGTCATTTTGAAGTTAATGTCAGCTGAAAATTTGAGCATGACTATATCAGCCACTGTAGGGAAATGAGAATTAGAGTCTCAGCTTGACCATAGAGATTATTCATGATTTGGTGACACCAATGGCTTAATCTAAATTTTATATATCCTTGTAACTGAAAGGCAGAAACTATTCACGGCAGGGAGATAAAAGTCTTAAGAATTTATCTTTTCAGTTTCCCTCTATAGGTACACAATGCAAATCAACAAACAAGCACTAGGCATTTCCCTAGGTTATTAGTTTTTGTGCTTTGTCCAACTATATTCCCTAAATTTGGCTTCATCTTCCTTTGATCAATGAACTGTTGAGTCTGTAAACTGAGTTTAAAATTTCAAAGTTTAACAGCCAAATTTTATATTATTTATATTTAATTTTGAATGCATTTTTTTCTTACTAGATTAATCCACATGTTTTTCTAACTCACTAAGCCATCTTTTTACCAGTGACCAGCACCAGAGGCTGTAAGAGAATATGCAGATATTTATTTTTTTCTCTTCTAATTTAAAAAAAAAAGGCACAATATCCTTTCTACAACATTAATTACAATTGATTATAATTCCAAACACTCCAGAGAATTTACAAGCATCCGCTCTCTTTTTGTTTTCTGTTAAGTTCCTGTCTCAGCATTTACCATTTTTTGATATCCTACCTTCATTTCTCATGTAAAATCAATTCATGTTCTATGATACAGGAAAAAGCTCCCAATCTACTTTCGATATATTACTAATGATTTTCTATCCTAATTTTTTTCACCATGCTAAGAAAGGGAAACACTGTGGTTTTATTATGAGTTTTTATCATGAGTTTTTCCTAGGTCTAATTTTTATGACTGTCTTCTGAGTCCTTCCATTTAGCAAAGCTTTTCTTGTGCCTTCAGGATACCTGATACAAGGCCCCAAATATTCTTTGCTAATTTGCATCATAGGATTGTAGAAAGACATTGCAAATTCCCTGTATGCTATATGATATTTTTTATACCTTTTAACATCTTCCTTGGTTTAAAAGCAAATTTGTTTCCTTAAAGCAAACTCTTAACTCTTAAATTCTTAAGATAATTATTAAGATTCCTCCCAGGCCTTGCATTTCTCCTATAGATTAAAAAGACTTTTGGCAGGATTTCCACAGCTGACACAATTTGGCCAGTAAGAAAAGGACAGATGAAGTGTTTTGGAGAAGTATCTTACACAGTTGCTTCAAGCAAATTATTTCTTTGTACTCAGAGTCTATCTGCCACATCATGTTGTAAAGCTTTGAACTCAAAAAATTAGCAAAATACAGATGAACTTTCAAACTATTTCTAGATAAAGATTTTTTTTTCTCCCATAGCAGTTCAAAATATTTTAAAGTTACATTTTCAGAGGAAAACAATAAATGCATTGCAGGTTTTCAATTATTAAATTTTTAATAAACTGTTTGGCCTCAATCCCAAATGGCTGCAGTAATTCAGTGTTAGAGAAATTAAAATAGTTAAAACTCATAAATAAGAGTGCAGCAAACTTGACACATTAATTTGAAAGATTTCCTGTGATCACCTATATAACACTCTACCAGATCTACTGCAAAACTATCTGAAATGTCAGGGTTTTGTTTGCAAAACATTACATACAGTATTTTAATATCTGCTATCACTTCCTTCCATGTTTCTCTCCCTCCTAAGAGTGCAACCAAAATTTTGACTTGCTGCTTCTTTTGATCTAGGCTGGTCTTCTACAGATTCACTTAAGCCAATGAGTTTTTATTTTCTTCTTTCAAATACTCACCCAGTGCTTGATACATATGTGGATTTGTCCTGTGGTGCTCTGAGGGAAAGGGCTGGCCATGAAAAAAATGCAGCATAAGTTTTGAGCTTTCATTAAACAGGTTTGCTGAGAAAAATGGAGCAAAGGTGCTCCTTTACCTCTCCTCTAGCTGTAACAAATGATTCTGACTGGCACAATGGGGCATTCAGCATGTAGCCAAAGCAGGAAAAGTACAGTGCTGCTTGTGTGAGCTTACAAAAAACCCCACCCAGCGCTGGCAAGGGAGTGACACAGAGTCACTGTTTTGTTCTTTTCTACTTTCCCTATTATCTTGTCTTTGCTCTTCTGTTGATGATCCATAGGGTCACCTCTCCAGACACCCGTTCAGGATTCCTTCAGCAATCCCACCAACAAGGAATAGACACACAGCTGTAATTAAATTCAGCTTTGTCAGACAGGGCTAGAGATGTGATGACAAATAAAGAGATGACAAGACCCCTTGCTTGGTGATAGCCCAATTAGAAGTATATAATGACTTTTTCATTATACTTACGGACCACCAGAAAGCTACTCTCCACAGTGGATTTCTGGAGTTCCTAGGCTCCAAATACATGGAAAAAATCTTGCTTATATTTAAGAGAGAACATTCCACATTTTCCCCAGCTAAAACCTTAACAAATAGCACATTATGACCCTTATGTACCACACTGATAAAAGTTTTCATTCAATCTAACCTTCAAAACATCCTCCCTGTCTCTCCCCCAGATATAATTTGTGGATTCAGTGGGGAATATCATTACTGAACAATGAGTGTTTCTCAGAAAAAGGACAACATAGTGAGCTTGGAGAATAAGCAGCTTCTCAGTTTTCTCTCACTAAAGCACCCTTGTAAATTTACTTGAACTCTGGTGAGAAAAAGACAGCTGCATTCAAGAGGAGTAAGGCCATATGAGTCACAAGGAGCATTTATTCCTAGAGAGAAATGAGACAGAAGGCAGTTATTTTACTCTGTCATTAGTAGGGGTTCAAAATGTTGGTGGTGCTGGCAAGGACATAACTGCCTGCTAAAAAACTTCAGGGGAGAATAATCTAGTCTTGCCTTAGACATGAAAACATTAACATTTCAGAGGCAGCATCGCTGTGTGATTTCAGTCTAAAAATTATTTCAAGGAGAGTGCTAGTGTCAAACAGCTGGTACGAATAGACAAGTGGCTTACAAGTGTTTCTAAAGCCTGCTCTTTTTTATTCTTTTTCCTCTTCTTCTACAATCTTAGGGAAATATATTCTTTGTGTCCATTTATAGCATCTAACGTGTAATTATCCCTAAACAGATTGGCAATTCAATCAGGCTGTCTTAAGCACTCATGAAAACTGTTAAATAAATAAATAAAAACACTGTCTTCTAAGGAGCAAATTGACAGCACAAGAATAAGTGAAATTCAGTCATTAGGGAGGTAAATAGAAATGAGACTTCATTTTATAAAGATTTGTTATGATCAGCATTATGCACAATTACATAGTAAGTTTTTTAAAAGTCGTAATGGCAGTACTAATGGCTACAGAACTGAAAGAGTTCAGCCCACAACATGCAAAAGCTGACAACTTACTTTTATGCTTTCGTGGGAGTGATGCTGTCACAGATAGTGGCTAAAAAGCCTTTAGAAGAGTGTGTGAGCTGCTGAACATACACAGGCTGAACATCACTAAAATGTGACATTCCTGTCTCCAGTCATTGAATCTGGTGTAGGTAAAATGCTTCCCTGTCAGCAGAGGAATCAGCTTGTGTTTTCACTGAAGTTAAAGAATATGCCACTATTTCTTTATACTTCTTCCTTTATACTTTGTTCATCCATCTGTGCTCACAGAACTGCCCATTTTGGGAGTTACACAGTTCTTGCTTTTCCAGGCGAGTGTCAACCTTAATCTGCTGCCAGAATGTTTAGAGGGCTGAACAGCTCAGAAAGGGAGAGGTTCATAGAGATAGCTCTAAGTCATGAAGTAAGAATTAGGCAGAAATACTATTCAGCACACGATTTTAATATTTGGCCTGTGAAGATGGTAAACATCAGTTGTAGAATATGAAGAAAATGGAAAATCTAGATCTTCTGTAAATCCATCTGGGATCAGTAAGACAATGATGGTAATATCATTATTGTAACTATTTTCCTCATCATCCCTCCCAGTCTGATGTGAGAAGGCAGATGTGTGTCCACATCTGGACCTGTGGGAAGTAGCTTACATTGGCCACTACCAATGGCTCCGAGTGTGGAGAGAGCTTTTAGAGACCTGAGATTTCATCTCGGTTGCAAAGAGGGTTTCTGCATCTCACATGACAATAATTCAACAGATATGTCTCAGTTTAAACCCTCCAAGACTTTGAAATAGCCTTGGTGGCCCAATAGGGAATAATATCTTAGTGTTTTTCTTGCAGACTTGAATTATGTTTGCAGAATTTAAAGGGAAAACAATTATGTGGAGAGTTATGTATCTGATCAAAGATTCATGTTAGTGTCTAGCTAGAGACTGGTGATTTAGATCAATTTAAAAAATTTGTTTATTGTCAAAACTCTTTACCCTTCCTGTCCTGTTTCTTCTTCTATGCATTTATGAAGATTTAATATCATTACTGCATGTTCAGAAAGAATCCTCTCTGTGTAACTTATATAACAAAAAAATCCATAAAAATTCAGTGGAAAGGAAAAGATGAATATCCAATATTTTAAAACTGTTTGAATATGGAAAGTATCATCATAAAAACAACAGATTCTAGTGATAGGAAAAGCAACACACAGATTCACTCTTTAAATTAAATGCTCGAAGGCTCTAAGACTCTTCTGCAAACCTGCTGTTTTTCCTGGTGGGTGTTTTTAGCCTTCATAATTTTGGAATACATCAATTCTATTTTTCAATGAGATGGCATATTAATCTAAAGGGAAGACTGGGATTTTTTCTGAAACCACTGGAACTCAGATGTGAACTACCTTCTGTGTTTTATTTTTGCTAGGAGAATGGAAACAGATATATTAAGATTTTGGAAAACTGTTGGTTGTAATTATATGCGATCATTATTTACACAATGATGCTTCAAGTGAATTCCATTTATTTATGGTTTTCATCTGCCACTGGAAGTGCATAAATCCCTGTGTCTTGCTGCATTGTTATCACTCAGCTGAGATGCTGCATAATTCAGTCATTAGCCTCAGAAGGGCTTATGATCATGTTCTTAAAGTGGTCACAAGGCTGCCAACATTAAAACATTTTTGTAAATCTTTTTACTAACCTGTGAAACATTTTGATTTTGCTATAATGTGTACATTACATACATGTGTTTTTCTTTCTTTACCCTGGAAGAATTTTTGTATCAAGTACTAAAGAGTATTATAATATGGAAATGTAGAAAAAAAAAATTAAACAAAAGTCTATGTAGACATGATCTCTTCTGAAAGAGACTTAAACTTCAAAGTAGGGAACAGCTCTGAGATTTCAGTCCCTTGACTATCTGTCAGACTCCTATTCATTTCACTTGAATCAGGCACTTTACAGTTTCTTAATAGAAAAAGCAAACAACTTTCCATAATAATACTGCAGAGGCAAAGATTGTATAATGCAATCATGCACATTTCTTTTTAAAACTATATGATTTTCTTCTGTTGATTGTAAGTAGAGATATTCCTAGCAGTGAAACTGGAAATGTAAAAATTGCCCAATTCACTACTCATTCATCTTCTGAGCCAATTGTTTTCTCTTTCATTCCTTTTCTTTTTTTGGTTATTTAATACACATAGCGCTCAAGCCCAGCTGGTAGACTTACCCAGGAGTCGTTTTTTCTGCTGAAAAATAATCATGCAAAAATATCTTTGATGCTTACTGTTTTCCAGCAAAGGAGATGAAAATTATTTGCAAATACCCTCTGCTATCTGCCTAAACTGTTTGCTCAGGTGTATTTTTTGTTAATCTGAGGCTCATGGGAGGTAATGGTCTGCACCTGCACAACTAAAATTTAATCAGATTTGCAAGTGATGTCAATGAAATTAGGATTTAAAGTGTAGCTAATTCCCTTGCCAGTCCTCATTGCCTATAGTCAGGGGAATAATTCAGGTACTTAATCATAGTTGTGCACTGCTATTTCAAATGTTGCAGCATATCTGAGACTTCAGCCCACAGCTGGCAGTCATAACAAAAACATTATGTAAAAATTCACTCTATTCTGGAGTGATGGCTGGAAGCCAAGTGGAAATGGTATCTCAAACAGCACTGAAATTCCATATTTCAGAACCTACAGCTCTTTGCAGGTGGGAAGGACTCTCTCGCAAAGGAGGGAGAATCTAGAATCCTAGTTTCTAGAATTTTTCCATTCCACTAGAACAGGCAAATAAAATAGTGATATGAACAGTTTTCCTTTCTTCTCTCCACTGTCTGTAAAAGTAGCCTAGCTGACTCTTCAGTTATTTTATTTTACACTGCTAAAGTTACATGGTGCCTCATGTCCTTGGAGTAAGCCTTACTGGAAATCAGATAAAATTATTTATGTGTGTCTGCCATTTTTATCTGAAAAGCTTGTCTGTCATTTACAAAGATCTAAACTCCAAGCAAAAATGAATAAGGTATTTGAGTGTAAATATTTGAACATGAAGTTTAGTTTGAAATTATTCAAAGTAAAACAGAGCTGAGTAGTCAAAGCAATTGCAGCATACTAGTGAGTTATTCACAGAAAACACAAGTGTTACAGCCCCCAGCTACAAAGGGCTGTTTTTTTAGCTCAAGCTGTTGCATTTCATGTTCTTAGCTCTTGAGGTTCCTGATTCAGTCCCTGCTGTATTAACCAGGAGTTCAGCTGTCACACAAAGCTTGCAAACACAAAGCATAGAAAGTAAAACTGGGTTAATTAATGATACAGGAGGATAAAGCTCCCTGTGCTAATGTGCTCTATGGTAATTTTCTGCCCAAAAGGACTATTTGAGATTCTACACACTCTGTTTTCTGCAAGAAAAATGAACCAGAGTGGAAGTTTAAAAATTCCACATCTCAAAATCAGCAAATCACAATCCTCTTTTCTTAAGATGATATTTTTACCCTCACTGATGGAGAGCTATACAATATCCATCAGTAGGCATACTGACTTCAATCAAACTAGCCATAGAGTAAGATATTACCAAACATATGATTTTTTTTTTGGCCTTGCATTTAGTTTTTGCTTCTGCCAATAAATCAGAGATGGCACAGTAAAGGCACTGTTTTTGAAGACCCACTTGTGATCTATCTAAATGAATTGAATGCTATGATTTCAATGTTTCTCTTAACGTTTAGTTGGAAGTGAGTGTAAACAAAAAAGTGTACATAAAATAGTATACAAAGATAAGGAATCTTCTGGAATATTTTTCTACTCTGAAATTGCAATTTGGTGTTATTCACATTAGGAATTTTCTCAATGGGTCTATGTTTAGAATCCTTTTGGAAGCTATTTTATTAATAGAGGACCAGAACAGAAACATATTTGTCTTGACAGAGAATAAAAGCATGACTGCTGCAGGAAAGTTCAAATACTATGCAGGTTTGATGTAGACACCATTCTGAGGAATAGAAGAATCTGTAAGCCTGAGCCATCATGCTCTTGATCCACACCTCTACTGTCAGCTGGGTCAGGAGCCTGCTCCAGCAAGTGTGAACTAATCTGTTTCTCCTGCATTAACCATTAAACTATGGAGAGAAGTCTTTAAGTAGAGTATGATTTATCCTTTCCCTAATTTTCCCAAACTACCTGGAACCTTTCTTCTTGTTCATTGCCTCAATAACACTCGTGTTTACAAATGGCCCAGGGCCATTCTGTGCTGACACAAAATATGAAGCATGAGGCAGCAATCCCAAGGAATTTACAGTCTCATTTCAGACAAGAAGCAGCAGGTTGCTGTATAGCTGACCAATATCAGTCTGTGCAGTCTTTGAATGGTGGTTTACAAGTCATGACATTAGCAAGGCAATGCACAGAAAATCCAAAAAGAGCAGGTGCAAATGGAGAAAAAAACACTGGCAAGGAGATTTTCTTTTTGATTTTTTCCTGAAGAAAAAAAAGTAAATGAATGGAGGTAATGTCCGTATATCTATCCTTTGAAACCATGATATACTACTCCTAGAAAGCAGTAAATTGTTCTCTTTCTTATTCTCTCTCATTTTTTCTTGTTTTTTTTCCCTCTCTGCCTCTGCCCTTCCCCCCTTTGTTTTTTTGTTTAATGTTCAGTTGTAGTTTGTTGCTAATAATTCAAATTCATTGCTCTGCGAATGCCTTCCAATTAGTGATAAATGACACTTCACACATTTGTTGCTTGTTTGTTTAACAGCTGCCACTCCTCAATATGTATGTTGTAGATATCTGGAAAAATGCCATATTTGTAGTCTGTACCAGTAGCAAGTTTGTTTTGGTGTTAAAATTATGTTTTTGAGGAGCATTGTAATGTTCTGTTTATGGTCATTGACTGCCAAATTCAGGCACCAGACACTTACATTATTTTCTCTTTCAAATGATGACATGACAGAAATAACAAGAAAATAAATCACAATTATACTGCCTGAGTAAACATCAGAAATGTTGATTACAGCACGATAGCCTCCTCCTTATTTGTTGAAACATATTAGCCATCCATAAACAAAATTTTGACCTCACATTTAAAGCTTTGAATAAAGTTAAAATAGGATTATTTAAAGCTTTTTAAAGAATTAGTTGTTGGGAGAGGGGATAATAAATATTCTTGGATTTGGAGTTAAAAAAAAATAGTAACATTCCACATCTGGATAGTGTTGAAATTTCCTAACTTAAAGAAGAAGAAACACAGTACTGTAAAGATTCTTTTGGGATCCATTTTTATCTGCTATGTACTCATGGAGGTATATAAAAGCATTATAATTCATGCACACAATGACTTTAAAGTTGGAATACACCTTTTTCATTTTTTACTTATGATTCCTCCATTAGTACAGATTTGTCTTTGTCTTAGGTATTGTTCCTCAAATTACTTTTCCTTCCCTTATTAAACAAAGACCTAAATAAATTCCACAGTCTGAAATATTTGACTTGACACTGTCAATATTACATTTCATAGATCAAGGCTGAAATCACTGAGGCCTCCAAATCAGGTTATAAAGCATCACTGAAAGATTTCAAAGTGTTTGCTTCCTGCTTCTACTAAATGAGTTTGAGTTCAGCAACAACTTTATCATTGTACCTTTCTATTGTGCAAAAAATATGCACAAACTGTACTTTTGATCAAATAAATAACATATAGAGCTGTAGCTGAATCCTATATTTAGTGTTTATAACACCAGTACATAAGCCTTTATGCACTAGATAATTCTGATTACCTTGAGCAAACAGAAAGTTACCTCCGCTGAGCTGATTCAAAGCACTTGGATCCACTCCTGCTACTTCTGTCCTCTAATTACTTTATAGATGGCAGTAATTCAGCCCAATGTAGGACACTGAAGATAAGTGCCTAAATTAGGGCCTGATGGTTTTTGGATTAAAAAAAAAAAAAAAAAGAGTATAATTTGGAAAATGTAATGCAAAGATTATGAGATGCATGCTGTCAATGAGTAAAAATTTAATTACATAGTATGAAGCCTGATATAGAGTCTGTAGCACAAATAGGGGATCAGGAATAAAAAAAGCATTCACTAGATCTTTTAGTAAAATTAAATGTATAGATATTTTCAGATCAGTATACACTAAAAATAGCTAAGAGAATTTGACAGATTGGAGTTTGTTTACATGTGGGCAGAAATGAGTGTAGAGCTGAATTCAGAATCATTTTAATAAACTGAAGATAAACAATTTTCAAGGACCACATGGAATCACTCAAGAGTTCTAAATTAACTTAATTATGATTAAATACTTCATATTTAGACACGTAGAGCTCTAATGGTGATTGGTAACTATTACTTGCTGGTTGCTGAATTTGGTAACAAAATAAGAAAATGACCTTTAAGAAAAGGTTTGTGGGCTGGTGCAGGGACAGACAGTTGAACAAGTAGAAAGGTATACATATGGATAAATATGATATACAGAGTTCAATATCAATAATTAAATGGTTTTCTTGCAGAGCAAAGCTAAGCCTCACAGGGCTATCAAGTTTGTGATGAAGTGAAATAGCGCATGGACATGAGTACTCCCTTCAGACTTTTGTACACAAGGCTCTTACAAGCTTTTCACAACACTCTTGTTAAGAAAGGTTCTTAGAAAAATAAATTATCATTGGTCAGAAACAGGTTTCAGTTACAGATAAGTAACTGTTTAAAATAAGAAAATAAGTTCAAGAAAACAAAACAAAAAAGCCATCACAGAGGAAGATGGTACTGGAATTAGGGTGTGGATTCATTGTGTCAATAAAAGTAAAAATTAGAGAAGTAATTCCACTATGGACATGAACACTGAGGTAACAAAATTTGCTGATGATACACAGCTATTCAAGAAAGTCAGTGCTAATGCTGATTACAGAGTCACAGAAGAGAAGGGGTAATAAAATACATAAAAGATTCAGTGCTGACAATTGCAAAGTAACAAACGTGGGGAAAACTATGTAAAAAGATAAATTCTAAATGAGTTACTATCAGTTAGAGGACAGATTTTTGCAGTCATTGTAGATATTTCTTAAGGAAATGCCTGTTTAACAGAAGTCAAAAAGGAAATATAAAGTTAAGAATTTATTAACAAAGAAATTGCAAGCAAAACAGAAAACTTGGTATTTCCACTGTGTGTAGCTGCATCCTGAGTCCTGTATACAATATTTCTTAAAGCATAGACCAACACTAAAAAAGCTAACCAAGATAAATAAATAAATAAATAAATAAATAAATAAGCAAAACCAATGTATATAACTATTTCAAAGTCTTTTAGTGGGCCACATTAAAAATCGACTTCAGAAAATACCTAAACCACTACTGCAAGGAGCTGGACTGCCTCCAGTATTTCTTAAACTTTTTCTTTCGGTTTTGTTTTGGTTTTGTTTGTTTGTTTGTTTTTCTAAGGGGCCATTAGCAGTGTCAAGGGAAAAAGAATGAAGGGTCCATCCAAAGGCTGACTGAAAACATGGAAAATAATAATTCACAAATCATACTAAAGGGGGAATCCATCTTTTACCTGTGACTATCCAGACAGACTGAGCAGACTCTTGTCCGAACTAAGGCAAATAATTCAAGGTTTCCAAAGTTGGGCAGCATAGTGAAACCCCTTCACCTTTCTTTACATCAAAGATGAACTTGTTAACACCAATTTTCATCATTTTAATTAAGAAAAATTGATTTTTTTCCTTCCTAGTTCAAAAATGAACCAAGTATGTTCTTAAGCTTTCCAATCTGTTTCACTTATACAGTGAAGGGATAAATTACTTATACTCTGAAT
The DNA here is from genome assembly GCA_013396875.1 of Vireo altiloquus. Lineage (NCBI taxonomy): Eukaryota > Metazoa > Chordata > Aves > Passeriformes > Vireonidae > Vireo > Vireo altiloquus. The sequence goes on from VZRF01014776.1 coordinate 420,783, forward strand.
GGATTAATTTCTGAGTAAACTGTAAGCTCTTTTATATTAAAAACACTGAAGCAAACTCAACAGGACCATCTTAGCAATAAATTAATAGAAAAGTGACAGACATAAGCTCAATGTACTCCAGAGAAAAAGATCACCATGAGAATATTACTTAACTTCTCCTCTAATTCAATAAATGGCTCTAATGGGAGTTAGAGTGGTCGTCACAGCAGTGCCATTCCTCTACTTGTACCTTGAGAAAAAAAAGAAAAAGAAGAGATACCCCCAGAAGAACTTTTAAAACTGCAATTAAACAAATGCTTTCCTCTAAAAATCATATCTAATTTCAGTTAAAAAGGAATATGAAACAGTGACAGAGAAATTTTGCAGCAAAAGGCAAAACCCAAAACTATACTAATCACAGTGACTTCTCTAATCTGTTTTGCTCTTCAGACATGCAAAACTCAATTTTAGTGAAGAAAGTTTTAGGTCCTGTAAGGCAATGAAATCATACTGGGAATCAGATCTGTCACTGATCAATGTCTTTTAATAGCTGAGGGTGAAATCAGAAAATGTGGAGGTTAAACAGAGTATTCTAATCTAGCTACTGATGGAAACAAGCTGCATCTGTAGGATTTTCCTTCCTTGGAACTACACCAGGATGTTTTATCCCTCCTCAGCCCCTTACATTTACCTATAACAGCTCTTCATCCTTGAGGTGGCAAAATTTAGTTTTGTCTACACTGCTTTAAAAACTTAAAGTAGCTTTTATTAGTTACTGAGGAAGCAGGGGTGTTCTCAGGAAATGGACCACTATTAGACTGACTTGTCTCTCTGTTTCCTGTTGCACCTTCATGTAATTTCATTCATTTTCACAATGTGTCAACTGTGCCTTCTGAGGGCAGCTCAGGCAGAGCTCAGTCAATCCACATGTGTTTTTGCAGTTCCTAAATGGCCAATGACAACATCTGTAAGTTAATCCATAGGTTTAAGCTGGCCACAAGTCATGCTGTTCATGGCTCAGCAGATGTCTATATGGGTAGAAAAGAGTTATGGCTATGGTTTGCTCAATCACCTTCAGTAATTTAAAAATTAATTTTCTATTTTAGGTGATTTAGTTTTCCAGCTGTTTTCAGCTATTTGCAATATTGAGCATTTTGTAAGTCCAAATCACAATCACAATCTCCAAAGACTTCTCTGAGGGTATTTATTAAATATTTCTTGGTGGCTGAGCTCAAACCCATGGATTTGTCAGTACAAGTAGCCCTATATTTTGCTGGATTAAAAGTGGATGCTGGTATATTTCTATGCAGAGTTCCTCAGTCAGCATTGCAGGACTTGTGATGGGTACAGAATTTCACCTTTCATGCATGTTTCCCTCAGACTTCTCTTTCTCCCTGAAGTCCAGTAGCTTGCAACTTGTAGAACTATCAGAGAGCAATGTCCTGTTAAGCCTTAGCAGGAAGTCTCTGTGCATTTGCACCAGAGCTAAGATCACTGTCTGTCTTGCATTGCAAGAAATCCATGAACCGAATCTCTGAAGAAACAGCAAAATCCCTCATTCCCTTCATCCAAAGGAAAGACAGAGATTTAGAGAGTTTCCAATGTATCTCCAGCACCTTACATTTACATAAGAAACAGTTCATTAACACAATGGAGGAGAAATAAATAATATAGTCATTTGAACATCTCTTTAAATATGTTAAATTATTTTCTCAGTCCCAGATGGTCTCTTCAGGGAAATTAAGTGTTAGGAGAAAAGAAATTAATCTATTTAATCTATTTTACTAGAAATAATCACAGTAAATTAATATGTGTTGCTTTGCAAAATCAGCTAAAATAATACCAGCCAGATTATATAAATTATTTTCTCTTCTGTGGTATATTTACCACATCATTTTGGCAGGCAATCTGGGAAGCAGAAGGAATTGAGGAGCTAAACTAATGGAAACTATGTAGCAATATTTATAGGTAGACCTGACTACAAAGCAGAAAATCTGCTTCATTAAAAAAAAAACCAACATATTGTGAAAAGTGTTTTTGTTCTACATATGCTGTAAGATTTTTTCCTAAGATACATTCAAGAAAGAAAAGGATAGATTTCAGAACAGACTTAGGGCTTTCATGCTGGGATTAGTAGGCATCTTTCTGAATCCCTAATTTGTCCACCTGATGCTATAGTAATGTAGTTGAGGCATCAGAGGAAATTCTGACATCAACACCTTCTTCAATGAAATCTGCATGGCCTAGAATATCTAGACTACTTGGAACTTTGTGCACCTACAGCTTGTTTTGTTGTCTAAGCAGGCACAAATATTCAAATACCATGTCACAGTCTATATCCTCAATCTACCCTCAGTCTTGGAATTTAAATCTGGATTTCGATGTTTGATATGAGACTTTTAACAGCCAGGAGATTGTCTTTTTCTAAAGTTGGTGCTAGGATTCTTTACTAGATGCTCACAATTTTTTAGGTACAATTCAGTATTTTCTGAAGTGGATATGCAAAGCAGACCTAATGAATCCTGTCCTGGAATTTATTATTTCTTTCCACTCATCATAAAGAAGATTTCAGGTGATTAGTGCAGCCATGGAAGCTTACATGCTGCACATCAGAAATGAGGCTCGATGAAACTAGCAACTATATCTAACTACTCTAGCAAATGTATCTAACTCATTTTCTCTAGGAAATCACACAAACCCTCCCAAACTATTAAAAAAAAATAAGCACAGTACTGAAGTTTTGAACAAGTGAAACACTGGTCCTGAGAACAGAAGAATCTAGTTGAATAAAATAGAAACTTTTCTTAAACTTTCTGGTAGAGTAGATCAGAGTTTACATTTTGCTTGTCAATTTAATTTTTTATTTTAGGGGAAGAAAAAGCTAAGTTTTAAAAAAAAAAAAGAGAGAAACATAAATTTAATTCTGCCACTTTTCAACAAGTGTGTAAGAAATCAGGAGGAAATTTCAGGCGTCCTCCACCTAGGCTTTGCATCCAGTCTGTGCAATGTTTTTCTTAAAGTCAGCACTTAGTAAAGTTGAATCTAATGAAAAAAAGATGATGTGTAGAAAGCATGGTCCTACTTTTCTGCAGTATCCTACTGTTTACAGTACTTGCCAGGAATGAAAGAACTTTAATTTCATGGTGTCCTTACTCTAAGCAGGTTTGATTTTATTGATTCCACTTACTAAGAAAGTACTTAATCACAGAATCTGCTGAGTTGGAAGGGACTCACAAGGATCATTGAGTCCAACTCCTGGCCCTGCACAAGATCATCTCCAAGAGTCATGCCCTGGGCCTGAGAGCATTGTCCAAACATTTCTTGAGCTCTGTCAGGCTGGTGCTGTCACCACGTCCCTGGGGAGCCTGTTCCAGTGCTCAACCACCCTCCTGATATCCAACCTAAACCTCCCAAACACAACTTCAGGCCATTCCCTCAGGCCATCAGAGAGAACAGGTCAGTGCCTGCCCCTCCTCTTCCCCTCCTTATGTTCTAGAATTTCTAGGTCATGCCCCTCACTAAATAATTTGTAGCTCAGCCACAAGATTGCAAGATCCATAATCTTCCTGAAAGGCACTAGATGTCATAAACTAGATCTCCACTGAGGAAACAGGCATGCTTAAAAGAAAATGGGTGTAAAAAAAAGTGTTTTCTTCAACTGAGCCTCTTATACTAGTTTGTTACTGGATTAAAACAATAAAAGTAAAAAAACACAGTTGCAGGAACAGTAATCAAAATAGTAACTAGGAAGTGGCAAGAACCATCTTTGCATCCTGCTCGCTTCAAGTTCTTCTTATGTTCTGACTTTCATGTATCCTGTGCACTGAAATGCATAAACTTCAAGAATACTTCACTTGTAAAAATGTTTCCTGGACTCAAGAACTCTTTTTTAGTTATATGAATTTAATTCTCCTCAGGCCAAACATCTCTTCTTGGGTAAATATGTGATGTAACTAGTTCTCCAGTAATCTGTCACCAGCCTCACATCTCTCCTATTGGTTCTTATAGCCACATTACATATCATGGTGGAGACCACAAAAGACTTTCCTTTTAAATACATTCATTTCTTTACAATTTAGGGCACTTCTACCCATGCTTTTGTATCTGCAGACAAACATCAAGAAAAACTTTGGACCATCCACAAAAGCAAAGATTATTTATTTGTTTATATGGCCAGTGTGGGAAAATACGTGATGATGTTTTAAGCAGAATTTGGGTTCTTCATCCTCATTTAAGACAGGATTTAAGATAGCATAGTTCAACAGTTTCTTAACATTGTCATGCCTTCATGCCCTAGTTAAAACATAAATTAATATTAACAAAAAAATAAAGGCAGATACTCATGATGATCACTCATTTTGAGCCAAGTGTTTGTTTTGGAGGGTTGTAGGTTTTGGAGTTTTTTTTATTATTTATATTAGTGTTCCCTATTCTTGGTGTTTGCCAAAGTATAAAGGGTTTTTTGAGAAGTTTCAGTAAAACACTGTGACTGTTTTGAGGAGAGATAAAAGTAAGAAAATAGAAATTATCCATTACTGTGGTGGCAAAAGAAAATAACAGTGACCTTTTTTGTACAGGCATAGAGTGAAGAATCTTCAAGCCACAGTTTGAAGGATGATATCCAGTACAGAATAACTCTCAGCAATTATCTACAAATGACCTTTTCCTGACAGACACAGGTTTAGGTTTTGTTTTACTTCTTTTTGTTGGTGCCGGTGGGGTTTTTTTTGTTGTAATGAGAAACAAGCATTTACAAATCTCACAACGAAATGTTCCAAATATTTTTCATTAAATCACTCCAGGGTTACCTGAGTATTTATAGAATACTTCCATATCCTTTCAATCAGACAGCTTAGTATGACTTCTGTATTGACCTGACCCTGAAATATTTCACAAAATAGTTTCACCCGTACTGGGCTGAAGATTGATTGTATCTTGGTATCTCCAAATCAGAAACCTGAAGCAGAAGGGACTTATTGTATTATGTAGACTGTTACATTCAAAACAAGGATTAATTTAGATTGTTTTTGCAAATCTAAAGTACCTTAATCCTTAAACAGTCAAAAATTTTCTTTTGTTTTTTTGCTTACAAAAAAAATTGTCTAGAAATCATTTCATATTTTTATTGAAAAACTTTTACATCATCATTAAATGGCCTTTAAGGACAATCCTTCCCCCAGAGAGTATCTATTCCTGAGGGAAAAAAACCCCAAACCCAAAATATTATTTATGGAATTTGATAACAATGATTTTTCTCAAAGGAGCCCATTCTCTACCAGAGTGCTGAAGTTTGTAACATTAGATTCTAGAGTTACATATCAAAATTCATTCTTGCTTCTAATTTTTTATGTGCCATGTGACATCCTAAATTACGATTTTAACAATTCTTTTCCCTCTGCCCTACTCTTCCCCACTGGAACTATCTAAACCACCAACCGGATTACTGCTTGTGATTCCTCTTTTCCTATCTTCTCTAGCGTGTAGTACCATTTTTGGCTATTAAACACAAGAAAATCGTCACATATTGATTAAAGGGGGTGTCTTGGTTTGTGATGCTGTATCCCCTACTGCCTGCTTATTGCCCAGAGATGAATCCTGTGCCTTTCTGTGCCTTCGGGCTGGGTCCGAGAACAAGGGAGGGGAAGCAAAGGGAATCCCTCAGCACAGTTTGTGTTCCAGGAGTGACAAACACACTCCCCTGCATTCTCACCGCCGCAGAGCCAAGGGAGCCCCTTCCTGCTTTTAGCCAGCTCTCGGCTCTGATTCTCAGGAGAGAGGCGGAAATTCTTTGCTTTTTAGCCAACCTGGGACCGTGGCTTTTCCTTCTTTTTCTCTCAGCTCAGCTTTGCCCCGGTCCGGAACACCATCAGCGGGAGGCCCCACAGCGAGGCCTGGCCCACGCCGCACCCCAGCTCCAGAGAGAGCAGAGACACACCTACGGAAAGGCCTCTGAACCCACCAGCTCTTCTCCACAGCGAGAGNTGATTCTCAGGAGAGAGGCGGAAATTCTTTGCTTTTTAGCCAACCTGGGACCGTGGCTTTTCCTTCTTTTTCTCTCAGCTCAGCTTTGCCCCGGTCCGGAACACCATCAGCGGGAGGCCCCACAGCGAGGCCTGGCCCACGCCGCACCCCAGCTCCAGAGAGAGCAGAGACACACCTACGGAAAGGCCTCTGAACCCACCAGCTCTTCTCCACAGCGAGAGGTTTTATCATTTGACATTCTTCATCTTTCTCTCGTGCCTGCATCCACCCTTCTTGTTAAATAAATGGCTTTTTCTTCACTTTGCTCCAAGAAATTTCTTTCCAAACCAGGTGGGGGTGGGGCTGTTGAAACCTGCCTTCTATAAGAGGGCATTAATTTGGATGTTTCCTCCTAATTTTTCTCAAACCCAAACAGGGTTTGAAATGGACAGGGCAGAAGCCTTTATTAAAATTCAGCTCTTTATTATGTGAATCAGCAGAGCAGGGGGTCTCGACAGAAATGTACTCCCAGTTTTGAAGTTTCCACTGGCAGTGCGGAGAAAATAG